>CM046875.1:276086129-276121178 GCA_025667525.1 Glebionis coronaria | reverse complement strand
ATAACGAAAGATCAAGTTAAATGATTTGAGTTTCCACTTTATTGTTTCAATAGATTAAGGGGTGCTTTTTATCTAATTGTCAATCTCACGTGACTCAGCTTATTTATCAAACATGTACAAAAAATGCAGGTGTTAGTTTATCATAAATACCTCGCCTTTAAGAAAGAAATTGATCTGACAACAAAAGTGTTCATCGCAAGTTTCTCGCTGTCAAGCATTAGGACGGTGCTCTCCGACCAGTATGTCACTTTCAAGCTTCACACTTCAGCTGAATCAACTCACGTGGTTGCATTTCCAACATACCGCATAAATCACACGCATTTTCTTAGTCTCGTCGAGCCATATTATAAATCTGTTGTAAACTCGTCCACTGTAACTTGTGTCCCCATCATAGTCAAATTCCTGTATCACTTGTTCGCCTGTTTACTCATTGCCCCAAACTAATTGCCTACATTTCCCATCTAGGAAAAGTACTTTGAGCTCTAGAAAAGATATGTTGGCATGTTGGAATCACCATCTTGATCAATATTTGTAAACAATCTGCAAACCAAAAATCAGTTTTACGTAACAATAATTACATATTTAATAAAAAGGAAAGAAACTGACCCTTTCATAGCAGCCAAGTTTTATAAATCATCAATGGTGAGTATTATGTGCGCACTGTGCTCCTACATGGCATAGAAAACTGTCTCTTTTAGATTGAAGGCTCACACATATACCCAAGATAAAATTCACATTTATGAAGAAAAAATAGCAAAAATAAGAGTTATTTAGAAACAAGTCACTTGAAAATCTCAACCTGTCTTATAGAAGCATTTGGTGTTCCATATATCATCCAATTGACATTAGTCTCTATAAAAAACATCGAGATCATTTAGAATAATTGATAGGTGTGAAAACACCCATCCTTTTACCACTTATTTCTTGCTAAAACAATACCAAAACTCGTATTTAATGTCATTTGTTTGGAATTATGCGTGGTTTGTGTGTTTGTTGTGTTTTCAGAGCCAACCGGATAAATATTAAAGAAAACATGGGATTGCACGGGTTTTATCGAAGAAAAAGACGAAAAGACAAAGTCTATAGTCCAAGAGATGCAAAAGATTTGAAGTCAATGGGCCTATTTGAAGATTTATCAAAGAAAAGGGCCAAACATGGAAGATTTACATATGTCGAAGAACTCAAGTCTATTAAACGAAGAAATTAAAAGACGAGTTGAATTTATTCATCGACAAATCCCGAATCAGAATCGAAAACGTCAACTTTACTGAAAAGACAAGAAGACAAAAAGAAAGGAAGAAATCCCACTCACCAACCAAGCCCATGGCCTATAAATAGAGGATCCCTTCCCACACATTAGAAGGAGTTTTTTTCATTTTCCAGTTTTTCTTTCCTTTATTTTTCGTAGGTAACCAACACCATTAAGGTGTTTTGTGATTATTCATCTTTGTTGAATTTACAAATCTTGTAAGTTTTAATCTTTCCTTTGTTCGTTTAACCTTAATCTTTCAATATAATCTTTCCTTTAATCTTGTTCATCTTTCTCTTTTTGATTCAAAGTCTTAAGTTTTTATTTTGTTAAGTTTGATCTTCAAAAGTATGTGGGTTTTAGGTTTTTGTTGATTTGGTTTAAATTTTATCATTAGTATATGATTGGTGGTTAGTTTGGTTTAATCTTTGGTAAAAACTTTGTTGATTTTGGTTAAATTCGTAGCTTTATTGTTTTCCCTGTTCTTCGCGTCTTCAAAATCCCAAGATTTCGAATCAACATAATATTCCGGATCAAGGGATTTTGTCATTATATTCCGGATGAAGGTTTTGGTAAATTATTCCGCATAAAGCTTTTTATTCCGAACGAGTGTTTTAATCTTTATATTCCGAATGAGTCTTTTGTATTAATTATTCCGGATCAACGTTTATTCCGGATAAGCAAGATTATTCCGAGTCAAGATTATTCCGGATAAAGGAATTATTCCGTATAAGCCATTATTCCGAACCAAAGCATTTGTTTTTATTTATTCCTGATGAAGCCCATATTCCGGATGAACGAATATTCCGGATGAGCTAAGTATTCCGAACCACCAAGTTATTCCGGATCAGTAGTTATTCCGAACGAAGGGTTTTAAAATTATTTCGGATGAAGGTTTTATTCCGAATGAGTAAAGTTTTTCCGAATGAAGTGATTTATTCCGCATGAGCACAATTATTCCGAACGAAGCCTTTTGTTTTGATTTATTCCGGATGAAGCCTACATTCCGAATAAGCTGTTTATTCCGCATGAGTTATTCCGCATGAAGAGTTATTCCGAATAAGCAATATTCTGAGTGAGTTGATTTATTCCGAATGAAGCTTTTTCATTGAGTATTCCGAATGAACCTTTTGTCTTGATTATTCCGATCCAGCAATTATTCCGAATCAGTAGTTTTGCAAGTAAGGGTATTTTACTGTTTTACTGTTTTACTGTTTAATTTTAATTCAAGCTTTATTTTTATTAGTTGTTTTTGGCTTATTTTCTCTACTGCACGCATTTAATCCTTTTTAATAGAATAGAAAAACAAACCCCTTTTTAGTAACCAAGAACGATAGTTCCACTTTGAGTCGTGATCAATTCGAGATGATACCGAGAAACGAACTTTCAACCTAGGAAAATCTGTGTATCAAATGGCGCCGCTGCCGGCTCTTTTCGTAGAGATTAACGGTTTTTTTGTGAGAAATTGGATTTTGGGATCCGTTCAACGTGAACGTTACTTTCTCATCATTAAAAATTTTCAAAAACCCTAAAAAATATAAAATTTTCAAAAATACAAAAAAATTAAAAAACATAAAAAACCAAAAAGATTTCTGCTTTGTTATTTCTTTTGCAGGTGCATGCGTACACGATCAACGTCTTATCCCGAGCCCGAGACTCTCGATAACTTAGACATGGCCGGTGTACACAACAACAATAATAATCCACCTCAAAACAACATGAATAATAACAACAATGAACCTCTACCAGACAATCGTCCTATGATCGAACTTTTGCAAGCACATGTAGAGGGCAACAACGATCCTATTGTCATACCCGCGATTTCAGCCAACAACTTTGAGCTCAAATCCGGCTTCATTCAAATGGTCTCTGCTCAACCATTCTTGGGGCGTACTATTGATAATCCTCATGACCACATCAAAAGGTTCCTTCAAGTCACGAATACAGTCAAATTCAATGGGGTTCCACAAGAGGTAATCCGTTTACAACTTTTTCCTTTCTCCTTAGAGGGACAAGCCCGACATTGGCTTGTAAAGGAACCGCCACAAAGTATTCTTACGTGGACGGAATTAGAGACCAAATTCATAAACTTCTTTTTCCCACCCTCACGTACTACCGCTTTGCGGAATGAAATTATTAATTTTGAACAAAAGTAAGATGAGACTTTTAGTGAATCTTGGGACCGTTTTAAAGAACTTTTAAGAAAGTGCCCACAACATGGTTTTACCAAAGTGCACCAAATTAATACTTTTTACAATGGTTTAAGCATAAATGACCAAGATTCACTAAATAGTGCACCGATGGGTAATATTTTGGTTAAGTATTCTAATGCCGCTTGGGATATTATTGAGAATAAGTCTAGAGTGCAAACCAAGAGTGTTCGGACCAATGCCGCTAGTGCTAGAACTAGTGACAACGACAAGAGAATTGACAAACTTACTTCGCTTATTGAATCACTTGTTGTCCACACCGCTAACAATACCAAAAGCATCAACGCTCAAAACGCTCAAGTCAATGCTGTAAGCTAACCATGTGAAATATGCGGGGGTCCTCACTCTTACACTACTTGTACCTCCACCCAAGACTATCTTTGTGAGAATGTTAACGCAGCATACGGTACCTATCCTCAGGCAGGCTATTCAGCCCGCCCTCAAGGAGACCGTAACTTGCTAAGTTATCGTTCCACCAACTTTCTTTCCCGGCCCGGTTTTCCTCCAACCAATCAAAACCAACAACAAAACCTTAACCGAACCAATCAAAACCAACCTCGGGCACCATACCAACCACCTCAAAGACAACCATATCCACCTCAAAATCCTACTCAAGTTTACCAACTCGCTCCTTACCAACCACCTGCTTATCAAGCACCTCCTCCTACTCAACCCACCGTTTTCAACCACGAGGTCGAAACGTACATGCGGATGAATGATGTGTTGGTGAAGAATCTGCAAACCCAGATTATTAATTTGAAGGGCGATATGGTGAAACAAGGGAATGATCTTAGAACCGATATGCGAAACTCTTTGAGTAGTCAAACGAATGACCTAAAGGACATGATGGCTGGTTTCTTCCAAGGTAATCAACCCTCTTCTTCGGGTACTCTTCCGAGTAACACCGTTGCTAATCCAAGAGGGGAGATGAAAGCAATCACCACTCGCAGTGGAAAAGGTACCAAGGAACCTGAGCTTCCTACACCTACACCGGTGATTGTGACAAAGGAAAACGAGTCTACTTCTCCAATTCCTCCACCGCTTACTTCTACCCCTCCACCACCCAAGGATGTGAGTGATCCTACTATTACAAATCCTTCCTCTTCTTCCGATATACCTTATCCATCAAGGTTGAGGAAAGAGAAGCTCAAAAGCAAGGACGATATTCAGGTTTCAAACTTTCTCAAAATGTTTAAACAATTAAATTTCAACATCTCCTTTGCTGAGGCTCTCGCTCACATGCCTAAATATGCGAAGATGTTTAAAGATCTTCTTAGTGACAAGGAAAAGCTTCTTGATATTGCTAATACCCAACTTAACGAGAATTGCTCCGCGGTTCTCTTAAGGAAATTGCCAACCAAACTTGGTGATCCGGGTCGCTTCTTAATCCCTTGCAACTTCCCGGGAGTAGAGAATTGCATGGCCCTATCCGATCTAGGTGCTAGTATCAACTTAATGCCTCTAAGCGTTTGGAAGCAATTATCTCTCCCCGAGCTAGTCCCCACCAAAATGACTTTGGAATTAGCTAACCGTACGGTTTCTTATCCAGTGGGGATAGCCGCAGACGTTTTCGTTGGCGTTGACAAATTTACCTTCCCGGCGGAATTTGTTGTCGTTGACTACGAGATGGACCCTCGTGTTCCATTAATCGTTTGACGTCCATTCTTGAGGACCGGTCGCACTCTCATCGATGTAGAAGCAGGTGAGCTTATCATGAGAGTTGGTGACGATCAAATTGTCTTCAACATGGGTAAGATTTCTAAACAGCCTTATTCATACGAGAGTGTTAATTGTATCGACGTTCTTGATGAGGCTTGTGAAGAACACTTTAAAGATGCTTGCAAAATTAGTCTTACCTCTCTTCCCAATGTTGAGACCGTTGCCTCCATTGCTCCATCACTAACTCCATTTGGAGAAACTGATTTCCTTCCGACTGAATTTGAAGCAACTTTGGGAGATGTGAATTTCCAATATGACGATTCTCCCACCGATTGGGATGAAGACATTCGTACCATTGAGAAACTTCTCAATGAGGACCATATTTCTCCACCATCTCCCAAGGATATCGCTATCGATGAACCGAATTTGACTACGCCTTCCATCGAAAATCCTCCGGATTTAGAGCTTAAGGAATTACCGTTCCATCTCGAGTACGTGTTCTTTGAAGACAAGAAGAAGTCACCCGTTATCATCGCTAAGGACTTGAAAGAAGAAGAAAAATCTCGCCTTATCGCTGTGCTTAAAGATCATAAGAAGGCAATTGCTTGGAAAATTTCCGATATCCGCGGAATTGATCCAAACTTTTGTACTCACAAAATTCTCATGGAAGATGACTTTAAACCTGCAATCCAAAGCCAAAGAAGGGTTAATCCTCGAATTCATGACGTCATCAAACAAGAGGTTATCAAACTTCTAGATGCCGGAATGATCTACCCTATTTTGGATTCGCCATGGGTAAGTCCCGTCCATTGTGTGCCAAAGAAAGGCGGAATAACCGTTGTTCCCAATGAACACAACGAGTTGATTCCTACTCGTCTCGTTACTGGGCGGAGAGTTCGTATCGACTATCGCAAACTCAATGATGCCACGAGAAAAGATCATTTTCCTCATCTTTTCATGGATCAAATGCTCGAGCGTCTAGCGGGTAATGATTACTATTGCTTCTTAGACGGTTTCTCCGGGTATTTTAAAATTCCCATCGATCCCAAAGACCAAGAGAAAACCACATTCACTTGTCCTTACGGAACATTTGCTTATAAAAGAATGCCATTTGGCTTATGCAATGCTCCTAGGACTTTCCAAAGGTGTATGATGGCTATCTTCCATGACATGGTTGAAGAAACTATGGAAGTCTTCATGGATGATTTCTCGGTTTATGGCGATTCATTCTCTGCTTGCCTTGCCAATTTAGAACGTATGCTTAAGCGGTGTGAAGACACTCGCCTTGTTCTAAATTGGGAAAAATGCCATTTCATGGTAAAAGAGGGCATCGTGCTAGGACATAAAATCTCAAAAGCCGGTCTCGAAGTGGACCGTGCTAAAGTTAATGTCATAGCCAAATTACCTCCACCTTCAACCGTGAAGGGTGTAAGAAGTTTCCTTGGTCATGCGGGCTTCTACCGTCGATTCATAAAAGACTTTTCTAAAATCGCTCGCCCGATGACCCACCTCTTGGGAAAAGATACTCCTTTTATCTTTTCCAAAGAGTGTATTGAAGCCTTCAACCTTCTTAAGGATAAGCTAACTAAGGCACCGGTCTTGGTTACCCCTAATTGGGAGCTACCTTTCGAATTGATGTGCGATGCTAGCGACTTTGTTATTGGAGCGGTTTGGGCCAAAGAGTGAACAAACACTTCCAACCAATCCATTATGCTAGCAAGACAATGACAGGGGATCAATTGCATTACACGACAACCGAAAAAGAGCTTTTAGCTGTTGTCTATGCCTTTGAAAAATTTCGCCCCTATCTTATCCTTTCCACTACCATCGTGTACACGGACCATTCCGCGTTAAAGTACTTGTTAACTAAACAAGATTGTAAACCAAGACTTCTTCACTGGGTTTTGCTACTTCAAGAATTTAAAATCGAAATTCGTGATAAGAAAGGAGCTGAAAACCTAGCCGCGGATCATCTCAGTAGACTTGAGGATCCTTATCAAGGGGATCATCCGAACAAAGAGATCAATGACTCTTTTCCCTTTGAGACCTTAATGTCTGTCAACTCGAATTTTGATGAGACCCCGTGGTTTGCGGACATTGCAAACTACTTGACGGGTGGAATTCTCATTGACGGGTTAACATCCCAATAAAAGAAAAAGTTCTTTAAAGATATTAAGACTTACTTTTGGGATGACCCGTATCTCTTCAAACAATGCGCTGATTTGATTATTTGCCGATGAGTTGATGGACCGACAGCTTTAGACATTCTCGAAGCTTGCCACAAAGGACCCACCAGTGGTCACTTTGGTCCCAACTTCACTGCAAAGAAAGTGTTTGACTCGGGATTTTATGGGCCCTCCATTTATCATGACGCTCACGAAATGGTAAAAAATTGTGATGCTTGCCAACGACAAGGCAAGATCACACATAAAGATGAGATGCCTTAAAATTTCATACAAGAATGTGAAATCTTTGATGTATGGGGCATCGACTTTATGGGGCCATTCCCTTCATCTAAAGGAAACAAATACATCCTTGTTGTCGTTGACTACGTTTCTAAATGGGTTGAAGCGAAAGCTTTACCCACTAACGATGCAAGGGTGGTTTGTAACTTTTTGAAGCAGCTATTCGCTAGATTCGGTGTGCCTCGTGCCATTATTAGTGATCGCGGGACTAATTTTTGCAATGATCAATTCGCAAGAGTCATGGCTAAGTATGGTGTAAATCATCGTCTTTCCACCGCATACCACCCACAAACTAATGGACAGGCTGAAATATCTAACCGAGGGTTAAAGCGAATTCTTGAACGAACCGTGGGAGAGCATCGTGCCTCATGGGCCGATAAACTTGATGATGCTCTGTGGGCTTTCCGTACCGCATACAAGACTCCTATTGGTTGTACACCATATCGTCTCGTGTACAAGAAAGCATGCCACCTCCCCATTGAGTTGGAGCACAAGGCTTACTGGGCCTTGAAGTGGGCTAACTTCGACATCAACAAAGCCGGTGACCTACGCAAAATCCAACTCAATGAGCTTAATGAACTCAGGAATGAAGCTTATGAAAATTCCTTGATCTATAAGGAAAGAACTAAGCTCATTCATGATTCCAAGATTAAAAACCGAGAGTTCCAAGTTGGAGACAAAGTTTTACTCTTCAACTCTCGGTTGAAAATCTTTTCGGGCAAGCTGAAATCTCGTTGGTCCGGCCCATTCACCATTGCCCAAATTTTTCCATATGGTACTCTCGAGCTCGCTCAACCTAATGGACCTAATTTTAAGGTGAATGGTCAACGAGTGAAGTTGTACTTTGGAGAGGACATCTCTCATGAGATGTTTCCATCCCTCTCCACCTTTCCTTTGAATTAGTTCGGGACCGAGTCAGGCTCGTGACTCGATTAACAAAAACAAGCCCTCCTCGGGAGGCAACCCGAGTATCTATCCTTTTCCGTTTTACCTCCTAAGTGTAGGGGGACCTATATAGGTTGTTTGTGTTTGTGTGGTTATGTGATTACAGGGATGAATGCACTTTTGGAACCTTTGAAGAACCGTGCTCCCGTGTTATCCGCAATCTGGTTCTATCTCTCAACTATCGTGATTCAATTTTCTTCATACTCTCATTTGAAATTGATCACTATAGTTGTCCTCTCCTTAGCAAGATTTAAACAACATGCACAATGTCATAAGTGTAGGGGAGACTTTTCCCACATGCTTAAACATTAAGGACAATGTTTATATCAAGTGTAGGGGGACATATATCGAAGTAAGTGGGCATTTCCATGAATTTGTCCTTATTTTAACCGGTAAATTCGATTTTTCGACAATTTTCAAATTTTTTAATCTATTTTGGCCTAGTTGTATAGTTGTATTTTCCTTTGTTATGGTTATTTTCTTTCCTTTCTAAAATAAAGTTCAATAAAGTGGTTTTAAAAAATTTTCAAAGTCGTGAATATTTTGACTCAACCCGAGTTTACTTATCTAAGTTTACTCTAGATAGTATCCCTAACGTGTTTAAGTCAAGTTTTGCTAGGCTTTTATACAGGGAACTTTAAAACGCGAAAGTCTTAACTCTTACGGGTTAAGAACAAGAACTTTTCGCAAGTTCCTATAATTGATCCTAGAGAGTCGTTTATCAAGGGAACTTTAAAATGCGAATTCTAAAACTTGAAAAAGTCTAAGAGTTTGCAAGATCCTATAGATGACTCGAAAACCCAAAGCTGTGATTTAATTGGATAAGCATCCACGAGTCTCATTCCTTGAGATTTTAAATTGTGGAGAACGAGAGATGATAGAGTAAATTATAAGTCTGGTATTCTTTCGTGAATTTATGTGAGTTGATTATAAGCCTATTCTCCCATCGCTTGCTAATAAATTTAACTGCAATAAATAAGGTTGTACGATTTAAAAATTTACTTAGCTTCTAGCCCAAGATCGTTTAAAAGTTGCTCGGTATTAATTAGAGTTCATAGCCAAGGCATAACTTATTGAAGCGGGATGCGAAGATTGGCGAGTACGAAAAGGCCCTAACAAGGCATGAGGGCTACATTTTGTTGCTAAAGATCCAAAAGTGATGTGAAGAATCATTTATCAAATATCAATATGAAGGATCGAGACACACGACGAAAAGCAAGTACTCCCCAAAAGATCATGGAGAAGTCTATCCGAAAAGACCCTGGCAAGGTATAAGGATAAATAGATCCAAGTCCTACAAGGAGGCGGATCGTTGTATATCAAAGTCCAAAGTAAAGATTGGAGAAAAATGAAGAAGTCGTGGTCCAAATATGAAGAATCTCTCAAAAAGTTCAAGTGAAGAAATTCCGAATATGAAGAGAAGACCATAATTTCATGAACGTCTCTCAAGATTTGAAGTATGAAGTCGCTGCCAAATATCGGTCCGAGAAAGGTCTCAAATCGTGAAGCGAGTTATGCCAAGATATGAACTTTATGAGGTCCCGAGAAGCAGTTTTAAAAGATTTTATCCTTTAGCTAACTATTGATTAAATCGTCCCACTTTGTTTTCAGCTTTAATAACTATCGAAATAAGTCAAACAATGCATCCTCGTGATCATTCAAGACAAAAATAAAATATAAGAGATACACCTAGGAATAAGGGAGTCTAAGTGAATAATTAGGCCACATGAGTTCGTGTTAGTTTGCTAACTTATAATAACAATGATCTCGTTTTTAAGCTTGGTATGGGGAACGTGAAACTTGAGAATGATGAACATTCATGACAACCTAAAACCCCAATGTAAGTCTTTGAATTCTTTACTTGTTTTGTTCTTTTGGTTTCCATAGTGTTTAGAACTTAATAAAGGCCAAGGTGGGTTATTTATGATGAGAAATGTAAAGCGTGCTTAAAAATTAATGCATTGCATGAGGGCATTGCAATGGTTAAGTATAGGGGATTTGATAGGTGTGAAAACACCCATCCTTTTACCACTTATTTCTTGCTAAAACAAGACCAAAACGCGTATTTAATGTCATTTGTTTGGAATTATGTGTGGTTTGTGTGTTTATTGTGTTTTCAGAGCCAACCGGATAAATATTAAAGAAAACATGGGATTGCACGGGTTTTATCGAAGAAAAAGACGAAAAGACAAAGTCTATAGTCCAAGAGATGCAAAAGATTTGAAGTCAATGGGCCTATTTGAAGATTTATCGAAGAAAAGGGCCAAGGATGGAAGATTTACATATGTTGAAGAACTCAAGTCTATTAAACGAAGAAATTAAAAGACGAGTTGAATTTATTCATCGACAAATCCCGAATCAGAATCGAAAACGTCAACTTTACTGAAAAGACGAGAAGACAAAAAGAAAGGAAGAAAGCCCACTCACCAACCAAGCCCATGGCTTATAAATAGAGGATCCCTTCCCACACATTAGAAGGAGTTTTTTTCATTTTCCAGTTTTTCTTTCCTTTATTTTTCGTAGGTAACCAACACCATTAAGGTGTTGGTGATTTTTCATCTTTGTTGAATTCACAAATCTTGTAAGTTTTAATCTTTCCTTTGTTTGTTTAACCTTAATCTTTCAATACAATCTTTCCTTTAATCGTGTTCATCTTTCTCTTTTTGATTCAAAGTCTTAAGTTTTTATTTTGTTGAGTTTGATCTTCAAAAGTATGTGGGTTTTAGGTTTTTGTTGATTTGGTTTAAATTTTATCATTAGTAGATGATTGGTGGTTAGTTTGGTTTAATCTTTGGTAAAAACTTTGTTGATTTTGGTTAAATTTGTAGCTTTATTATTTTCCATGTTCTTCGCGTCTTCAAAATCCCCAGATTCCGAATCAACATAATATTCCGGATCAAGGGATTTTGTCATTATATTCCGGATGAAGGTTTTGGTAAATTATTCCGCATAAAGCTTTTTATTCCGAACGAGTGTTTTAATCTTTATATTCCGAATGAGTCGTTTGTATTAATTATTCCGGATCAACGTTTATTCCGGATAAGCAAGATTATTCCGAGTCAAGATTATTCTGGATAAAGGAATTATTCCGTATAAGCCATTATTCCAAACCAAAGCATTTGTTTTTATTTATTCCGGATGAAGCCCATATTCCGGATGAACGAATATTCCGGATGAGCTAAGTATTCCGAACCACCAAGTTATTCCGGATCAGTAGTTATTCCGAACGAAGGGTTTTCCAATTATTCCGGATGAAGGTTTTATTCCGAATGAGTAAAGTTTTTCCGAATGAAGTGATTTATTCCGCATGAGCACAATTATTCCGAACGAAGCCTTTTGTTTTGATTTATTCCGGATGAAGCCTACATTCCGAATAAGCTGTTTATTCCGCATGAGTTATTCCGCATGAAGAGTTATTTCGAATAAGCAATATTCTGAGCGAGTTGATTTATTCCGAACGAAGCTTTTTCATTGAGTATTCCGAATGAACCTTTTGTCTTGATTATTTCGAAGCAGCAATTATTCCGAATCAGTAGTTTTACAAGTAAGGGTATTTTACTGTTTTACTGTTTAATTTTAATTCAAGCTTTATTTTTATTAGTTGTTTTTGGCTTATTTTCTCTACTGCACGCATTTAATCCTTTTTAATAGAATAGAAAAACAAACCCCTTTTTAGTAACCAAGAACGATAGTTCCACTTTGAGTTGTGATCAATTCAAGAAGATACCGAGAAACAAACTTTCAACCTAGCAAAATCTGTGTATCAATAATCCCAACTCAAAAAAACATGATATAAGAAAGAAGAGAAAAGAGGAAAGTTGATATAACCTACCACTTAATCTCCTGGCTTAGTGAACATCAATAGTATTAAAGAGAGCAATTTCTACCATGAGAATTCCTATCAGGCCAACCATCTCTGTAGATGTCTCAACGTATATCACAACCACCATAGCCGACAATACCTCTTCCACCACCACCACCACTACTGTAGCACAAAAAGCCAATGTTAGTGCAGTTGCACAATATCAGCAAACAACTTAAAGCCCAATTAGAATATTCGTTTTATGCTAAGCGTACAAAAGAAAAATCCCTCAAAAAGTTCAGGATCAAATGAAGACACAAGTTTCCTCAATTTCTTTCCATGTCACTCTCTTCTCTCCACTCAACAAAAAAATGATACAATAATACAACACACTATCTAAGTAAAATTTTCTCTGAATCAAAACCTTGTTTTCTATGGAGAGTTTAGAATTAACATGTATGCTATATATACTTGAAGATTTACAACGGGATATTATACATGATTCATTTAAGATATATTTATCCAATATAAAGAGTATAATAGAGCATAGTATTGGTTCCATATACATGCATGCAGCTAACTATAATTTTTATCAGGAAAGAAATTAGCCAGCACACACATTACAACCATAGAAGGTAACATACCTATCCTCTTGTTTCCTTTTGCTCAGGGGGAACATGTAGTGAAGTTGAACTAAAGATATTGTTTATCGAATGGGTGTTTTTTAACGACTGTTGTGGCACATTTCACATTCACTGGTGGTCTTTGGGTTCACATAGGTGTAGGACTCACAAGTTCAGTCATCTGTCGTAAGGCTTGAGGCTCCACCTTTTGTTTCCCACGTTCCCCTGTCATCTTTTGGCTCGCTTGTGCCTATTGTGCTTGATGCCTCAACGTGTATGTACAAATTATTTTTAGATATTTACATCATAAATACGAATATACTACTACGCAACAATTTTATAACCACCCTTAAAAATGTTTTACCAGAAGTTGAACCCATTAGTAGTTTCATACCCTTCTACAAATTAAAGTAGCAAAATAAGTTACCTTACAACTTCAACATGTATTTTGTCTTTGTAGGGTGATTTCTGATAGCTCTGGTAGTTGTTCTTCACATTGTATAGGTTCGACGTACTGGTGCTTGAAGCCAGTGTGGGGTTTTATGACGAGCTCATTGACAACCATCTCTCCTCTTCCATAATCCTTCTTTATTGTGACAGGGGCCTATACAATATGTATGACCAAAAATGTCAATAAAATTTGAAATTTATAAATTTGAACCTAAGTTCATGAGCAAAATAAAAGATTTATTTATCAAACATACCATGCTGTCAATCATTGTGTTCCAAGCCTTCCACTTGGGACATAACTGGTGGCAAACTTCATGATATTGACGGTGGTTATGGTTTTTTTGTACGTAAAGGAGTTACATTAAGAATGCATCCTTGTAGAACCCTTTTGGAATAATGTCTCAAGCTTTGATTATATTAGCGCTGCTATGATATTTAGACATCCGTTGTTTTGAAATGTACAATGATAATTGAAAACAAAGTCAAAGACAATGAAAATTAAAACTAATGCAATTATAAAAGCATAGCATATGTGAGTTGTTCTAAATTTAAGCATAAAACATAATATGTTGGGTAAATTTAAACATATATAGTACATAGTAGTAGAGAGGGAGTAATAAACTGTTTTCGTGTTTAAATAGGAAGGGAACGATAGGCTCTCTTTTAGATATTTCTAAACATGTACGACATGTACTGTATCTATTTCTTTGTGAGCTTATACTACTGATGTAAATTCATATGCTAACATGGTCTTCTTCATACGTGGGCTATTTCGAATCTCGATCAGCTTAGTAATACTATAAATAAGTTTCACGTTAAATCCCCTTTAAAGTTACTTTATCAACTGACCATCAACTGCCGCGGAGCCAAGAACAGTTGTAAATTGTAATATAAGAAAACACTTTCCAGTTTGTTAATTAGCAAAGGGATGTTAAATATTAGTGAAGCAGAATGGGCAAAAATCAACGCATTTTGATTAAAGCTTATATATTTCTAGATAGATTTATCCGTGTATTATTTATGCAACAGAAGTTATATTACCGTCACTAAAGGCTTGCACATTAAATACACATAAAAATACATGAATTACCCAAGAGACAAGGACATGTTCTCCGAGTTACTTTTGACCCAAACCTATTATGGCCTAGTAACCAACCCATCAATCTTGTGCCATCTATATTCAGAGGAACCTCAAAGTTATCCTACTAATACCTGAATATAAGCCTCTACAAGGTCACTCCATTTCTGATCTACAACGTCTCCATAGTCTAACTTGCATCATTTCAAACTTGGAGTCTAGAACTATACAAACAATAAAAAACAGATTACAACAAAGATCTATTGATTAGTTTAGCAAATCCAAATGAAATATCTCACTGTGATGGAGTTTATGAAATAAAGTTTAATAACATGTAAAGAACATCTTGACTATCACATACCTGAAGACTATGTCTATCTGCATCCGAAACATATACATCGCCTAAAACAACTTTATATCTTCGTTACACTATTTGGCAGTTGTGCTAATGTCTTCTTTCCCACTTCCCTTCACGCCTTGATTCTCAATCTCTCATATCCATCACCTGTGTGCGCTTGTTCCCTCTAGAACCATGGCATTTACCAGACCCATGTTTCTTCAACGACTGGCAATAATAAGTCAGGGCAGTAATAAATCAGGCCCGTTTTACTCTAGTTAACAACAATAGAAGAAAATGAAAGAATGAAAATATAAGGTTGGAAAAATCACATTTAGTAACCATTCCCTTTCATTTCTATTGCAAATTTTCCAAACAATACACTAAATAACAATTATAGAAGCCAAAAGAAAGAAAGAAAAGTATACAATGTGTATGGCGTTCTCTTCTAAGCACGGTTACGGGAGGAGGAGCGACGTATCCAAGTTGGTAAGGGTGCACAATATAGCAAATCGACTTAGATCCATCAATTAATGTGAATATATGCATAAAGTAGAATGCTTGCTTCAACTACATTTTGTTCAAAATACCAACACACCCCATTATCATACATGCTAAATTATTATTTAAATAGTCAAAATTGAAATTCTTATAGGTAGTTTTTGAGCTACGACAATATATATGATTTTATGTAGCAAATGTCCTCAAATTTCATACTTGTATGTTACTTTTAACATTGTCGCTATCAAGAGAGTACCGAAACAAAAGTAACTTTGAACATTGTGTTTCAACCTGTATTCGTTCTTTATCTTCTAATAAGATTTAATACAATCCTCAGGCCACCACAACACCATGAAATTCTTAGATGTACCATTTTATTACATCCGTTGTGGGCACATGATTGGATATTAAGACTCTATATAAACTCTATTTATCTATTTTAAGGTGAAAAATATCTGTGAAAGTAGCTTACCGATCATCTCGCTTAACTGGTTGGATAATCACCATGGCCATTGCAATCAAGGCAGTTTACCCAGCTTGTCCATCTTGCGACATTTAACTTCTTTTTTTCTTTTCAAATTGGTGAATGGTTGATGATACTTTTTTCTTTTATGTTACTCATCTCTCTTAAACATGTGTCATACTTTCAAGGATACTTGATATTCACATCTCTGTTAATCAAAGCACCTGACGATACAAAAAAGAAGATGCACGAACATCAGCTCACAACCCCACTCCTTTCCTACACACCTCAATATGAGCTTCAATTTACTACGGTAATGATCGAACCATACTTACCTCAATATGAGCTTCTATTCATGTAAATAATAGCCTCGAAAAATAAGAAATATAAGCACATATATAAGAAACTCAGTTCGGGAGGCTGCACATTACATCAATGCACAGGCTGCTCGTTAATCGTTCGCTAGACATTCATAAGAATGCCATTTACATCCTCTTAAAATTAAATGAATAAGAAACCTATAAAAACATATGCAAAAGTTAAAATCAAAACCTGAGCCTTAAAAAAGGTATTTTCTTTAAGAAATAGATTTTGAAAACATAATTTACTAATCCAAAAAGTTTAAAAATTGTTTATATTATTTTCTTTTAAAATAAAATTAAAAGAACCAAAATTAAAAGAACCAAAATTAAAAGGCAGACATAACTAGAAGTTTTTCATTCTTAAATACTGAATAAACTAACTGATGAAAATGGTTCATTCACATGATCCCCCAGAAAGATGTGATTGTGATCTACCATCAGATGCATGTATCTGATATCAGTCTACCACTTCTACTCCGACACAGATCCAATTTTGATACCCTATCAGAACAAAAAGAACAAAATTCATAAAGATGATTATGTGCTAGATGTTGATTTTGGTATATAAACAAAAATTAAAAAGAACAAAACTCATAAAGATGATTAGCTGCTGGACGTTGTGTTTTGCTGTATGAACAAAAATCCCCTTCATGGTTTATCAATATGCAACTGTGATCATGAGAATAAATGATTGTGAACATCACTTTTAATCTGATCAAAAAGGTTTTGCGTTTTATGTATGGGTTTTTCAGGGGGCGATTATCACTTTTATTAGGGTTTTGGGATTTTTTAGAATGGAAGATATTATGGTTCAGTGGATAATTGATCAAACTGGTATCGATTTCTAGGGATTCAATTAAAATGTCTGGTGTTTATAGGGTAAGATCAAGTTTTTTTAGGTTCGGGAATTTGTAAGCCCAGAACGGCCCAATGTGCTGACGTGGATTAGTTCCCTGATAGATGACGTGGCAAATCCCTCCTCTTATATATAATGTAAAGATATATATATATATATATATATATATTATATAGTTATAATTATGATTTGATACCACACCCCTAATCCCAGTCATATGTGACATGGCACCCCTAAACCTATAGTATTTGTTTGTTAGCTAAAAAATCTCAAAAACTTTCCAAAATACTTCACGAAAACGCAGTTTAAAAAAAGCGGGTCACAGTTTACCCAAAACTGCATTTTCATACCACATGTATATATAATAGGTTTAGGCCATTTTTTCGTTATTTTTTATCAACCTACCGACTAGAAAAAATACACACCACGGGGAAAACACACACACCATTAACTTCATATCCATTTTTCTCCATCCAACACCTATTAAACCGTTTGAATCATAACTATTTTAAACCTTCAATCAAACATCTAATCCATCATCGTCTTTTTTCAGTTTGTGTAAACCTTAATTAATTATCAATAGTCAAATTAATATGATTAGGGTTTGTGTTTATAAACCCTAATTATTTATCATTAGTCAAATTAATATGATTAGGGTTTATGTTTATAAACCCTAATCTGTAATGACACAAATAACTAATTAGATTGATCTGTTTTTAAGGGTTTACGTTTAATAATTGTATAAGGTAATAGTATGTTGACAATTGTTAAAGACCAGCCTTCTAGAACTAGAAGTGGAGACCTATGACACCGACAATAATGTGAAAGCCACAGTTTAATATACAAAATATTCCTGTACATCGAAAGTTTGATGCGGCTCTTGGCTATGCGAAATGTTTGGCTAAAATGGAAGGTGAGTCGAGCCTTAAACGGTGGATATTGTTGGATAGAGTATTGTTGGATATTGGTGTTGATGCCATTTGTAAAGTATATATTTCTTTGATTAAGTTTGTATGTTTCCTGATCCTGCCCACAGATATGCATACCGACAGAACTTTAGCTTCGATTGGTATCACCAAATTATCTCCAGAAATGTTTGACCCTTGGGTGCTACCTATACTAAATTAGTTCAAGTGTGTTCGTGTCGTTTTATATCCAGAAATGTTGATTTCTAATATGTTTAGGTCGGGTAATGAGTCAAAAGCGGATATTTGTTGAAGGTATGATACTATATTTAAGTAATATCACGCTGATACGAGGCTCTGTAATATCAGGACTAGACTAACTAAACTGAAGCAGCTATATTTGGCTGGTTCTCAGTGTTAGAGTTTTTAAAGTGTCAGGCTGTTGATTGTAAAAGTTTGTTCTTGGTTTATTTTGCTAGAATACTATATTTAAGTAATATCACGCTGATACGAGGCTCTGTAATATCTGGACTAGACTAACTAAACTAAAGCAGCTATATTTGGCTGGTTCTCAATTCTAGAGTTTTTAAAGTGCCAGGCTGTTAATTGTAAAAGTTTGTTCTTGGTTTATTCTGCTGGAACCTGACATGTTGTTTTTTGAAATTTTATAAAACCTGTAATAAAGCGGTTTAATATACATCTTTTACCACCTATGACACAAGTTAGGATCTGGTTTTGGTCCAATTAGATATTTAACAGGTTTTTGGCTTTCAGTTTTCTTATTTTTCCAGTCTCTAGTTTGATGTTGCTTTAGTCTGGTGTTGTCCTTTTTTGCATCGATGAACACCCTAACCCCCAGATCCATGATTTTATCTCTACATATGTATATTATGATTTATACTATGCTCATCCCTATTTCAGGATCGGACATACTGGGCTGATTTGGAGCATTAATAGATGTCACTGATGAGTTCTAATCTGTAGGAAATCTATCAGAGTGTTTCACTTATGATGTTTTGCAGTTTCTCCAATCAAAGAGGACTCTTAAAGAGAATCATGCACTACCAGTTGAATCTCCAAGTGTAAAAGTGTAGATGACAAAGTTCGGTGCCAATTCAGCCCGGTCAGGCCAAACCAACCTGTAAGACCAAAACACCACAAACCCAATCAGGTATATGTTTCCACACTTTATATACTAATTAACACACTACCATCTTATATATTATCCCAAACATACATAAGATGAATACCAAACGCACCCTTTGTAATTTCAGTACCACAGGTCCTCGCATCCTTTGTAATTTCAGTACCACAGGTCCTCTCGCCTAAACCTACTAGCCTACAAAATATTATAGAGTACCTACTCATCCAGGAGAAGCGTGCAGATCACTTACAGGTTAGAACCCCATTATATCTCCTTTTGCTTTACCTTTTGTGTGTAGCTCATATAACTTGGAATATAAGATATATGATTTGTCTTTATTTAGACCTGTTGAATTCCCTAGTTTTTGTGCCTAAATGATTTATATGATACCCTTAAGAATAGAAACTAACAAGCTGCACCAGGCACACTATGGTTTTGAGACAACATTAGACCTCTGGTGCGGTACTAATATGTCCGCTCCAAAATGTTAAATATAAACTGATTCTTTTTGTTTAAGAAAGTTATTTCTTTTCACAAGTGATTTTTGGTTTCTCAAATATCCAATTTAGTGGGCAAAGGGACTACCCATTTGGTAAATAAGTATAGCCACAGAGAAAAAAGTTGTTATTTTTCATTTTAACGACTTTAAAAGGAATATTAGTTTTTTACAGAGAAAAGGAGTTGAGCTTGATTGTGAAGTTTCGCTGAACCAGCTGAACAGGATGGATCAGATGCTACAAGTAATGCCATAAATTAATAAGATAATCGAGATTGAAGTGGAATAAGAGGATGGTAAGGTGACGTGGGTTTCTGATTCAGAAGAGAGCAAGAAACGAGGCTCCACTAAAACTGCTATAACAATATATAGTCATGTACTTGCTTTATTTTGAACTAAAAAGAGGTTATGGCTTAAAGAAGCTCAACCGCTATAGCAATATATAAGGGGTGGTTAATTCGATCTTCATTTTGAGAGCATACCTTAGATGGTAAAGTTTTATCTTAACTTTTTGTAATTATTCTCCTATGAATGAATTCTTGGATCGATTGAAGGGAAGTTGTGATCAAAGTAATGAATATATATATTGTTATGTCGATTGCCTTTATATTCTAAACTATTATATTAGTAAGTGATCCCAATGAAATGGTGAATCGCCAATTTGCAGAGCTGATACACCAAGCAAGAAAATTCAAGTTTGAATTAGTTTGATTTTGGACAGAAAAAGATAAGGGGCTGCTTTTGGACTAAGCTCCCAGACCTGTCGCTAGACATTAAAGGAACTATCTCCATCAACGATGTGTCCGTTTTGGTAATTTGCTCTTGATTATTTTCCATATCAGCATAAATCATTTGTGCATCAAATTGAATTTCAAGCATCTCGTCCTCCTGGAATGACGAGAAGTATGCAATTAGGGAGAACATCGAGAAGGTAAGTCGTTGACCTGTTAGCAATTAAACATACGCTAATGGACCCCTTTTTTACATTAACGGAGATAACAAAACCATTTTTTAGAAGTGCAACCCCTGATTTGTTTTACCTATATGAAACATACGTTATATGAAATACCAGTGGATATATCGAGCTGAACAAAACGCCTAGAATTTCCAGCATCTGCCCTCGCAGTGACAGTGAACAATCATTGGGAGGCGAATGAAAGAAATCCTAGCTGAACTCACTAATAATGTACAATTTGGGAAATTTTTACTCATTACACTTGTCCCTTCTGAGATTAAGCATAGCCTCAACTTACCCATTCACAAGTAAATAGGCAGAAACTGGACCTGCAATTGCGTTCGTGCTGCCATAGTTTCTTCTAATCAGGTATGAACCTTTATCTTAATTGCGTTTTTTATCTATAAGGGAAGTTTATGAATCCAACTTTAGAGTTATACTTATTCAAAATACCGTTAATTTTGTTTGCTTTTTATTGTCACAATTTACATGGCAGTGAGGGGCATTTACGTCACTAATTTGAGTTTACCTTGCTGTATGTGAGAACCGGGACTGGTAAACAGAGTCTCTTGCTATCTCACAAAGATCACATGAACTTATCTTCCAAACCTAAAACACAAAATCATGTAAGATAAAAACGAGAATACAACGATGATTACAACACACAACAAAAACGATTAAAACCTTGGCTGCTACACCATATTCTTCCACCAAAGGTTCTTTTGTTAGATGAATCTGCAACAGATCATCGGTTGAGAGTGAAACATTCAACCCACGCTGGAAAAAACATGGGAAATGGGTTGCGGTGGTAGTCGAGGAAAAAGGGATTGTTGCTCAGTGGAGACATAGCCAATCCGATATGGTATTATAAAGATTTGATAAGTATTGATACCTACTGAAATAAATTCATGCAAACTGAAGCATAAATCTATTAATAACGCACTAACCTGAGCAAGGTAGTAAAAATACTGTAATACAGGAGATTTCCTCAAATTTATCCTGTGTGAAATATTTGGCATAAAAGGAAGCCAACTGCTAAGTGGTTAGTATCACCCGCCTGCAAATATCATAACATTAGATGAAATTCATTACCATAATAGAAATATAGTAAAAATGGTAGGAAATTGATAAATAATCACCTCTCCACAATGAGGCCTCAACCTAATTGTTGGCAGTCCTTTAGATTCTCAGAGTTGTAAAAACAAATCAAAGATTTGTTAATTTTTAGTTACATATTCAGAAACTATAAGAAAATAATCATACTAACCTTATTGAGGGTATAGAGGTTTGCATAGCAATAATATGCAGAATATGCTTATGCATGATTGAAGTCATTTGTCCATTCGGCTGATGTAGGCATATGCTTTGTAGGACGCCTTTGAGGTTTGCTTTCATCGTCCACAAGTTCAAGCCTAACAACCTGTCATAAACATAGTATTAAAATTACGATGAATGTTATATTTTGATAATGAGTATTTGTTACAAAAGAGTATAACTTACCTACATTAGAAATATGTGGAGTTGTGTATGAGATTTTGGATCAACCGTGACTTCAAAGAGTGGAATAAACACATTGTCCAAAATATACCGAAAAGATGTCATGGTTCCATGTTGTTGTATATTATATATTTTATTGGATAGGACAACACAGTTCGAGACAGGGGTGTCCTTCAATTAATTTTTTTTCTAGGTCAATTTTTTTCTAGGTCAATCTAAAAATGAACTAAACTACGTAGTATATTTTAACTGAACCGAACCAAACTATATTTTAACCGAACAGAACCGAAACCCGAATTTGAATTCAGTTCAGTTCTTGGATTAACCCGAAGTATACGAATTTTTTTAAAAAGTACATAATTAATTAAATATTTAGCAAAAAAAATTTAATTTTTTTAATTTAAAAGTTAAACATTTTACCCTTATAAATACCCAACCCTTAAAGCATTTATCTCACACATTCCACACTTTATTTTACATCAAACTATTTTTATACCATCTAAAAAGGGTTCAAACCAACCGCTGACTACCAATGAGGAGATAGCTTTGTGTGAAGCTTGGATACGCGTTTAGAACACGTACGTACCAAGAAAAAATCAACAGATGAAAGCGTTTTGGTAGGTGGCAGCCCTCGGCCCGATCATCCAATTCGCTCCAACAGACACGCATGGTTTTGTAGTCAAAGAAACTTCGTCACATCCATGTACCCATCGACGGCAGCCCTTTCGGGGTTCCTTAGGGATTGATGGGTGATCAAAAAAGAAGTTATTACTTTTTTTACTGCAAATGGAAAAGTACGATTCGTCTTAAAATTGGTCAATTATCTTCGATTTACAATAGTGTCTTACTTAAGCATTCAAGTGACACTTATAAAGATACGGTCTAAAAAACAAATCAAATTATTTAAAAAAAAAATAATACTAATATAAAAAGAAAACGTAGTGGAAAAAAACAAACACACCAAACACTAAAAAACCACAAAAACAAAAAACAAAACAACAACACGATCGCTCGATAAAAGAAACAAAACACGACTTATAAAATACAAAGAATATTATCGGATTTCTTTTCCAAACGCATAGCTTTTAAAATCGGAACAATAAAAATCAACGGATTTTAACCTGTAAGATCATTAATAAAAAAACCATAGTTTTAACCTAATCATAACTGTATCAGTTAAATAATAATAAGTTTAAAAAACAACATTAATAACTTAAAAAAAGTCATTACCATATTATTAAAAAGTTTACATACAATCGGACAGTTTTGACAAAAAAACATCCTTCGATTCGTAAATCGTTTAGTAAACGTAACACAGAAACAAAAACATATTCTTAAAAACAACAAAAACACAAACCACAAAAAATGTCTATAAAAAGAAACAAAACAAGTTCGTTGGGTGGACAGAGCATAAAATAACCCTTGAAAAAAAAAACACACCAAATACGCAAAACTAACACACAAACGTACGCTAAAAAAGATTTACGAAACGAACCCGCCCGTTGGGCGGGTTACGCCGCTAGACGAAATCTAACAAATCAGGGGTCATATAACAATTTTTCATGAATGTTCATTAATAAAAATAGTTGTTCATTAGGAAAACGATATTTGTCAATGAAAACACGTTTTTTATCAATAAAAAAGCTAACAATATTTTTATAATAAAAATGCATCATAAATTTTAAATTTGGAAAAAGAAAAAAAAAAGTATATTTGTTGTATAAAAATGATAAAGAAAAAGAATAGACGAAATAGTAAAAAACAAATAAAAGGAGGGACTAAAAGATAAAAAGAATGGGGCTTGAAAAAAAAGACACTTCTCATCCTCCCATCACTTTTTATACTTTTTATTCTTTCTTTTTCCTAGGATCACATCTCAAGTATGTACAAATGTGTATAGTACTCCGTAGTTTTTATCTGAACATTTTTTGAATAGATCTGAACATAATTATTTGAAAACTTGAGACAATATTTGTTTTCACATACATTCCCAGCTCTTTTGTGCTCGAAGTTTTATTTCGCATAAGCTTATCTAACAACAAAATGTATAGGTTGGTATTTTTATTTTAAATATTTCAAATCCTTATTATGCATCATAAATCAAAAAATAATCAATAAAGATTATTTTTTTGGATATGCGTGTAGGTTATGTACGCCGGAAATTAAAATAAATGATAAATAAGAGTATTATGAAAAAATAAAAAGAGAAATTTGTACAACCAAAAATACACATGGGATAAAAGACATCCATTAGGTCGGGTCAACACCAAAAATTGTAACAAATTAGTTTCCTTTAGTTTCTATTAACGATCCTCACTGCCAACAGATATAATTAATACATAAACGTACTTTTAGAAAAGATTTACGAAACTACCCCGCCCGTTAGGCGTGTTACGACGCTAGTATATATATATATATATATATATATATATATATATATATATATATATATATATATATATATATATATATATATATATATATATATATATATATATATATATATATATATATATATATATATATATATATATATATATATATATATATATATATATATATATATATATATATATATATATATATATATATATATATATATATATATATATATATATATATATATATATATATATATATATATATATATATATATATATATAATATATATATATATATATATATATATATATATATATATATATATATATATATATATATATATATATATATATATATATATATATATATATATATATATATATATATATATATATATATATATATATATATATATATATATATATATATATATATATATATATATATATATATATATATATATATATATATATATATATATATATATATATATATATATATATATATATGTGTGTGTGTGTGTGTGTATATATATATATATCTCTATATTATATATAGGTATAATTATGATTTGATGCCACACCCTTAATCCCAGTCATATGTGACATGGCAGCTCTTAGCCAATAGTATTTCATAAATCCCTAAAATATCTCCATTTTCTATGGTTTTTATGATTTGAAATCGCAGTATTTTGTAAATCACGTTTTGGAAACGCAGTTTTCAAAATCACGTTTTGAAACACAGTTTCAGTATGTTTTTCCGGAAATTATGTAAAAAAAATTCTCAAATGCAAGATTTGACCTCATGACCTATGGTTAGCAAGTAACCAAGTTTACCACTAAGCCAAACGACTTTTGATGATCTTGTATCCAAAACAATGTTAATAAATTCTTAAAAAACCAAAAATAATAAATCCTCAAAAACATGTTGAAATCTTTTTTATTTTATAAAATATAGACATATATTAATTTTAATATTAATATTAATATTAATATTAATATTAATATTAATATTAATCACGTACATATTATATCATGTGTTTTTTCCCAAATCCTAATATCTTCTTTTTCTCTAAATCCAGAACTAGGGTATGTGTTGTACTTTTCTTTATGATTATAACAACCTCTCTTTGTGTTTCGTTTATACCTTTATACGGATCAATTTGTGTTTCGTTTCATTCTTCCTCAAAACCCTAAATCACATTTAATCTCTGAACGAACCCATCATTGTTCATCTTATAATCACATTTAATCTAAGCCAAATGATCGAGGATAATGGTGTTAAACTGATCTACATCTTATTAGTGACTTTATTTGATGGAACTCTTTGTGATTCAGATCTCATCCACCACAATGATTGTCGATTCTGATTACATTATTTTATTTACAGTGTGTATGAAGAACATCTTACTATCACAACTCGATCAATACTCAGGTTAGTTTCAATTGGGTCGATTTGGGTTTTAGTTTTAT
Source organism: Glebionis coronaria (assembly GCA_025667525.1). Lineage (NCBI taxonomy): Eukaryota > Viridiplantae > Streptophyta > Magnoliopsida > Asterales > Asteraceae > Glebionis > Glebionis coronaria. The sequence continues at coordinate 276,095,327 of CM046875.1, read as the reverse complement.
CTTTGCTTTAACTCTATTTGATTAGGCTTGATATGATCAACTAATGCTTTTCGGGAGATCTACAGTTATTTTTTTGTTTTGTTTTGTAGACCCTCGTGGATTAGCCTTAATCTGTTTAGGTTTTCTTTTATTTAAAAGTGATTTTAAATCCATGAATAACACGTTTGAATTTTTCATTTATTAATACTTTCTTTCTTATATAATTTGATTTAGTTAGTTCCATGTTGTAAAATAAGTTTATTAAAACTTTATTGATTAAGCTTATAATTGTTTTACTCATACATTGTGTTCATAAAAGATGTAATTTAATTGGTATCCTTTTTTAAATCTTTTTTCTGTATGTTTGTTTGTTTACATGAAGGCAGGAAAGGTGTGCCAGGAGCACAACCTGGACCTGTGGTTGATTGGATGCAACGAGTAAAGTTTGTTGTTGATGCAGCAAAGGGACACGATTATTAACACGAGAAGGTCCATTTATCGATAATTTACAAAGATATTGGGCCACGAGACACATTGGTATTGAAAGCCACATTCACAGCAGTTAATGTGTGAGGTTTGAGGCTTCTTCTTTATGTGCTAATTAAGGGGTGTGTAAATGTTAATTACTTTCATACAGATTGGTTAAGTTGAATTACTATGGGCAAGATACGTGGGATTTTCCGCGTGTACAATTTGGTTTTACTTTATATTAGTGCTTTTGACATAACTGGCTTTTGAAGGTATAAAATGCGTGCAGGTTCTGTGTCGCCTGATCGTTGCCGAAATGGAAGTCGCGAGTACTGTACTGACTACGAGAATTCAGTAGCGTTAATCTATGGACTACTTGGTCTGTGTATCCTTATCATGGTATATCTATTTCTTAGTCATTTTAAGAATGTTTTGGTTAATATTAATAGTTATTGTGTTTATGGCTTATCTTTCATTTTATATGCAGGCACCCCAAGTCCCCAACAACAGAAATCGTATGATTGTGCGTTATTCATTGTGTTAAACAAGATCCTATATACTACAGCCAGTTAAACAACCTTGTAAGTCTATATGGTCTAATTTTATTTCTTGCATTTCTACATGTTCAAATTTATACGAATTATTTATATTCATTTTAAGTTTTTTGAATTAAATTTCAGAATAATATTTTGAGATAATACCTTATTTAATTTTTTGAATTAAATCATATTAACGTTTGGAATCTACGACGTTTAGACGTATATATGCTTAAGTATTATCCATTGATGCCTTTAACTGATTTGTGGAATGAATCAATGCTTTAGCAACTTATCAATGGTGAGAGGGATCCATTTATAGCATTCCCTCTTTTTGTTTCCTTCTTTGTGTGACACATATCTCTATTCTTGATCTTTTGCTGATTTAATTTATAAAATTTTTGAACCACCTACTTGGCAACTAGAAGTGAAAGTACCCCTCGGCGCCTGGAAGTCCGAATGGTGTGATGTATTCCTGTTTCAGCAATGACAACTCTTGTGATCCAAAGGCAGTTGTATCATCGGTTAATTACGGACGAATTTAGGTACTTTTCTTTCTCTGTTAAACATGAAGATATTCGATCAAATTTGAACTCAAAGGAATTAAGCCATATTATTTTTTTACTTATGTTGTTCAGTTCCGATTCATGCTTATCTGTTTTAACTTTTTAGGTTCATTGGCATGCACTGCCATCTGCTGAATTGCTTGCTGCAGCAGCTAAACTAACCGAAGCATGAGGTGACGTAATTGGTTTAGGATACGTGAAGGTCTACACTGGTTGAAAGAATGTCGTCTTGATTAAGAAACTTACAAGAGGGCTGGCTCGATCCCTTTACCTGTTTTAACCTCCAAAGTAAATTGATCCTACGGTAGACCTCCTTCATCTGGGAGTAGATGAACCTGCAGCACCTAGCTCAGGTTCAAACACTAGAAAAGATTCCCCATTTCTCGTCATATGGGACCTGTTTTAGACCCAAGTCAGGTGGGTCCCACACATTTTGCATACTCTCCTCAAGATTGTTGTTTACAGGCCCTGACATGATGTGTTGCGGATTAACTTTTTGTAATGATGGTGCCACGATGGGTGGTTTTTGTGAACAGGATTAATAAGCCACAGACAACCCTAAAGATAGTTTGTTTATTGCAGATAAGTTTGTTTATTTTTATAAAATGGGTCAAATTATTTTTACACATACCAACTGGGTCATTCAATTTAATGGATCAATTCATCTGTGTGTAAAGTTGTTTCACTTGGGTACGATAGTTGCGATAGGGACTTGGGTGTCGCTTCTAAAAGGTAACAACATGTAAGGAGTCACACAGGCTCTTTTGGTTCCAATTTAGGTAGCCATTAATGATTAGTTTCAGATGTTAAAAATGAGTTTTCTAATTAATATTTAGGCATTTTGGTTATTTATGTTTTAAGCAGAATACTAAATTAAATTTTGCAGGGGATAAGAGAAAGCACAGTATTAAAGTATGTCATTGTCTCTTGAAAGATATTCTTTTTGGTTTCATCTTTCCAGACGATCTAGATCACCTGTAAGGCGAGAAAGGAGCAGTGAACGTGCATCTATGAAAAACAGGAGCCTACCCAACATTAATATCAATCCCACACACCCCCTTATCTGCAGATGAAACGTTAGTTTCATATCTGATCTGCGTATATGAAAAGGTAAGCAGATTTAATAAGTAGTTTACAAACACGCGTATAAGTATTCTGTAATTTTGATGCAAATTTAATGTATTATGTGCATTGGGTTGCAGTACACGTGTGTATACCTCAAAAGGGTTATGTGACAACATCAGCATTTTGATGAGCAGATTCAATCTAATTAGTTACGGTAAGAATTTTATTTTGACAACTCTAAACCGTTCGACTCATTTGACCATTCCCCCTTTAGGGAAATTGAATCTTTCCTTGTCAAATTTTGGTTTTAAGATAAAGGAGATATATGTTCCTGTGTCAATCAGTTTGTTTCACTCGTGCTTAAAGTTTTATTTAGAGAAGACCTTCACTTGAGAAGATGACATTGTTATCTGAGGTATTTTTTAGCCCTATCTTTCTTTTATTCAAATTATATAAATACTTAAACACCAAAATAATTTAAATATTAGACATCAGTTACATTATGGTTTAAAATAAATTGATTTTAAATTTTGCTGACAAGGTAACTGTGGTGGTGTTTGGATTTAACATTTGGAACTAATTATACGTAGTATGATTTTGCGACTTGAAGAATTTTTAGGATTCTGAATTATATTTTTTATATATAATCAGTTAAAAAACTATATTATAAGATTAACACATACACGATTAACAAAGTTGTTAAAATGACTTAAATTATCAGTTGGTTGAGAATGCTCACTTTCACTATAGGTACTTTCTATTCAAGAAGTTGGCCTATCAACCAGTAGCTTCAATAAAGAAAATCAGTAAGATGTTATACTACCTTATTTTTTATTTGCAATTTGTTTACAAAGATTGATCAAGATGGCGTCGCACCTGTTTCAGGTATCTAACAATTGATTCAACACTTTTTATTTTGAAAACAAATGCCAGCTTAGATGATACAGTTGTTATGAAAAAACAATAATAGATAATTGGAACTTGAATGCATATTTATTAAATAATCAGGTTCATTTATACCATGGTCTTGTATTGTAAAGATTCTAAACCAATTGCGATGATAAAGGTAACAAGATCTTTTGACCTTAATTTTCTGGTGTAAATTGATGAGTTCTCTCATACCTGATTCTTGAGTTCACATAACAATTATAAGGTTCAGGTTTTGAACTTCATAAGATTTGTTACAACATCTTACAAATTCGATATATGAAGTTGATTATGAGTTTTTACATGATCTAATCTTACGAATTCGAATATGTTCATACTTGATCGTTGATAAGTTATTGATGTGTTTGGAAACATATTGTGAAAGCATATAAACTTCTAGAGGATCCGATGTAATGAATGAACCTGCTATTACTTGATTGTTTTTTTTATTTTGATATGAATATGATATTACTTAAATGCCTTTTAAGTAATTGATTGTTTCTGTATGTTTTTATTTTAAAAGACAGTTCTTTCGTTACAAGGCAAACAAAAAAAAACAAACTGACCCTTAAGGTAAAAGAAGAAAGGTGTCATTTATTTGAAATCAAAAAGAAAAAGAGAAGTATAAAAAATAAAGAAAAACATATCCCACGTTAAGTAAAACCAATCTCATCTAACTTAAACGGGTCTGCACCAATTGATCAAGAAGGGAAGTCGGGGATTAAGTAACAAAATCCGTACATGGGTGAAAACCTCAACGGAGCTATTCATGTAGTAGATATAGAACAGCTGCAAGATTGGCCCGCCATTGAGGTAACTGAATATATCCTGCAAACATAATGTTATTTTTTTAAGATTTAACTTTTCGTTTTAACTCTTTATGATAACTATTCTTTACAGGAACATTATTAGATGTCAGCTCTCGTCCCTGCTGGTTTTGACAATGTTTTGAACACAGAAACAACCGATGAGAATGCAAACGATGCCAAGGACATTGGTTCATATGCTGCAAGAAGTTTGCAGAATTTGAACATGAGAAACTAGATTCTTGCTGATGAATTTGGTTGAATCTAAGCATTCGTCGATGAGCTGACCGCAACTTTATCGAGAAAACTTGTGGTGATAAAGAACATGTGCCAGTCATGGTTGAGCAAACAAAAGTTTGTAAGAAAATGTTACTGATTTATAGATTGGTAAACAAGCACAAGAGAAGCAAGCAGAAATGCTTCAACATGATATTAAAGAATTGAAGAATGAACTAGAGAAAACCAGGTCGATGTATGACAAAGCCAAAGAAGAAAACCACATTTTACAGAGTAGAGTTTTAAAGTTGGCGGTTGAATTGGAAGCATCTCAAAACATGCGCGACAAATTGAGCATTAAATCGGAAGACAACCTAGCAAAAGAGGATGAGTGGAATAAAAGAGAAGCATAGTTATCTAACCAAATTTCTCCATTAATGGAAGATTGTGGTAACATATTCTTTGTATACTTAATGAATATCTCTAAGTTTTATATACAGGTGGCAATTTTAACCCAGTTACTTTTGAATTGGTCGATATGGGTTGTATAAGTAAATGGATCAAACGGGTTAAAAGCCACTAAAAGTCTATATTTTAATGCATACAACCTCATAAATGTTATTTTTTTCAGTAGTTTAATTTATATTGCAATATAAATGTTTTTTAAGCATAACTAATGAAGCGGATATATTCTTCTAAATAAAATATCAACAAAAAAGTATTTGCAGGTCACCCGGTCTGAACAATTGGTCAATCATTCTGACCCGCCCATTATGCCACTCCTAACTCTGTAGCAATAAAAGTCATGACATGTACCGTGCATTGCCCTTTATGTTTCATGCTTACTAAAATTTGTCTTATTTGTTTTTTAGACGCTGCAAATGATCTTCTGTCAGTGTCCGAAGTAAAATCCATGTATCATAAGATTAAAGTGATTGCAATTCCTTTCCTAAATATCGGAGAAGGAGAAACAGAGGCTCATGATTCATACTTTTCGAAAAAGCTCTTTTATATAGTTGAAAATGTATGACCTTGTTGTCTGATTCCAAAGAAGAGCTGCACTCAACTCTTTCGAAGCAGGCCTTTGAAATTGAGGGCTTGAAGGATTAATTGAAAGAAGGCAACATTGACAAGAAAGAAATTGAGAAAATGAAGAACGAAATAGTTAAGTTATCAACACAGCTTGAGCGTATAATTACAACATTTGGAGGTGATGAGTCTTTCGGGGGCAAGAAATCTGCTGACATGGAAGGACTGGTCTGGGTGCTAGAAAGGCTTATTCACGACATTGTTTTGGATAGTGAAAACTCAAAATTACAAGCTCAAGAACTTAGTGCGAGGCTGCTGGAAATGGATAAGTTGGCTGAGGAATTAGCCAACAAAATGAGCAAGTTTAGCAGACACAATAAATGAAAGAGGGGTCACTGAATCATCTCCATTGCCTCCACGTTCAGAGATATCAAAAGTGGAAGATCCAGTATGTATTATTGCATATGAGTATTTCTTTTACCTATTCAGTACTATTTTTATATATCACAAGTTTTCATACAGGGATCAGTTGGGAAAAGAGCTACGCCTTTGGTGCCACCTGCTCCTCAGATGAGATCTTTACCGAAGGGGTCAGATAACCATCTTTCCATAGATATGGTTTATTGAATTGCTCCCATTTACGAGATTTTAATGTGAATAAAAACGCTTATTTACGTGCACATGTGGAAGGCTTTTTGGTTTAAGGATGCTGCTACCTCATCTGCTAGGATGTCAGACATTCGCCAATATTCAGAAAGTTGGACGAGTCGTGTTTTCCACTTATGGTTGTGTCTCACAAGTTTTGTTGATTATAACACCTTTTTTCAGTTTCCTTAATGTTGTTCTACAGTATATGATTAGGTTCAACCACTGTCATATTTGTTAGTCGTTTGGAGAGCAACACTTCAGACTATATGTTTGAACACGTATGGTTGTTTCCTGATGAAATCTCTTCATTAATTCAGGCCATACTATCCTTTTTAGTCGACAATGAACTAAAAGATAACAAGATGAAAACCAAACAAATACAGATGGGTATTTCATTTGGGATACTGAATCCACCACTCCAAAACTTTAAAATGTTAATCTTGAAGTAAAACGTGGAAAAAAAAGTTGCGGTTTGCGGATCACTTGGTGTTAATCATGAATGTTATATGCTCTACTTGGAGAGATTTTCAGAACTTCTGGAACAATGAGTTCAAGGATACATATTATATATCATAATGACTAATAAGTTTCCGTAATTATATGATAATCAATTTCATTTTAATTCCTTTCAGGTGGATGTTTTTGGATCAACTGCGTATGTCAGCCAACCATCTTGGATTCAAAGTGGGACAATCCAATATAACATACTGTATGCGAAGCCAATGGACAGAACTATATGTACGAGAACGCTATAAAGGCTTGTGCTTTGGATAAGGGTAATGAAACTTTTAAAGATTGAGAACTAACAAAACAGGCCAAAGAGGGCTTAACATGAGTGGAGGACAGAAGCAAAGGATTCAACTCGCTAGAGATATTTATGACGATGCTAATATATATCTTCTCGATGAACCATTTAGTGTTGTCAATGCAGATATAGTATCGAGTATTTTTAGTGAAAAATGACTCACATGCATGAATTGCATTGACATATTCCAACTCGACCCAAAGCATAAGCACAATTTGCACCCTGTTCACCGTCTCTGGTCGATCCGTAAGATAATTAGCCACAATTGCATCACAAATTTAAATGTGTGCTTTCAAGTGTTTAAGTTGTTATGTTAGTATTCATCCAACGTTTTTATGATAGTATTACTGTTTAAGCGTGTTTAGTTTATATGTCGTTATCCACTATTCCACTTGCAAACAATTTAGATGTACTCTTTATGATAGTAGACTTTAATGTTGTGAAATCAAGTGTTGAATGTTGAGTCGGTCCACGATTCTTATTTAATGTAACGCAACTTTTTTTTATATACATGTACAATTGATGTTGCTACACTACTATTCCGAGGATTCGCACCATGTATTTTACAATGTTTTTAACCCAGGATAAATCGGTTGACTCGGTTCTGGTAAAAAAGGGTCATATTGACATGAGTTCCATATTTTCGAAACCTAGCTAGACCTGTTGAATTTGGATGACCTGGGTCAACCCGGTTCTTGAAACCGGGTCGAGTTCCGATTTTTTCGAGGTTTTTTTAAATATGTAAATTTTACGTATTTGTGACAGAATTTTATTTTTATATATTATATTGGTTGATAAACAATTTATATATTTAATATACGGAAGTTTTTATGGCTTATATATATAATTTTTGTTAATTATAATATATAAAAAAAAGTTTTAGATAACCGAGTTAACCCGGACCTGATGACTCGACTAATTCGATTTAAAAACCGGGTTTCAAAACACTGATATTTTAAATCAAGATGTATTACCCAATCTTTATATATTCACATCAGCCCTAACATTATTCCCATTTACAATAGTGTTTAGAAACGATTCGAGATCAATAGAAATAGTGCCTTTAGATTTTATGCTTTTTATGTTCTAGCATTTGTGTATAGTCCGAGTAACATAGGACCAAATCAAATATTAGCTTCCTTTTACCGAAAACGATTTTATTACACGAACAACTATATGTCTCACTGCGAACCAATATAACGGATCGAAAACGTCGTTAAAAAAAGGTTCATGAACTGAACCCGCCCATTGGCCAGGTTACGCCACTATAATGAATGTTCACTGTTTTGTGTTTGTATCTAGACCGTTTTGGATATGTTCTTATATAATACAATATAATATACATATAAAGAAAAACACGAGTCTCGAATCTTTTTAAGTTCCTTAATCTCAAAAGTAAATATTAAGGGAAGAATCAAGGTAATTTGACAAACACAAAAATCATCAGAGCTTAAAGAAAAACATTATTTTAAAATAACTTTTATGAACCAAACTTCCCCAATGTGTACAAAGATTAACATAAGACAGAACCGCTCATTTGATGCGCCAAACCCAAGCAACATCATGCATCTTCAAAACAACAGTTATGAACCGAACACACGTTTATCAGGTGAGCCAAGGCTCCTTAAGAAATTTTGAATGTACTCTTGCTGTTTTGGGAGAGCTAACTTTAGGCTTTTTGAGACAGTCAGGATGATCTCACTAAGAACAACTTGCACATCTACATCAACATCTTCAAGTGCTCAATAGCACAATTTTTTCAGTAAAGGAGAATCCACCGATATAAAAGTAGTATATGGCTTACAATAGATCAGACAATATTCATAATGGTACTCAAACAAAACTATTAAGTGGTATTCAATAATCTTCCAGGAGTGATTAAACAACATGGTAAACGGAAGTATGCTTGGGACATAATTAATTTAGTTATGATAAAGATTCAACAAGGGTATGTAATTAACTTTCTCCAACTTTAGTCATCGGCTACAATAATCATTATGAAGTCTAGCACATAATCATGCAACCCTTTTCTCCACCCACATTAAACATACACCGCGTTTAAACATGTCTCTGATAGATATACTGAAGTATCATTATATGTAGATTTGTGAATCGCATTTAATTTATTAAGATGATGGAATCCATGCACGATG
>CM046875.1:275583629-276083629 GCA_025667525.1 Glebionis coronaria | reverse complement strand
TCGATATGGTTTTTCTTTGTATAATATATCGCTTCACATTAGATAACTTGAGTTTGTTTATCTGCTTTAAAATCGAAATTATAAATTGAAAAATGTAAAGTTATATAACTTTTTGATTAACAGTTTGTGTAAACTATAGCAAAATATTACATGTAGCATATTTTACTAATCTCATCTTGAGTCGATAAGTTCATCACTAGGTTCAAAATGCATTTTCGAAATGATAAGTTCATCACTATTCTGATGTATAATGACAAAACTATATCGCATCTATTTGATAAAATTACATTGCATTTGTTTGTTACCTGATTACGACATTGATAAGTAAAGTTATAAGCATCAATATGTTGAATGTATGTTGTCAAACTACATTGCATCTATTTGTTAAATCACATTGCGTCTGTTTGTTAATATCGATGCATACTATTATAAGCTTATTAAAGTTTTAACAAGCTTATAAGCACGTCAAATAAGCTTATACAAACACCCGCTAAAGGTAACTACACAGAGAAAAACCCACAATTACTAGAAAAATTCTCATACTAACGGATCAATTATGCAATTACTAGAAACAGGATCATTTTGAACCGGGTTCATATAGTAAATTTTTAGATAATTTACGAAGATTAGCACTAAATATCTAATTTTCATCAGCGTCCTGTGACACTGCGGGGCCCCGTATTTCCTACATGGCCTATGACCAATATGGGAAACGTAATATCATGATTAGAGGGGCACAGGACATGACTAGGTTGTAAAAGATGCTAGGCGCTAGTTGAGTTGTTGGTACCTTGTAGATAGTTACTGACCTAGGCGTGAAGTAATCAGATTGGGAATTATATGTTTGATATGTTGATAAACGAATGAGGTTTTCCCTGTTTAGGTTACCGGGAGGGCGAGTATTTGACTCAGATGTACGTGTCCTAACTGGGGTATCACCTTGAGCGTTTACGACCCTTCCCTGGCCACTTTCCCGAATGTGTACCTTGTGAGGTTTGAACCGTTGACATCTTGTATGATATGCTGATTATCGGACCATAAAATTGCTTATAGGACCATAAAATTGCTTATAGGACCGTAGATGTATGTTTAGAAACATTAACACAGCTGTACAAACAAACTGAATTTTGACTGACTTAATCCTAAATTTTGATCGAGTTTTGACCTTGTAGAGAGTAATCGCCAATTACTTGGCCTTGTTTTACAACACGAATGTATATCATTCTTTCGGCAGGCGGCATTGAATTTCTTGTGTTTCACTTAAGATCTAACATACTAAAAGATTACGTCAGAGATCAATAATACGTCTTTTTAGAATCTAGGAGTTTGTTTTGAAAACATCTTTGATATGAAATTGATTACAGATTGCAATTATCTTGAGCTTGTTATTTCATAAGTTGGTTTGTTTATATGCTGAAACCCATTAAGGCTGTCACTTCTTGAGTCGCTTTTGTAGTCGGTAAACTCAGTCGGTATAGGTTCTATGCATCAATATGTTGAATGTATGCTGTCAAACTACATTACATCCATTTGTTAAATCACATTGCATCTGTTTGTTAAAATCGATGCATAGTATTATGATTAAAAATATATAAATGTTGGTTAATAATTGATTATAAATACATTAAAATAAGTTTTGATGATAGACTATTTTGTTTGTTGAAATTCAGTTGTCGAACAAGACAGTGATGACATCTATATAGCAGTATCAGAAACCGAAGAAGAAGAATCATATGAAGATGACGGTGAACATATGGAGACTGCGGTAAATAAACAACCCAACATAAAACCGAAACAGATTGAAAAAAAAAGGAAACATCAACATACACGCGGGAAAAAGCATATCAAAAGGAAAAAGGTTGATATTACAGAAGACGACGACAACGTAAAAAAACCAACAAAGTCTATACCATCAATCAAGGCAAGATCGTCACCGAGAGATTTAGTGAAAATATTAGTGAAGTTGACAGATATACAGAAGCAGAACCTTGTTGAAATGGGATTTGGGTCATTTTTAGATAACAACTTTCAAATTAGCACGACTCCATTGAAGTTAGGACACTGGGTAGTTGAGAATTTCGATCCAGACAAATGCATAATCAAGATGATTGACGGACGAGCCATACTGATTACATCACAAATGATTCATGACATGATCGGAATCCCGATGGGGACAAAGAAAGTCACAGAAGTGCCAACCGCAACCACAGAGTATCCACTGATAACCGACTGGCGACAATCTTATGATTACCCAAATGACAGGTTTACAATAAAAACCGTGGTTGAAAGGTTGTTGTATGAACATCAGGAGGGCCGGTTGTTCAAACTGAACTTTCTGGTTGCATTTTGTTCTATAATTGGGGAATGCCCGAAGTTGGGAACAGTTAACCAGAAGTTTTTGGAATGTATAAACAACGAAGACGATATAAAAGATATGGATTGGTGCACTTACCTTCTTGAAGCGATGAAGAAATCCAGGAGAGAATATAAATCATCACAAGGTTTCGGGGGCCCGTTAGTACTGATGGTGGTATGTGAACATCTTTAATTATTTTTTATTTTTTATTATTGTTAGTAGTATTATTATTTTTTATTACAATGGTGGTACGTTAAAAAAAATATAGTCATCATATAAAAAAAAAATGCATCTGTTTGTAGTAAAATAAATAAACGTTGTTTTTTTTTTCATAAATAAATTATAATTCTTACATGTTGGTGCAGCTTTTATATCTCAACGCAACTGTTGTTGGTGATAACCTGAATGAAGAACGAGTTGAGGCTCAAGAACAGATAAAAGTCATGCAAACGAATGAAGAACGACTTGAGGCTCAAGCACATATACCAGTAACGGAAACGAATGAAGAACGAGTCGAGACTGAAGAACATACCCCACTGATGAAACATTGGGATACAGCCAAACTAAAGCGTAGAGAAAAGTTGGAATTGAGTATGGGAGGTTTTGGTAGGCTGCCTATAAAGAAAGGGTTTGAGTATATACAGCCGCCAAAAATGAGAACAAAAAATTCAATCCGATCCAGACTCAAATCACCAGGTAAAAAAAAACACAATAACGTAATGTAATTGTTTTAATTATTTATTCATTTTTTTTATATATATATATATTTTTTTTTGGTATATATTTTTATCAACATCCAATAAAATTTAAAATTTTATATTGCATATAAAGCATTGGAATATACCAAAGAAATTTTACCCTAAAAATTCCTAAAAATTACCAAAAATCCACAATAATATTCTAAGAGTTTACAAAAATCCAAACTTGCTAAAACCTTTTAATTAATTAGATAATGACTTTTTAATGCTAATTAATGCCCTAAAAATCAAAATTAATTATTAAAAAGTCCCAAACAAGATCTTAAAAATTGTAAACCTCAAAAATACTCTAATTAAGCTAAAAAGTATTTTTCAAAATTTTAAAACCACTGAAAACTATTTTTAAACAATTAAAAACTATTAAAATCAATTAAAACTTAAATTAATTCTAGAGAATAATTAAAAGACTCTAAAAATATTTGGAAAATTGAAACATTCCTAATTAAGTGTTTAGAACCTAGGAAAAATATAAAAACTTAGAAAATCAGGCTTTTATTTTTTAACAATAAAATAATATTAAAATATTATTAAAAATCCAAAAATCATAAAAAAATTCTAAAAAGTTGCAAACTAGCTTATTTTAACCTACATAACTCAGAAATGAAAGTGAAATTACCTAAATACCCTTAATGGGCCTAGAAAATGGGCTAAACCCAAAACAATCCACTATTGGGCCAAATTTGGGCCCAATATAAAAAAGTGTTCAAAATAAACCCAAAAGCACTGGTTGACTCAAAATTTGATTTTAAACAACTTTTTCCAAAGGCCCAAAAGCTGAAAGTGTGAAATAAGCTAGCTTATACCAAACAACTTATTCTTAATGGGCTTTTTGGCCCATTAAGCTATAAGCCAATGCCAAAAGCTGAAATTAAACACACAAGCTTCTTTTGTCCTAAATAAGACTTCTGCAAAAAGAAATTTGAAATAAGCCCAAGGAATAAGCCTGAAAATGCAATAAGCAATCTACAAAAAACGACAAAATAGTCGTTTTTGAGTGCTAGGCCACCCCAAGTGCTGATTCAAGTTTCTATAGCTTTTAAATGACTTAATTAAGCAAAATCAACAAAGAGTTTTCAAATAAGCTGACTCAATAAGCTGGAAAAAGCAAATAAGCACTTATGTAAAAGTCAAATAAGTTGGTTTTCTAGTAAAAAGTCAAAGTCAAAGTCCAATAAGCTCCAGTCTACTCAAATGGGTCAAATAATGAAGATCTATCACAAAAAATAAGTTGTTGCAAGTATGGATAAGCTAAAATAGCTTATTGATAAGCTGAGTTCAAAATAACACTAGCAGGGGCTAGTTTTGGGTGTTGAGTAGTGGAAACTTTTTCCACTGCTTGACTTGTTTGACTTTTTGTCTTTAGTGACTTTTTTGGAGATTCAGATTACACAAAGGCACCCAAATGATCTTTGGATCAAAAGGAGTCAAGAACAATAAATATATCACAATCACAAACACCCAATTGATACAGTTTAATCAATAAAGCACCAGATATGATACAAACATGAACAAATAAGCAGTTAAGCACTTATAAGCAGTTTTAGCAATAATCAGCCAACCAAATTCAACCAAATGCATACACAAGCTATTATAAACTCTAATGAACAAGTTTAAACAGTTTTCATGCAATGGCTTAAAGCCTAAATCAAGATTCAAGCTTATGAATGTTACTAATGAACACTAACGAATGCAGTTTTACACTTTGCTGATGTATTTGACCAATAAGCCATATTCAACACTCAATATCTATCAAATAAGTTATAATAATGATGTTTTAACAACTTTCAACCCTAAGCATGCACAAATACTAGATTTCACCAAAATCTTAGGTCAAAAACAGTTAAATTCACCAAGTTATAGCAGATTGTTTGATTTGAAGTTTCAAACCCAAAAACTTGCAGCAAAACACTCTCAACAAGGCATATATCAGATACCAAGCAAAAACAATACCTTCTAACAACACAATACCAAGATGCAATCACAAACAGGTAATCCCAAACACCCTTTTAACTTTTCAAAACCAATTTTTTCAAAGGAAAAGTGAGATTTAAGACCACCCAAGCACCAATTAACACAATAACAACTTAGAACAACAGATTCAAGCAGTATTAAGCCACAAAATTCACAAGAACACAAGTCACATACAAATATCACCAAAAATCAAGATTTAAGCAGATTTTAGGATTAAGTATGCAAACCTCATGGATGTACATCCACACCCACGAATTTATGAGCTTATGTACTAGCAAGAACATGTACAAGCTTCCAATAACACTCCTGCTAAGAATCAACAAGGTTAGAAGAAAAAGTATAAAATCAGAAATATGAAAAATCCTTGATTGATGCAACTCTTGTCCTCCACACTTGATTATCCCCAAGTTATAAGCCTCACCACACCTTAATCAACACAATTAGGATGCTATGATCAGCCCTATAACCCAAGATTTCCAAGATAGACCAAGAACTTAGCAAAATATCAAGAAAATGAAGAAAATGTGCAAACTTTTGCACACTCCTCTTTTGAAAACAGGTTTTTGATTCAAATTCAGTAAACAATAAACATAAAAAAGCATAAATAAGATGGCACTTGGTCTTTCTTTAACACACTTAACACAAATTTCATAAATCTGAAAATGGGATTTACAAGTGCTTGAACAAGGAAAAACCAAAAGCAAACGTACAAGTGAGACCTTATGGCTTTATATATAGCCTTACAAGTGAACTAAGAACAGGTAAAAGTGTTAAACCCTAATGCTTGAAGTCCCCAATTTGCCCTTGTAGAATTTGAACTTCTTGGCTTCATGTGACTGATTTTTGTTTGCTTGTTATAGCTGGCAAGTGAAAAGGTGATCCAAAGGCTTGTATTAAGCTTAAAAAGTAAGCTTCAATCCTAAACGTTGGATGTCTGGTGGTTTTTTGGCAGTATCCCCTTTGTGTGTAGCAGGGGAATCTCATGTGGGACAAGGGGGTGGTGAGGTGTCCAAGTTTAAGGTTGGGATGTGATTAGCAGACCCTTAATCACTAATCTGCACAATTTTGGGGTTTAATTTTTGCTAAATCAAAAATCCCTAATTGTGTTCTTGAGCTAATGAACATGGTTTTGATCTGTTTAGAAAGTGATTAACATTTAAATAAATGTTAAGGCTCCAATGTTTGGTTAATTATTTAATCAGGGGTGAGTGGGATCTGATGTGGAGGCAGGGATGCATGTGATTGGTGGAGGTGGTGAGTGGGGTGAGGTGGCAGTCCATGAGTGGTTAAGGTAAGTATCTTGTCTGGCCACATTCACCCCTCTTCTTCTTTTCTCTTTTCATTTGCAAATAAAACAGCCAAACTTGAATTTCCTTTGTTAGCAAAGTTTCCAACTTCACACTTTTGCCCCAAAAACTTTTGTAAAATGATTTCAGGGGTATTTCTTGCCATTTTTGAATTCTTGAAGGACGGATTTGGCATTTTGATGATGGATAATGGTCTTGAATTGCATATTTGATATAATGGAGGACTTAATTTGCCAAGTCATAATGATTGAGGGACCATTCTTGCCAAATGTTGAAAGTCAAGGGTCCTTTTTGTAATTTTGGGATTTTCAAAGGACCAAACTTGTAATTTATTGTACTTTGAAGGACTTCATGATGTCTTTGACTTTGTGGAGGATAATGCTTGACAATTTAGCTTTGTTGAGGGGCTAAACTTGTCAATTCTTCAAAGTGGAGGGCCCTTTTTGCAATTTTGACAAACTTTAGGGACCAATCTTGTAATTATGAAGATACAAGGGTATAAAGTGTCAATTCTTCCATATTAGAGGACCCTTCTTCATAATTCTTCAAATCTTCAAGGGTTAATCTTGGGAAAGTCTTTATTAGGGTTTGGTTCATTGTGCGGCTTCGTTTCCCATGTTCATTTTTGTATGATTCTTGTGATCTTTTGTCATTTTCTCAATATCCGTACCTAAAATACACAAGCAACAAACACAAGCATATATATGGGTATTTTGATGATATTTAATGCATTTTAAGCCCTATTTGGACGATGAGACTATGTAGAAAAGCAGTCTCATCAATATACATTTCACATTTCATTCTGGAAAGTTTTATAGAAAGCTTGGGAGACCAGACTCAAAGTTAACACAACTTTCCATCTTCCGATACACGTTTCACGTCACATTTCATGACTCATCTCGTATCGTTTGGTGTTACCTCCTCAGTTATTGCACGTTCACGATATGTTTCACATATCATGTTCACCCTACGTTTCTCATATCACGTTCACGATATGTTTCATGTATCACGTTCATCATAGGATTAGCATATTACATTCACCATATCTTCACGTATCACGTTCACAATTTTTCACGTATCACGTTCACAATTGTTCACGTTTTACGTTTCAATATGTCTCACGCATCATTGCCTACAGATTGCTAATACCATTATTTTCAGGTTATTTCGTATCGTATCGTTTCATGTATCTTTACATATTATGTCTTATCCACTCGATCAGATTCATGATGTTGGAAATACGTTTTTCGTATTAGAAAGGATCGGTCACTCCAACAATAGTCTAAGTAATAGCTCGTAGTTTAGTTTTACTAATATTAAACAACTAAGGCCATGCCAAGCCTACAACATGTGTAGGCCACCCAACTTGTAAGCCCAATCCCATCTCATGAGCTTGGGTATATAAACCCTCTCCTTAGATGGAGAGGGTGTGGTTTTCATTCATTTTACATATAGTAATTAAGGTGTTTTCTTTTTATTCTCTCAAGTGTGTGTGTGATTCTACCAACTCTCTCTCTCTCTCTAATCTATCTCTAAGATACTACATAGATTTACAATATCCTACAAATGGTATCAAGAGCCATGGGATGATTGTTTGGTTTATGTGTATGTGTTCTTGATTCATACGCCTATTTTGATCCAAAACATTTAGAACAAATTTTTTTTTGTGCTTTTATGGTTTAATCTTGCTATACTTCATCTACATACTTGTATTAGTGATTTGGTATTGTTAATTTGGTTAAAAACACAAAATTTTTGGGTGTTTGATTCATTTTTAGGCTAAAAATCTCGAATTTGTTGTGTTCTAGTACTATCCAAGAAAAGTGGTACTTTTGATTCCATATTACGATCTGAATATTACAATCGCATAAACCTGGGGTTTCTACTTGCTATCGAATATCACGATCACTTCTTACGATCAGTCGTTGTGATCAATCGTTGCGATCAGTCGTTGCGATCAGTCGTTGCGATCAGTTGTTGCGATCAGTCGTTGCGATCAGTAGCTGCGATAAAGAGTTGCGATCACCCACTGCGATCAAGAGTTGCGATCACTCACTGCGATCAAGAGTTGCGATCACCCACTGCGATCAAGAGTTGCGATAACCCACTGCGATCAAGAGTTGCGATCAAACTTTTTTCAAAAACCTGTTTATCGAGAACAATTATTAGGGGATTATAACATTATTTCTCGACTTCAACACACAACAACAAACACATTTACTTTCTCTCATTGTTCGATCAACATTTTTAAATATTAACTTATCGAAATGGAGTACACATCTCTTACGGATAAGTACATCCTCTCGGATACAGATAATCGTCCACTAATGTTGGTGAAGACTATGTACGAGGATTGGTCTTCCCGAATGGAAATTTATATGTTGAACAAAGAAAATGGACATCTCATTTGGGCATCGCTGCTCAATGGACCATTGGTATATGGTACCGTGATGGAAGGTGCAGTTACTCGTCCTCGCACAACGGGTGAATTGACCGGAGATATGAAGATTCAAGACAAATGTGATAAGTATGCCACAAACATCATTCTCCAAGCTCTTCCTCCAGATGTCTACAAACTCGTCAGCAAACATAAAGTTTCCAAAGAGTTATAGGATAGAATTCGTGTTCTAATGCAAGGCACCTCGTTAACTAAACAAGAACGAAAGTGTAAGATATATGATACGTTTGATAAGTTTGCCTATGTTCCCAGGGAGACTCTCAATGATTACTATTTGAGATTCACTCTTTTGATGAATGAGCTCAACATCTATGGTCTAGCAATTCCTACGTTTCAATTAAACACAAAGTATTTGAACACTCTCCCTTCTGAATGGAGCAAGTACGTGACGACTGTTAAATTGGCTAAGGATTTGCATCAAACAAACGTGGATCAACTTCAAGCTTTTCTTCAACAACATGAATGCCATGTGATCGAGGCTCGGTTGTCTACACCACAAGTTCGTGATCCACTTGCCTTGTATGCTTCTCAACAAATGACCCCCAACAAAACATGGGTTACACTTATCAACAACCATCATACTTGCAGCAGCCACAACAACACAACTATCAGCAACCACAACAACCATCTTATCAACCATTAATGATGCCACAACAAGCATTTCAACAAAGTGTTCATAAAAAGTCTTTTCCACAGCAACCAACACATCAGGCATCTCCATCACAAGCTATCATTTCTCCAATTGGCTATACTCCTCAGCAAGGATGCTTTCCAATTGAAGCACCACAAGCACAAGCCCTTTACTCCAATGAACTTCCATCAATTGTGCACCAGTATTTACTTCAAATGATACGCCAACTGATGTTCTAAACAATCTCACTGCCTATTTGTCAAAACTTGTTGCAACTAGAGGATTTCCACCAACAAACAATCAGCTCCGCACCTCTTCAAATCCTCGACAACAAGCCACTATTCAAGATGGTCAAGTGACGGTGCAATCCAGTCAAGGTAGGTAAAATTCATATGGACCTCCTACAAGGACTGTGAACGCTCAAGCCGTGACTTCTCTTGCTACTGGAAATGGAAGCCCTATTGGTCCTCAAAAGGTTATGACTTGCTACAATTGCCGAGGACAAGGCCATATGGCTAGGGAATGCACTCAGCCGAAAAAGGAGAAGGGGTGCAACATGGTTTCGTGAGAAGATTTATTTCGTCGATGCTCAATCTAAAGGAAAGATCTTGGATTCAGAGGAGTTAGCATTTCTTGCAGACCCAGGGACAGCAGATAATGAAGGCATTGCAGTCATCTCTACTTCTAATGCAACATATCAAGAAGATGATCTTGACGCATATGATTCGGATTGTGATGACATTCACTCTGCCCAAGATACTCTCGTTGCTAATCTCTCTTACTAAGGTTCTGATGTCGTCAGTGAGGTACTGACCACATCTAATAATATTCATGATAATCCACATCATGTTGAGCATGACAATGAAAACCTTGAACAGCATTCGGGAACTAGTAACTCAAATGATGTGGTATCCAATCCAACACATTTGAGTGAACATCAACCAAATGCTACGACGGGTATGGAATCTTATGATCAACGTAATTTGGTAATGGTGCCTAAACATATTATTGATAACACGAATGTGGCTGTTCGACAAACCATAGATATGAATTCCAACCTAACCGCTGAGCTTGCGCTATATAAGGAAATGGTCAAAACATTTGAAATGGTCCTTCAAGCAGAGAAAATAACGTGTTCTGAATTTTACCAATTTCGTTTTGAAAAGATTGAACACTTAAAAGAAATAGAATCATTAAAAGCTAATCTCTCCATTGGATTAAAAGAAAAAGAGTCGGTTGTAAATGATTTTCAGAATCGTAAAATGGATTTCGAAACTCTCGAGTCTAAAAAGTTTGAATCAGAAATTAATGCTACCAAACTTCTTAAATTCAAGGAACAACATCTTTTAAAACAATACGCTTCCACATAAAAGGTTCATCTTTTAACTAAATCGTTCAAAGAACTCGAACTTAAGCGTCTTTAAGATTTACCACCTAATCCCGGTTATGTAAAACAAGCTCAGAAATATATTCCTTGTCTATATGATGTGACCATAATTGGCAAATCGAAAGAAGCACCTTATGTTCGTAGTACTAAGGAGACACAGTCACTTGCGGAAGAAACTCATTCTAAAATGCTTTTAAAATTCCATAATCTTGATTATGTTCAGCACAATAAAGATCAATTTTCTAAACAGACCCGTATTCGTTTACAAAAGGAATTAGCTCAATTAACAGTTTTTGTGCCTCAAAGTTTGTCAACAGAAAACCTTCCTAGTACGTCTCCTACACTTGTCAAAAAGGATTTAACTAAGTTAATTCCACCGGTAAGTAAGGTGTCTGATAGCTTAAATGCAGTGCACCAACACTTTGCCGATTTTGACAAGGTCATTACGGAACGTACGACGGCCACGGCCATAACGGAAGGTGAATGGAATTTTGAGCACACTAGAGCTGCATTCCGAGACGAAATTGTTCCATTTGTAAACAATGTTAAAGCTTGTCTTAGTGATATTGATCAAGATTTGCTTTTGGAAATAGAAGAAGTTAGATGTGTTTTCAATGAAATGGATGATGCTTATGAAAACAGTTTACTTGAAATAGAACAAGTTTCACGCCAAAATGATCAGCTTCTGAAGCAAGTGATGTCTCATGATATTGTTTCCGTCTGTGTGAATAAAATTGTTGATAATGATTCTATTGTACATAATGTTGAATCTGTGGATAATGTGGTAGATAGTACTTGTCACAAATCTGACGCTGAATTTTTAAAGCTTCAAGATTCATATTCTTCACTTTCAAAACGTTTTAATGAGATTCAAACACATTGTATTTCGCTTGAATGCAAGCAACAATTTATTCAAGAAATCTTTGAAACGTCATTGGAAGATGTTAATATCGATGATGCAAATTTTCAAAAGAATTTTCGATTGAATTTACAATCAAAACAGCGTCAGCCAAGTGACAAGGTTGCTAAATCAATGTCGATAGACATAGAGAAATCTAAGGAGATTAACAGTGTGAATGTACTTGAGGCCGCTGAGAGTTTTAAACTTGATCTAGATAATCGAGTTTCCAAGATTTTGTCCAAAGTTGATAACTTAAAACAGAAAAATACACAACTTTTCGATTTAGTAAAGCCCGCATGTGCTAATACCACTGCACATAATCAATCATTGATTGAAAAATTAAATTGAAAGTCGGTGGAAATATCTAATTTGAGGGAACAAATTTGTGATAAAAATTTGGCTTTGGCTTAGTTAAAGGAACCACTTCGTACCCTAAAAGGTAAGAATGTTGTGGATAACACAGCCACTGTCTCAGCATCGTCCTCTAGTGCAATCAAAACGAACCTCATCGCCGTCACACCCCTTAACAAGGGCCCTAGGACTAAACAATCTCAAACATTGGTCACCAAAGATAAGGCAAAATCAAAACTAGCTTCTAATATTCCCGTGTTGCCTTCTACAGGAGTAAGCACCACTACTAAGGATCAAATATCTAAGCTTAAAAGAAACATGAAGAATGATAGGATCTTGCCCCCATCTAGTAGTCAAGTGAAGAAGAAAGCAGAAGCCCATCCTAGGAATGTTATGTCTATTTTGAAAAAAAAGAATCGTGTAGCTAAACCTAAAGGCTCTGAGGTTGTGCGGCGTTCTAAGCCTACTGTGAATTCTAATTTGAAATGTTGGAATTACAATGAATGTATGTTTTCTAGTCGTCATGATTCTTTCCTTATTGACCATGTGAATGAGATGAATGCCCGGAAAAATGGATTAGAATGGAAACTGACTAGGAAAGTGTTAACCCAAGTTGGTTGGATGTGGCGCCCCACTGGTAGAACTTTCACTATAGTTGGAAGTACATGCCCTTTAACTAGGATCACTCCCACTAAAGCGAAGAAAGCGTGCCCTTTAACTAGGAGTACCAAGGCTACCAAAACACAAGCGTGTCCTTTAACTAGGAACACCAACACTACTGTAGGAAACAAGTGCCTTTAAATAGGTCTATTCCTACTGTAGTGCCCGCTAATAATCCAAAACCCCAAAAAGTTGGAACACTGAAACCTGTTAGTGGTAAAACTCAGACTAGAAAACGTAGGAAATCTAAGGGTCACACAAATGTTAGCAATTATGATAATATTATATCTGTATCTGCTAACAATCCGGAACCAATAGTTTCTAATGCATTGTCTACTGTTATTGTTGAAAACAGGTGGTCCAAAATGTTCTTTGGTATTTGGACTATGGTTGCTCCAAGCATATGACCGGAGATCGCTCTCAGCTCAGAAATTTCGTCAGCAAGTTTCTTGGTACGGTTCGATTTGGTAATGATCATACTGCAAAGATAATGGGTTACGGTGAATATCATATTGGGAATGTTATAATTTCAACAGTGTATTATGTGGAAGGTCTCGGTCACAACTTATTTTCTGTGGGACAATTTTGTGATGCAAACCTAGAAGTTTCTTTTCTAGAGCATACCTGCTTCATTCGTAATTTGGAAGGGGTTGATTTATTGAAAGGTACTCGAGGGAATAATTTGTATACTTTGTCTCTACAAGACATGATGGCCGCTTCTCCCGTATGTCTTCTCTCCAAAGCATCGAATACTAAGTCATGGTTATGGCATCGATGGTTATCTCATCTTAACTTTGACGCTATTAATCATTTGGCGAAAAACGAACTTGTTCGTGGTCTTCCTAAACTTACATTTCACAAGGATCATTTGTGTTCTGCGTGTACAATGTGGAAAAGCACTAAGAAATCATACAAACCCAAGACTGAAGACACCAACCAAGATAAACTTTATCCGTTGCATATGGATCTTTGTGGGCCAATGCGTGTCGAAAGTCTTAGTGGTAAAAGGTACATCCTCGTTATTGTGGATGATTATTCTCGGTTTACATGGGTGAAATTTCTTACAACAAAAAATAAGGCACCTAAATTCATCATCGGATTTCTCAAGATGATTCAAGTACGTCTCAACACTACTGTCTGATGCATTCGTACAGATAATGGAACCGAATTTGTGAATCAAATTTTGCGTGATTATTGTGAAGAAGTTGGCATATCTCATGAAACATACGTTGCTCGCACTCCACAACAAAACGGTGTCATTAGAAGGCGAATTCGCACACTTATGGAAGCTTCTCGAACGATTTTAATTTACGCAAAGGCTCCATTGTTTTTATGGGCAGAAGCAGTATCTACAGCAGTGTACACCCAAAACCGGTCACTAATTCGTAAATGCCATGGTAAAACACCTTATGAGCTTCTCCATGGAAAAGTACCAGATTTATCATATCTTCATGTATTTGGTTCTCTTTGCTATCCAGATAATGATGGTGACAATTTGGGAAAACTTCAACCAAAGGCTGATATTGGTATTTTCATTGGTTACGCACCCGCAAAGAAGGCATACTATATCTACAACCGTAACTCTCGCAAGATCCTCGAAACTATGAATGTTGATTTTGATGAGCTGACGACAATGGCTTCTGAGCAAAGCAGCTCTGAACCCGCACTTCATGAAATGGGGCCCAGTAACATTAGCTCAGGTCTTGTCCCAAACAACCCTACTTCATCATCATTTACACCACCTTCTAGGAATGAATGGGATACGTTGTTTCAACCGTTCTTTGATGAATTTTTTACTCCTCCAAGTATTGTTGCTCCAGAACCTGAGATAATAGCTCCGGTTATCGAAGTTGTAGCTCCAGCAACCGAAGCACAATCAGATACGTCTGTACCTATAATTGGTCAGGATATACCTTCAACAAGTAATTCTCAACCAACACCCGAATCAACTACCCATGTCATGCCTATTGACGATGAAGAGGATGATGATGATCACGATTTGGAATTCGCTCAAATGCGTGAACTTCCATTCTTTGGTGTACCTATTCTCGACTCTAATCATGCAGGGTCGTCCACCTCAGAGGAAGCTCCTACTACGGTCTACTCCGATCCACGGATTCGTGAACATGACAGCAAGTGGACAAAGGATCATCCTATAGATTCTATTATCGGTGAACCTAATCGTCCGGTATCCACACGAAGTCAGTTACAAGAAAGTGCAATGTTTTGTCATTTTGATGCTTTTCTCAGTGAAGTTGAACCTAAGACATGGCAGCAAGCATTTACCCAATCTTGTTGGATAGAAGCTATGCAAGAAGAACTTAATGAATTTGTTTGAAGTATGGGAACTTGTCCCATGCCCGGATCAAGTGCAGTTACTCACTTTGAAATGGGTTTACAAGGTGAAACTCGACGAGTTAGGTGGAATATTGAAGAATAAAGCTCGATTAGTAGCTCGTGGATACAAGAAATTATTGGGCATCGACTTTATGGAATCCTTTGCACCTGTTGCCCGTTTGGAAGCTATTAGACTATTCCTCGCTTATGCAGCCCGCATGAATATGATCGTCTATCAGATGGATGTGAAGACGACATTTCTCAATGGTGAAATCAATGAAGAGGTATATGTTCAACAACCGGATGGTTTTGTGAATCCTAAATAACCTAATCACGTGTACAAGCTTTAGAAGGATCTTTATGGGTTGAAGCAAGCTCCACGCGCGTGGTATGATCTATTGTCACAATTCCTCATTAATCAAGGCTTCGTTAAAGGCAAGGTGGATCCCACGCTGTTCATTCAGAAACGAGGTAAAGATATGATTATGGTACAAATATATGTTGATGATATTATATTTGCTGCCTCGACCCAAACCTTATCCGATGAGTTTGGGACTCTCATGTCTTCCAAGTTTAAGATGTCAATCATGGGTAAGGTATCCTTCTTCTTAGGACTTCAGATATCTCAGAGTCCCAAAGGCATCTTTATCAATCTATCCAAGTATGCCCTTGAATCGCTTAAGAAATATAAGATGGAATATTGTGACCCCGTGGATACTCCAATGGTGGAACGAACTAAGCTAGATGCAGATCCACATGGGATTGCCGTTGATCCGACACTTTATCGGTGAATGATCGGTACCCTTCTGTATATCACAGCTAGTCGACCTGATCTTCAGTTTTCTATATGTATGTGTGCTCGGTATCAAACTAGACCTACTGAGTTACACTTAGCTACTGTTAAATGGATCTTTCGGTATCTTAAAGGAACCATTAATCAGGGACTGTGGTATCCGAATGACTCTTAGGTCGCACTAATGGCATATGCATATGCGGATCACGCGGGTTGTCAAGATACAAGGCGTAGCACGAGTGGAACTTTTCAACTACTAGGAGATCGACTAATCAGTTGGGCATCGAAAAGGCAGAAAAGCCCTGCAATTTCAAGTACGGAAGCAGAATACATAGCTATATCCGGTTGCTGTACTCAAATTCTTTGGATAAGATCGCAATTAATCGACTATGGTGTAGGTTTCAACAAAATTCCGATGTACTGCGACAACAAAAGTGCAATTGCCTTATGCTGCAACAATGTTAAATTCTCCCAGTCGAAGCATATTCACATTCTCTACCACTTCATCAAGGAGCAAGTGGAAAATGGAGTAATCGAGCTTTACTTTGTCCGATCTGAGTATCAATTGGCGGATATTTTCACGAAGGCTTTAGATCGCGCTCGAATGGAATTTTTGGCCGACAAGCTAGTTTTGAGAACATTCTCGCCTGAGACTCTAAAGGAACTGGCAGATGAAGCGAAAGAATAGTGGTGGTAAACTATTCTCCGTATCCTTGGTGATCATTCATATATATATTGTTCATATTTTTATCCACAAAAGCAAAATACAAAAATATAAAACCATATAAAAACCATAATAATTGAAAAATTCAGAAAAATCCAAAAATATTTTTACTTTATTTTTCAAAGGCATGTCTTCTGGTATGATAATATTTACGGCCTTAGAAATGTCGATTAATATTGAAGCGGGTCCATAAATAGAGTTCGTACAAAAGTTGTAAATATTTCATAAAACATGCCCATATGGCTTGTAGTTATTTCTGACTGCAACCCGCTTTTCACAGTAAGTCAAGTATTTCTTATGAAATCTTTGGCTCTCAACGGGAATTAATTTTCTCGGGCAAGGTTTACTTTAAAACCTTGTAAGGGATCAAGTTTACTTTATAACTTGGTCTAACACAAATCTATGTAAGCATCAGTGCATTTATTTGTTAAAACAAGAGAAATCTTGTTTTTATGAAGCTATCATCTCTACAACCATAACTATCTACAACTGTTATCTACATACTCGACGATGCGACTACTCAATCGACGACTACAGCTCTTTCGATAGAAAACGGGTCAAAATTTGAGGGGGATCAATTGTCAAGCATTTAAAATCTTAGATGCCTAACGTGCCAAGTTCACAAGTTGGTGTCAAGACAACAATACCAATCGTACATGTGGTGTCAAGAGATGACTTCTACATGACGAGGCGACCAACATTTGCCGACAAGAACCATTTGATCTTATCATATGGTGTTCTCATTAATCAGGTCCAACCTTGTTAATTTATCTTAGTATGGTGAATATGTGATTATTTTACAAAATGGTATCATATCTCACTCATTGGTATCATGAAGATAAAACGGACTTGCATTTTTCTTCCCAAAACTTTCTTAAAATATTATTAAATCAATTGATATTAAAAAGATCGATTGTGTTAATATTTTTAATATGGGGTAGAAAATGTGATTTAATATGGGAAATTATCACAAATGGTTTAACTTAACGTGATGGCTCATCCCGACATATGCAAAATGTTTTCGAATATCGTGGCATATATTAAGGGGGAGCAAAATGGATTTGCTATATCAAAATATATTTCATGGTGACATTGCTTACTCTAATCCCATTTATTTCATGACGATGAAGATTGTGGTGACATAAGGAAGGTAGGATAGGTTAAGTCCAATGATTCTTCCAAAACCAGAGGAATCTTCCCAAGGACATTCCATAGCTAGAAATAGTAGCCCTTAGGAAAGATGGAGAAAGATTGTGAACGTAGATGAATGCCGACCAAGTACTTAAGTTAGCACTGGAACAATCACAACAAGGTGCTAGTTATGACGTATTGGTAAGCATTGAAGGGGTTGAAGAATGAAAAAGAATTGTAAAGATAAAGGGTTTAAAGAAAGAAGCCCTCGTTACAATTTTAGGCAGAAACCGGGTCAACACATATGCTATTGAGATCATTTTAATGATGCTCGATATTGAAGATAAACATCATGGACCTAGTGATGCAATGCACAACCCATCCCAGCTAACTCAGATATCTCTCAAAAGATATTTGTTCTATTCACACGGAGACAACGCATTATCTATTGATTTATTCACTCTGAATATATTGATATTGAAAAGATGGCACTCCTCTCCAGCCTCCGATCACTAAAATCCAAAATGCACGATCGAGTCTAGAGCCATTTGAGATCATCAAATATCTCATTAGGATACACTTCCATATTTCCTTGCTTCTTCACATACTGTGAAAAGTAAGAAAGATCTTAAGAGTCCTACGGAAAATCTTCATGATCTTGCCTGAACATCCGAGTAATACGAAAGTATTTATAATGAAGATGGAAATCCTTCTTGAGAGAATATAAAAAAGCTCATGGTAGGTGACTTGTGCGATTCTTTATGAATCAAGCTTGTGATAACTGGAAAACAACAGTGGTTTAATTCTTAATTGAACTTAAACACCTTTCAGGCCTCTACGCAATATCTCAGTAATATTGCCAAAACACTCAGAGTGACATCCTAGTGTTCACAGTGATGAGTGGAAATCCTTCCAGTGTTAACCTCAAACAGCACTTGGTAGGTAACTAGAAAGATTATATATGAATCAAGCTCATGACAACTGGAAAACAACAATGGTGCGATTCTTTAATGAATCAAACTTGTTCGAGGAATCGGAATTGACGGCTTTAAATCAGGCGGATATTATTATCCAAATTATTCACTCTTTATGTTTGCAGTAAGCTTTGGACGATCGAATAAAGAGAACGGGTTTACCCGTGAAATCTTGTCAAGGAGGTTTTTAATTAAATCTACCTGCCACATGTACGATATTTTATATCGTCCAACGGTCTTCACCGACCGGAGGTAAAATTCTACCGAATTAGAATGAAATGTTCAAAGCAATTTCGTTCGTGTCTACTTATGTTGCGGCATTTGAAGACGGTGGCGATGCGGAATCCGAGAAGAAGTCTTCCCCGCATGCTTATACTTTATGCACTTAATACTTCATCTAGTTCTAGAAAGCCTAAAAGTCAAGTCTTCTGCTGTATCGAACTCTGAAGCTTTCAAGAATTATGAAGGTATAAGTATATGGGACATGCGGTCACGAGGAGGCCAAAATCACAAGTGATGGATGCACAAGATCAAGGAAAGAGATTAATGCTAAAGATTGATATCAACGATCACTTCAGCATGTTCACCAGAAAGGAAAAAGAAAAGAAAGACGAAGACTACGAGCTCAAGACAAGCATATTATGCTAGGTTTATTTTATTATTGTAACTTGGGTAACGCCCTTGTTTGGAGTGACCTCCCTTAGGGGGAGATTTTTGGAAATACGTTTTTCGTATTAGAAAGGACCGGTCACTCCAACAATAGTCTAAGTAATAGCTCGTAGTTTAGTTTTACTAATATTAAACAACTAAGGCCATGCCTAGCCTACAACATGTGTAGGCCAGCCCAACTAGTAAGCCCAAGCCCATCTCATGGGCTTGAGTATATAAACCCTCTCCTTAGATGGAGAGGGTGTGGTTTTCATTCATTTTACACATAGTAATTAAGGTGTTTTCTTTTTATTCTCTCAAGTGTGTGTGTGATTGTACCAACTCTCTCTCTCTAATCTATCTCTAAGATAATACATAGATTTACAATATCCTACACATGAGGATCTATCTTGCATTATGAATCAGAAACTTTTCCATATCGTCAAGACAGGGTCATGAAGACCAAGATTCTTCCTTTCGTTAAGATCTTTTCAATGAACCATCTCTAGCGGGAAGCCACTTGGGAAAAGGAGGAGTCCATATGGATTCCTTATCCTCATTCTTTTCTACGATCCAAGTATATTCTTTTCAGTCATGTCATGTTCCATGTTCTCTTCAGCCACGTAAAGTCCATGTCCTTTTCAGCTTATCGTCTCCCTAATTCGAGGCCGAATTATTCTCTTAGAGGAGAAGAGATGTAAAACCCGCATAAAATACCTAAGAACATTAAATGCATGAAAACACGAATAAATTAAAACTTTACGATTAATTAATATGTGAGATGTATCATGAACATTCAATGTAAATATTAAGTATATTAATTGATTACGACAAGTATTACGTATGTTATGTATTTATTTACGATAAGTATTTACGTGTAAGAGATAAAACATGACAAGAATTAAAACACGAGACTACAACACGAACATACACGTGAAATATTTAAACACTGAAAGCGAAATAATAATATATAAGGGGTGTTATGGGATGCCACATAAAGGAAAAAAAGGGCTTATAGCCCGGTGGTTGCTTGGCCGACGGTGACAGAAAGCCATAGCCGTAAGGCTGTGGTGTTTGGTTTGATTTCGTGCGACCGAGATATAGGGTCTCGGTAGGCTCGGGTTTAGGGGCTCGGGTACACGAATACACAATGGGTGTGTTTGGCTAATAGTTTTGCTAAAATTACACTTACAATTTATTTAATTAATTAAATATACTAAGTAATGCATGGTTAAATTTAATTAATTAAAACAAGAGTTATGATATGTTAGCCCTATATTTTATATAGTCGAAGAAGAATGTAATAGGTCATGTTAGTCGTTAAAGGTCTTGTATTGTAATAGGTTAGTCGGGTTAACTAGGCTTGGACTTTAAGCTAATATTGCATAAGTTAGGGGCTCTCATCCCAAGACAAGTCAAGCCCGGCCCATGTTACTAAACCCACGGCCCAAATAAGCATAGGGTATATATACCCTCTTTCATGTGTGGAAGAGGGTGTTGGTCCATTGTAACTCTCTCTCTCTAGTTTTAATAAACCTTCCACCATCTCTCTACTTTCTCTCACTACTTTCTCTCTCTAACTTCACTCTATTTCTATCATATATCTTGTATTATGGATTAAGTAGGATTAACATTTGGTATCAAGCGCCTATAGTAGATAGGTGATTGAAGTTCGTTTGGTTTGTTTTTTTAAAATTCGTGGGTGTTTAAATTTCCTCAAGCTTGAATTTAAAAAAAATTGTGTTTTTGTCGTTTAGATTGTTATACAAATCATCTACATAGTCGTAGTAGTGATTTGTGTTATTTGGTTTAGTCAAAAACACAAAAATATTGGGTGTTCGGCTTCATTTTTGGCTTCAAGTTTCGAAAATCAACAAGTACACCCGAGATCCACAAGTTTAGGATAATCTCGCAATATCTATTCATATTGCGGAATTGAATATCCATTTATATTGCGGAATTGAATATATATTCATATTGCGGAATTGAATATATGTTCATATTGCGGAATTGAATATCTATTCATATTGCGGAATTGAATATCTATTCATATTGCGGAATTGAATATATATTCATATTGTGGAATTGAATATCAATTCATATTGTGGAATTGAATAATTCCAACATTACAGAATTGAATAACTCCAACATTGCGGAATTGAATAATTCCAACATTTTAGAATCATTCAACATTGCGAAATCTTAGCCAGCATTTTTTATCGAAGCACTTTTAGACTCAGCCAATATATAGACTAGTTTCGATACATCGTTTCCAAAAAAAAACAAAAAGAGTTTGGCGGGAAAACCATAGTAAAATTTAATTTTTCCTAGACAATTTTTTTAGGCCATTTAAGCTTCGATTTCAAATTTTGGCGATATGAAAAAATTTTCGACCCAAAATTCAAATTTTTAGGCCATTTTAGGTTTTATTTTTTGTCAAAATTTTTCACTTTTCAAATTTTTTCCATACTAATTTTTGGCTATTTCAAACTCGTTTTCAAAATTTCGCAATTCAAAATTTCTCGATGTACCGTTATATCGTACTGAAGAATTTATTGTCGAAGTGAGAAAAAATCAGGATTTTCGGAATTTCAACCACAACCAAATCACAACACATCTACTAAGATCCGTAATCCATATACACCATATCCTCTTACCGACATCCCCTTAATGGACATCTTCAATACAACGAATTCAACAACAACAAGGTCCAAGAATGAGGTGATTAAAGAGAAGATGTAGAATCTAGAGATTCAGACAAATAATGACACTCAAATTAGTAAACCAACTCACAAGGATTCTACAACCAAAATTGTTCATGCAATCAAATACAAGATGTAGAAAGCAAAAGAAAGATGCATGGAACACTTAAAGTTGCTTCAGTCACACCTTCAGATTATGTCAACAGAAGACCTCAAAGGCACTCGTATTAAAATTGGTTTCAAACGGGTATTCGTTCTACTATTCGGTCAAGATATTGATACATTCAGAAGCACGATGCTACTTAATGTGGATCATCTCCAACAACAACTTGACAAAGATGTATTTCAAGAGGAAGAATTCATGAAGATGTTTTTAGCTCTCAATAATCAGTTCTAGCAGTTCATTAACTCAAGTGGCTTATCAAGCAGATCAAGAGTTCACAAGTACATACTTGTCAAATATACTCTCGTAGATCTTCACGCGTTCAAAGAGACACTTCTTCAACATATGAGTAATATAAATAAGTCAATTGCTGAAAGAACACGTCATCAACGACAATTTGAAAGAAGGGTGAATCAAAGACTGATGCAGACAAAGGAGAGCAATGCTGATAAGGGTCAAGCATTGGATGATTGTTCGGTTAATATAGAAAGCAGCGGTGCAGAATCATAAACTCATCATACCAGCACAAGATTAGGGAACGATACAGAATCCGCTGTTACAGCTCGGACCTAAATGTGACAATGAGCCAATGACTGAGGTACAATTAACAACTGATTCTAAGATTCACGAGATCAAAACTTTGTTAGCTCAAAAGACAAAAGTTTTTGAGGATGCCAAACTCGATTTTTCATAGAAAAATAACAAATTTGATGCTTATTTGAAAAACTTGAAAAAGCAAATGTTGTTCTTGAACAAAAATTGGATCGTAAGATTTAAGATTTCAACGCGGAAAAAGAACATTTTGTGAAACAAATAAAATTGTTAGAATCAAAGTTGGCTTCTCAAAATCCAAGTCCTCCGCATGCTTTATTAAGTGAAATATCTGTGCAACCTATCGACATTGTAGATAGTAATGATGCGAATGATGATAATGACATATTTGATTACATGAACATTAAATTAGAACAACGTGTCGCTCAATTACTTATACAAAATGAGCAATTAAAGGCTCCGATTCAAGAAAAGATTTTTGCACTGACAGCGGTGAAAAACAAATTAAGGAAGCTAAAAGGAAATAGTGTGGATAAGTTAGCAAAACAGACAGTCTTGGGGAAACCTCCTTCTCAACCATTTAGAAATCGGTCAGTTGCTAGACAACCCAATGCGTTTAAATCTGAACGATCCAAAATGTCAAACCCGAGGTTTGCATCCCAAGTTGACGTGCATAGCAATTTTCCTCAACCAGTCACTCCACAATCTAGACCCTCCTTTAGAAAATTAGCTTCTGTAAAACCCGATCACATGAATGCTTCAAGCAACTCTAGACATAACTCCAAGAACACGCCTAGGCGTAGTTCAAATAACACGGGTCATAAACGTTATCTAGAGGATGCTAAAAAAAGACACAAGCAAGAGATAGGACAAAAACACAACCTAGGAGTGTTGATCACACATCTAGGAATTCTATACCCTTCTTAGATGTGCACAAATCTGCCAACCCTATGATCTCTAGATCCTTCTCTGATGCTAAGCACTTTGTTTGTAGGAAATGTAACAAATGCGTGTTTAATGTCATTCATGATGATTGTATCACTAAAGTCCTAAACAAGGTGAACCAAAAAGCTTGATCATCTCAAAGACGGAACCCTAAAGGAAATAGGTTTTCTCCAACTAAGTCTTTCGCTGTGCATGAGAAAACTTTGACTCCTAGATCCTGTCTTAGGTGGATACCAACCGGTAGAACCTTTAACACTGTTTGAAGTATTTAAAGTGATGGTCATATAATATACCATTGCGAAGCTCGTGGAAAAAGCTACATAATAGTGTCTCCCATTGTATTTTCCATTCTTCTTGTTTTAGAGAGAGAAACTCTCCTTAGTTTCTCTCACTAGGATTACACACTTTGTATCTTTCTTCCTTCTTCTTCATCTAATCTAATATTCTATTCTTAGTTTTAATCTTGATCTTCATCATCTTTATTTCTTGTTCTATAATTCGTGTGATTATTCCTCACAAGTGGTATCATTCGCCAAGGGATTCGTAGTTGGCTTTGGTGTTGATTTGGTGTTGATTTCGTGGGTTTTTCGATTAGGTTGTTGGATTCGATTTATATTTGTGGATTCGAGGTGTTGATTTTGGTGTGATTGAAGTGGTTATTGTGGATTCGTATCATCTCAAACAACTCTCAAAGTTCTGTTCCTCTATTATCGGAATTCATCTTCGCAAAAGGGTTTGTTTTTTCGAAAAATACCAAGTTTATCCAAATTTTATATATTTTCGGAAAAGGGTTTTGTATTCTGAAAACCTGTCATTTTTCCGAAAATATTTTTCTGAAAATTCCCA
Organism: Glebionis coronaria; assembly: GCA_025667525.1. Lineage (NCBI taxonomy): Eukaryota > Viridiplantae > Streptophyta > Magnoliopsida > Asterales > Asteraceae > Glebionis > Glebionis coronaria. The sequence goes on along the minus strand of CM046875.1, from coordinate 276,059,034 downwards.
TTTTTTCCAAAAAAAACCCATTTTATCCGAAAATATTTTTATGAAAATTCCCATTTTATCCGAAATATTTTTCTGGAAATTCCCATTTTTTCCCAAAAAAACCCATTTTTCTGAAAACAATATTATCCGAAAAACACAAATATTCCAAAGAAACCCATTTTATCGGAAAATACTCAATTTTTCTGAAAAACCTCCTTTTATCCGAAATTTCCACTTTCTTTGGAAACACCCCATTTATCCGAAATTTCCATTTTTCCGAAGATCCTCTTTATTCTGAAAAAGTTTAATTTTATAGAAAATCCTCTTTATTCCGAAAAAGTGTCATTTCTCCGAAAATCCTCTTTATTCCGAAAAAGGGTCATTATTCCGAAGATATCAATTGTGTGTTTTTTGGCCTTGGAATTTTTGGTTTCAAGAGAACTCAATTTTAGGGGATTTAATCATATTTAAGGGATTTTAACTATAACACTCTGCTTTCTACGAATTGAGATCCTGTTTTTCACACGATTTCTACGATGACATATCAACAAGACAGTGATGCTGCAGGTATTGAGAATCGTGATAGCACTGCCAGAAAGAAGAGGGATGCTGCCTATCTCATGTCTCAGCTTCTTATAGCACAAAAGGAAGAAGCAAGAATTCCACTTCTAGCTGACGAGTTTGATCTCATGTCATCTCCAGCAGAATATGATGAGGAAGAAGAGGTGACTAACGACTCCATCTTGATGGCTAATTCGCAGCAAGCATCAACATCGATAACTCAGACCGACAAAGCTCCTGTGTATGATTCAGACGGCTACTCTGAGGTACCCACATGTTTATATGATAATGAGTTATATAATATGTCTAATCAGGAGGAAGAGTATACTGAGTCACTTGACCCCTACACTGAGACACAAGGGGATCAAACGAATAATAGCAATATTATTTCTAATGCGCCCAGTGTGGACCTTAGTGGAGACCAAGTTGCCCAACCTACAACCCTTCCTGACGAGACGCATGCGTATTATAAATCATTATTTGATAAGCTTGCCAAGGATCTTGCTCATGCGAATGTGGTTAATAATAAGTTTAGAGAAACTAATGCCAAATTGACCACTGAGCTTGCGGGATATAAGGAACGGGAGAAAAGTTTTGAGATTCATCATGCTAAAATCAAGGAACTTAAACAAGCTCATGCTACATCGGTTTATCAAGAAAAATTCACAACTAAGAAATTAAATGCCTTACACTTAAGTAGTGATAAAAAGATAAGCGTATTCAATGATGAAATCACCTCTCTTAATAAACAGCTTTCAACTGAAAAATCTATTATTTTAGAGTTAAAAGAAGAACGAAAAAAGCTGAAACATGATTTCAAAATTCGAGAAGATGGGCTTCTTGAGGATTTTTGCAAAGCTCAAGATAGGATTAGGGAATTAGACAACCTTTTGTTAAAACGTGTCCAAACTATGAAGACGATAAATATGCTCGCACCAAAAGTGAATGAGATAAATTATACTCGATACAAATTGGCTTTAGGTTGTCCTCTTCCTCCTAATCCCGAATATGTTAAGATAGTTCAGACCTTAAATCAAACTCTCTATAATGGTAGTGTACTCTTGTCTGACGACATGATCCTCCTAGTGTGCATGATTCTAAGGAAACTACTAATCTTGCAATAGAGAGTCGTTTAAGAATGAAAAAGCTTGATAAAGAAGTGACACCCGTTTATTATCCGAAAGTTAATCCTCCCACTGTTTTTGTTCGGTCTAAAACGAGTACTGAAATGCTTCTGCTACCAAGTGAGGAATTGACGGATAACCCCCCTTAACCAAGTGTTGCACGACGGTATCTAAACGAGCTCAAAGATAATTTTGTCATTCTCAAAAGTGTTGTTAACTCCAAAATTACTAGAGGAAACTTTCCTTCACCCGTTCACACTGAAGTTCTATAAAATTCTTCACAACGAGATTAGTCCGCTTATTAATCAAGTTCATGCTAGGATAAGCAACCTTGAACACGCTTTTCTAAAAGAACTAGCCAAATTTGTTGAAGACTTTAAATCTTTGGCGAAGGAGGCTGATAAATCACTTGATAGAATTAAAGTTTTGGAAAGCGACCTTGCATGTTTCTCGAAAGCAAGTGACAGTGGTGAGTGTGTTGAAAGTAACCTTGTGGCGGTAAACATCTCTGTGTCAGACAATGAAACCCTCCAAAATGAGCTTGATCGTACGAAAGAGAAAATGGAGTCTTATTTCATCAAAAAGGACAACGAATTCACCGATCTTTGGAATAAATATGTCAAAAAATGTGATGAATCTAAGGATGACAAACTTTCGTATGATAAAGCTTATAATGCAATGCAACAAACAATCAAACAGCTGCAAGCTCAATTAGGAGGTGAATGTCGCGACAGTGAGCCTTCAACAAATGTTAATAAAAAAGAGTTCACGATTCTTCAACATCGACATGATTTTCTTCAGAAACATTGTCATTCTCTTGAACTTGCTTTGCAAAACAAAGTTGGAAAAGTTCCAAATGATGGTAACTTGCAAGTAAAACTCTCTGAATCATTTCGCGAATTGAATGAGAAGAGTTTAGAAATTACTGATTTGAAAGCGCAGTTGCAAGAAAAGGCCATTGCGATTTCTGAGTTGAAGAAACTTGTTGGAAAGATGGATGGAAAAACTGTGGAACCTAAGGTTGTAAAACCAGTTGTTAGACAACCCAATGCGTACAAAGTACCAAATCCATCTATTTTTGGAAAACCGCATTCTAATGTTTCTAGGTTACCTCCTAATACCGATGTGCAATGAACTGTTCCAAAACCAGCCATATCACCCTATGTTCCACCATTTAGAAAAACCAGTTTTGCTAAACCCAACCATGTGAATGCACCTTCCACTACTCCTAAGAGTACTCCTAAGCATGTAATTCTTACGCCCACAAAGGAATCTAAAGCTTCAAATGACGTTGTTCAAATCAACAACCTAGGGGATGGTAAGCAAACAGGGAACATTAAGAAAGTAAACCATGTGTACTCAAATCCTAGTAAACCAACAACCGCTAGAGTTCAACACACTCCTAATGGTAATCAACCAAAACCTAGGACTCCTTTCCAACATCATAGGAATTTGCAATCACTATTGAGTAGTCGTGTTTCGAACATGGTGCCTGAACGGTCAGCAAACACTAGGTACACAAGGACTTTCAAGAATTCCAAATTCTCTATATGCCCCACGTGTAATAAGGGCATTCACAATGGAAATCATGCTCATTGTATTCTGCAATACTCTATGAGGTAAACTCTCGTGCCCTCTCACAAAGAAAGAATGTAGAATCCCATAAGACAACAAGGAGATTCACACCCGTCACAAAGAAAAGCAATGACATGAAATATTCAAGGCAGATCAATGTAGGAACTAGTTTCTCTCCAATGAAGTCTTCCACTGTGCAAGAGAACACTACTCCTAGATCTAGTCTTCAGTGGAAACCAGCGGGTAGGATCTTCAAGGAAGTTGGTCTTAAGTGGATTCACATCAAGAAGAGTGATGACACCTGCTCCAGCACTAATGCGAGCATTCTGAATGTAGAAAATGAATTTGTTACTCCTAACACTAGTATTTGTGCAAACTCTTCTTCTGTCATTGCAGGTACTTTAGCGGATTCTGAATCTATTTCTTCAAAGGGTTCCAATTCTGTACATTCGACATCACCCCCTTCTGCTGTACAAAGGTCTATTTTGGATTATTTTTGAAAACATTGAAAAAATCAAAATACAAAAATATAAAACCTATAAAAACAAAATAAAAAACGAAAAAATATTTCAACAATACCAAAAATATTCTTCTCGACATGTCTTTCAGTTTTGATAATATGGACGTGCCTAAAAATGTCGCTCAATAACGACACGGGTGTGTACATAAAGCTCGAATGAAAGTTCAAATGTTTTTCAAAACATGTCATTTCCCCTTTCTTCATATGATTTACAATTACTTCAGATAGTGACTCGTGATTCAAAGAAAGGAAATCTTATCACGGATGATAACTTATCCTTAACAACGAGAACATCAAAGTTTCTCGGTCATGAGCTTTCAATAAACACATTCCATGTTTTTAATCTCGTGAAGATGACTTACAGTTAAATGTCAGACGGTAACTCGAACTTAAAATAAAGGAGAGTGTATCTTTAAAGATAACTTATCCTAATAATGGGTAGATCAATTTATCACGGGTTGAGCTTGTCACAAAACATTCAAAGTTTTGAGCTCAACATCATGGCTTATAGTCACATGTCAGACTATAACCCGGTCCCCAAAGAAAGGGAAGTCTTTGACTTATCCTCAACAACGAGAAATTAATTTTTCTCAGTCATGGGCTTATATCAAAACACTCAAAGTTTTAAGCTCATGAACACAAGGAAAATGTTCATTTATGTACATTATTCCTTAACAAAGGGAAAGTAAGTTTTCTCGGGTTTTTGAGAATAATTTTTCAAACTATTTCAAAACTGTGTGCTCATATACTCCCCTAATTTTAATTATAATTTCTTTTAGAGGGGGAGTACAAACTTTCATGCAACATTATTCTCTCCATGTTTCATCACTAGTTTCACAAAAAATTTCAATGTCATGCAATTTTTGAAGGGGGGAATAGTGATTAAAATGTGTTATCTTGGATAAGATCTTTGATATAAGTGCTTTCTCTTCCTAATATGTGCAAAAACCTTTCCTTTTATGATGCACATATGTAGGGGGAGCGTTTTGGTGATACAAAAAACCTTCAAGGTGTAAACACTGATTTCATCAACACCTTGATTGCTTTCTCAACAGGTTTTTCTTGTTACGATATCTATACCCTTCAACACATTAATTCACGACGTTATTGGTATAAAAAGGTGGTTAGATATTCGTCCTATGATCCAACCAGAACCGGAGGGGTCTTCCCAGGGACAATCCATTAGAATTTAGATGTCCTTAGGAAAGATGGAGTAGTTGAGTGTACGGGAAAAATGCCGACTAATGACTTAAGCTAGCACTAGAACAATCACAACAAGGTGCTAGTTATGACGTCTTGGTAAGCATTGAAGGGGTTGAAGAATGAAAAAGAAATGTAAGGATAAAGGGTGTAAAGAAAGAAGCCCTCCATACAACTTAGGCAGAAACCGGGTCAATACATCTATTATAAGAATCACTTTGATGATTTATGATACTGAAGACAAAGCATCATGGACCCAGTGATGCAATGCACAACCCTTCCCAGCCTACTCAATCTTCTCTCAAAAGAAGTTTGTTTTATTGTCACGGAGTTTAACTCATTTCTATCAACTTTCTCACTCCGAGATAGTAGATATTGAATAGGTGGCAGTCTGCTCCAGCCTCCGATCACCAAATAAACGTGCACTTATAGAGTCTAGAGCCAACGAGATTCATCAAAAAATCTCATTAGGACACTTATTTCATATATTAATTGTTGTTCATCATTAGAACACAAGCGATAATTTAAAGAGTCCTACGCTCTATCCTTGTGGTATTGCTAGAACATCTAGAGTGATACTCTCTAGTATTCACAGTGATGAATGGAAATCCTTCCAGTGTTAACATCAAACAGCACTGCAGTAGGTCATATGCGATTCACTTTTAATTAAACATATGCTAACTGGAAAGCAACAGTAGTTTGATTCTTAATTGATTCAAACTCGTTCCAGGTCTCGATGCAATATCTTTATGATCTTGCCAGGACATTCAGAGTAATACTTTTCAGTATCTATAGTGACGAATGGAAATCCTTCTAGTGTCATCATCAAACAGCACTACGGTAGGTAACTTGTGTGATTCTATATGAATCAAACTTGTGTCAACTGGAAAGCAACGATGGTTTGATTCCTAATTGATTCAAACTTGTTCTAGGAAATTGAATTGACGACTTAATCAGCAGAATGGAACTGCATGATTCACTCCTTACTATGAATTATCTTTCGATATATTCAAGTATTGAGAACGGCTACCACAGCCGGAAACCCTGTCAAGGAAGTTCTTTGAACTTACCTAATCACAAGTACAGTATTCTTACTGTATAACGGGAAACCGGAGGAATGCAAACGGTGGCGTAACCTCAAGAGTCGTAATTCAAGACCACATGCTCATGTAAATGAAGAAAGATCAAGAACATCTAAAGACAAAGACTTTCGCTACTCTGAGGATCAAGGGAGATTGTTAACAAGCTTTCAAGACAAAGCAAAATATGAGTATGTGGGGAAAGACACAAGAACACAAGTTGGCAAAGTTTAAAGATCAAGTCAAGGCAAAGATCAAAGATCCAAGATCACAAGTCGTGAAAGGAACTGTGGAAGAACTCTCAAGACAACGACCTTCAAAATATGCAACATCAAAGAAGTGAAGTCACATATGACATGACCACCACTTAGGGGGAGATTGTTATGTATGTAACGGGAATTAGTCCCGAACACACAAATGAGGAAGGCCTCCTAATCTTGTAAGCCTTAGTATAAAAGGCATAACCACCCTCATTTGTGTATGTGTCTCTAATGTAGTGTTTTTACACACCTTTAGGAAAAGGAGGTAAATAGTGGTAAGTACGACGATTTAGGAAAATCGTGCACAAATGACCCAAAGTGGGGATCGTTCTCAAGGAGGCTTGGTGTGTATGTAATGAAATGATTAACTTTGTGATTATATTGTTATGAGAAGAAAATAGAAATGGGATAAGAAGAGAGTGACGGTTACGATGACAGATTACACTAAGACGAAAAGGTTGTACACGTAAAACCGTAAAAGCACCAAAATTAAAAATTTACTCTAAAAATTTCTTACAAAATTGCAATAAATCCTAAATAATGTATTAAGAGTTTACAAAAAATCAAAAATCACCCAAACCTTTTATTTAACTAAATAATGATTTTTAATGCTAATTAAAGCCCTAAAAATCAATTTAATTAATCAAAAAGCCCAAAATGAGTTTTATCACTTTGTGAACCTCCAAAATACCCTAACTTAATTTAAAACTATTTTTGAAAATTTTAAAATTAATTAAAACTATTTAAAAACAATTAAAAACTATTAAAACTTAAAATAATTAAAAAAATTTAATCTAGGAACAATAAAAATAATCTAAAAGTTGCAAAATTCTTAATTAAGTGTCTAGAATCTAGGAAATATATAAAAACTTATAAAATCAGACTTTTAATTTTTAATAAAAAATAATATTAAAATATTAATAAAAATCCATAAATCCTAAAAAATTCTAAAAACACGTAAACTAGCTTAATTTAACCTAAATAACACTGAAATGAAGTTGAAATTACCTAAATACCACTAATGGGCCTAGAAAATGGGCTAAACCCAAAACAGTCACCTTAATGGGACAAATTAAGCCCAATAAGAAAAGGTTTGTAAAAATGGCCCAAAAAGCACTACTTGACTCAAAATTTGATTTTGAATAACTTTTTCCAAAGGCCCAAAAGCTGAAAATGTGAAATAAGCAAGCTTATAACAAACAGCTTATTCTTAATGGGCTTTTTGGCCCATTAAGCTATAAGCTAATGCCATAAGCTCAAATTAGACACACAAGCTTCTTTTGAGCTAAGTAAGACTTCTGTAAAAAGAAATTTGAAATAAGCCAAAGGAATAAGCCTAAAATGCAAAAAGCAATCTATAGAAAACGACAAAATAGTCGTTTTTGAGTTCTAGGCTATCCCAAGAGCTGATTCCAATTGCAAAAGCTTTTAAATGACTTAAATAAGCTAAATCAACAAAAAAGTTTTCAAATAAGCTGACTCAATAAGCTGGAAAAAGCAAATAAGCACTTATGAAAAAGTCAAATAAGTTGGTTTTCTAGCAAAAAGTCAAAGTCAAAGTTTAATAAGCTCCAGTTCAATCAAATGGGTCAAATAATGAAGATCTATCACAAAAAATAAGTTGTTGCAGGTCTGGATAAGCCAAAATGGCTTATTGATAAGCTGAAAGCAAATTAACACTAGCAGGGGCTAGTTTTGGGTGTTGAGCAGTGGAAACTTTTTCCACTGCTTGACTTGTTGACTTTTTTTGTCTTTAGTGACTTTTTTGGAGATTCAAGTTTCACAAAGGAACCCAAATGATCAGTGGATCATAAGGAGTCAATAACAATCAAAAAATCACAATCAACAACAGACAAATGATACAGTTAATTCAAACAATCACCAGATCTGGCATAGACATGAACAAATAAGCAGCTGAGGTTCAAAAAGCACCTATAGCACAATTCAGCCAGCCAAACTTAACCAAATGCATACACAAGCAATATTAAACTTAAATAAGAAAGTCTAAACACGTTTCATGCAATGATTCAAAGTATTAAGCAAGATTCAAGCACCTTAAGTTACTGATGAACACAAGAACATGCGGTTTTATACTTTGCTGATGCAATTGACCAACATGCCAAATTCAACCACTCAAATCTATTAAAAAGGTTATAATAACTTTATTTAAACCACTTTTAATCCTAAGCATGCATAAACCCTAAGTGTTTTCAAGATCCTAGGTCAAAACAGTCAAGAACAAAGATTTTATAGCAGATTGTTTGATTTGGTGTTTCAAAGCTGAAAACTTGCAGCAAAATGCACTCAAACAAGCATATATCAGATACCAAGCATAAACACAAACTTCTATCAACAAAATACCAAGCTATGATTCAAGATAGGTAATCCCAAACACCCTTTTAACTTTTCAAAATCAAAATTTTCAAATCAAAAGTGAGATTTAAGATCACCCAAGCCCAAATTAACACAATAACAGATGAGAACAACAGATTCAAGCAAGATTGAGCCACAAAATTCACAAGAACACAAGTCATACACAAATATCACCAAAAATCAAGATTTAAGCAGATTTTGGGATTAAGTATGCAAACCTCATGGATGTACATCCACACCCACGAATTTTGAGCTTATGTACTAGCAAGAACAAGTACAAGCTTCCGCAACAAAGGCTGCTAAGATTCAACAAGGTTAGAAGCAAAATAGTATAATTAGAAAAGTGAAAAGCCTTGATTAATGCAACTCTTGTCCTCCACACTTGATTATCCCCAAGTTAGAAGCCTCACCACACCTTGATAACACAATATCAGGATGCTATGATCAGCCCTATAGCCCAAGAATTCCAAGATAGACCAAGAACTTAGCAAAATATCAAGCTTGAAAGGAAATATGCAAACTTTTGCACACTCCTTAAAAACAGGTTTTGAGATTCAAAATTATCAAACTAAGAACAAGAATAAGCAGTTATAAATGATGGCACTTGAGCTTTCTTCAACATTTCAAACACATTTCATTGATACTGAAAATGGATTTACAGAAAAGTAAACCAAGGAAAATTCAAGAGCAAGTTTACATGCAATGAACTAAGGCCTTTATATAGGCATACAATGAACTAGTTAAGCTAAAAAAACGTAAAGCCTAGCTTGTGGAATCCCTGAAATGCCCTTGTGAAGTTTGAACTTTTTGGAGAATCATGTGACTCTTTTTTGGCAGTTTGTTGTAGCTGGCATGTGTGAGTTCATCCAATGGCTTGTAAGAAGCTTAATAAGTAAGCTTTAATCTCTGACGTTGGATTGATACCACAATTTTGGCAGTTAGCTCAAAGGTGTAGCAGGGGAATCTCATGTGGGACTGAGGAGTGATGTGGCATGAGTTTTTGGTGTTGGGTTATGATAATGGCATGCTTAATCATCATTCTAGAGCAGATTAGGGCTTAATTGTTACACAATTAAGAAAACCCAAATTTGTGAAGAACACCAAGAACACCAGGTTTGATCTTTGTTTTAGGTTTAAGAAGTGTTAACGCCAGTTTTTAATATTAATTAACTTTTGAAAAGTTAGTTAATAATATCCGGGTGAGTGGGATCTAATGTGGAGGAGTGGAGAGTTTTCATTGGATGAGGGGGTTGAGTGGGACACGTGGGAGGTTGTGAGTGGTCTAGGTTTCTTTCATGTCTGGCCAACTTTAACCCCTTTCTTTCCAAACTTGTTTCACTTTGTAATTAAATGCCACAAAACCGGATTCCTTTGTAAATGAAGTTTCACTTTTCACACCTTTGCCCCAAATACTTTTCCAAAGTATTTTCAGGGGTATTTCTTGTCATTTTGTGATTCTTGAAGGACTGATTTGGTATTTTCTTCAAGGATAATGGTCTAAACTTGTATGATTGGCATTTTGGAGGACTGAATTTGCCAAATCATGTTTGATGAGGGACCATTTTTGCGAAGTCTTCAAAGTCATGGGTCCTTTTGGTAATTTTGATATTTTCAAAGGACCAAATTTGTAATTCTTGTAACTTGGAGTCCTTCTTGGTATGTTTGACTTTGAGGAGGATAAATATTGACATTTTAGCTTTGTTGAGGGGCTAAAATTGCCAATTCTTCAAAGTGGAGGGCCCTTTTTGCAATATTGACAAACTTTAGGGACCAATCTTGTAATTATGAAGGTACAATGGTATAAAGTGTCAATTCTTCTGTATTGGAGGACCCTTCTTCATAAATCTTCAAGTCTTCAAGGGTTTTCTTGGGAAAATCTTCATTAGGGCTTGGTTCAGTGTGCGGCTTCATTTCCCCTGTTCGTTTTTGCATGATTCTTGTGATCTTTTGTTATTTTCTCAATATCCGTACCTAAAATACACAAGCAACAAACAAAAGCATATATTTGGGTATTTTCATGATAATTAATGCTTTTTAAGCCCTTTTTGGACGATGAGACTATGTATAAAAGCAGTCTCATCACTCCCCCATACTAAACCATTGTCGTGCCCTCACGCAATGCTAGAATAAAGTATCGTAGCACCTCCAAAATTAATTTTTATTCACTTTATTGAACGATAAACTAGCTACAATACTACTATTACTACTACTTGTGTTTTAGACATAATGTATGATTTTCATCGCAAAATGGGACGTTTAGGTTCATAGAACAAGAACACATGAATGCTTCGTTAGAAATAATTTCATCTTCCTCGATTTTCACCCCAATTCCATGCCAAGCGTGCAACGAGATCATTGTCATTATAAGTTAGTAATGCTAACACTACTCATATGCCCTAATCACGTACTTATCCTCCCAATTTCCTAAGTTGTATCTCTTATATTTTATTTTGTCTTGAATGTTTCACGAGGATACATTGTTTGACTTATGCGATAATAGAGATTAGGTCTAAAAATAGAGTCCTAACGGTGTAACCAAGACCATCAAATCAATAACTCCCCCTAATAGACAACGATGTCAAAAAATTAAGTCAACAAGAAGGATCGATAAACACGGTTTAATAACGGTTTTGAACATGAGACTTATTACCAAGACTTTTATACGCCCCCTAACGGAAGGGCCTTATTATCTTTGGTTTACCTCCATCTTTTATTCAACTTCGCCATGAAGCTTTTATTATGACTTCGGTCTTGCCTTGCCTTTTATTATCTACCTCATCGGTAGTTTTATTAGCCAAAGACGTATATCCTCACGCTAAGGCGAATTTTGGATCTTTAAAGCTTCAAAGATTAAGGCTTGATTCACTTTTAATTTTGCATAGATTTTTCGGCCTTGTGGGGCTTCAAATTGTTTTCTTGATTTAGGTGAGCACTTGAAATCTTATCATTGGGTGAAGATTTTGATTATTCGGGTGCCAATACTTCAAAACCGTGATGCTGGCGATACCTTAATGTCTTCCCAATTTAATTACACGAAAGCTACTAGAAAAGACTTGAAACCCAACAATCAAGACTAAACCGCTAAGTAAATATTTATTAAGCAAAAAATATTTACATGCGAAGGGAGAATAAGCTGTTAGGAATTAATTTGATGAGACAAAACAAGAATAATGAAACAAGAAGGACTTATATGCAAATATCAAACTTTACAAGAATATGGAGCCCATTCATAGAACAAGGAGGACTTATTAGCAAAAGATGGAGGGACTTCTAATGTAATTAAAGTTTTCTTGTAAGAAAAGTCTTGTATTCTATTATATAAAGAATACACAGGCGTAGGTTTTCATTATCCCATTATTCACAATATAGTAATAAAGCGTGTGTTGTGTTCTAGACGTGTGTGATCTTGTAAACACGTCTAGGTTTGTTACTTTTAATCGTTTGAAGTTTAATACAAGTAAACGTTGGAAAATAAACGCCTTGTTCATAATCAATGTTCTAATTCCACTATGTTTATCATATGAACGTTGATTATCCTAGTAAGCTTAATCGATCCGTGATTTATGGTTTCCACAATTGGTATCAGAGCGGGTGGCTCTCGATGCTAGGATCAACAAGGTGTTCGAGTCGAAGAATGAAGATCGAAGCTTAAAAATTCGTGTTTGTTTTTAAGTTCGAATCTCACTGTGCAGCCATGTTCAAACAGTCATAACTCCTTTGTTAACCGTTGGATCGACGTGAAATTCGAGCTGTAGATTCTTGGCATGTATGTCTTGAATCTCACCGAGGGATCTTCGATCTGATATCTTATGAAAGAGATATACATAGTCGAAGTGGGCTGCAGAGGAAGGTATAAATATTCTATTTTTGTTCTTATTAAAAGAAAAAGATTTAGGGTTTCTTCCCCTAAACCCTAGATCGATTTGTAAACAGAAAAGGTGTTCCGGATCATTATGTTTTTATGGTGATCGATTCTCAACCCTAGGTTAGGGTTTTGATTTTCAGAATTGTTTTTAGGGTTTGTAGATCTGGTATAAATGAAGCATGCGATGGTACACTACTTGCATGAAGGTTGGGTCTGTGGTCCATATACTTTATATGATTGATATTGGAAGCAGACGTGATGTTTTAGTCTGCGCGTCAATGACGAACAACATGTTATGATCAAGATATGAGATGCATTTGTGTTTTGGAGCATATGTTTACTATGATGTGATCCACGAATATTAATTGATCAAAGAAGCGTGCGAGGTACGAATGACTATTTTATTTGTCTTAAGTTTCTGTTCGTATGTTCGAGAAAAACCAATCACGTGCTTTGTGTATTATCATGGTTAATTGGAGGTCGAGGATTGTCATCATACAGGAATATGATATTGCTTTGTGTGTCATGTTATTAAAGAAACAAATCAGTGATTGGATATTGATTAGTTTGTCCAACATAGAAGTAAATCGATTGGATGTTGTGAAAAATATCATGTATAATGGACAAGAGTGGGGTACAGTTGTTTGTTCAATTTTTGCTAGTCACGTGAAGATGTTTGTCTATACAAGTACCAATATATAGGATGGTAAAAGGTATGTACTACTGTATTTATTTAAAGCAAATCTTGACTTTCTTTGCTGATCCAAGACAAGTGATCACGTGGGTTTTTGGGTACAAAAGTAAAAGGGCAGCTATGGTAATAAATCACAAGTAATGAGCAGCAAGTTGGTTTGTTGAAAGTGACGTGATGTTTTCATGGTTTGATTGCAAAGTAAAAGACGCGCGGAGGGAGTATTTCTTTGATTGGTCACGTGATTTGGTAAACGAGCAGAAGAAAATGTGTGTTTAAAAGGAAGACGTGATGATGGAATAAAGGAAGACACAAAGTTTTGTGCTTTGTGGTATACAGTGGAGTTGTATTTTAGCCACTGTCGAGAGTTATATAGCCACAGATGGTGTCAGTGGTTGATCGAGCCGCTGACAAGAATAAAACACACGCTGACAGAGAAGACGCCGACACATTGTAATTTAGATGCTGACAGCGTGTTGTCCGATATATGGTTTTTAAGCGCTGACAAGTATCGTCTGATATTGGACAATACTTACAGAAGATATATTGGATGACAAAGGATCTCGGACAGAACTGTCTGTTTAAAATTTTATGGCTTGTTTTTGAAGATTGTGTTTGGTGCAATGAAGTTTTATTTGATTATGTGACAAGGCTAACCTTGCGGTTACGTACCGACTTGGATTAGAAGCAGAACGCCGACAGAGGCAGCAGTTGCATAAAAGAAGAGGATGATATTGTACTTGGATGATTTTCATTGCAAATTGGAGGTTTCGATGAAGAGGTTTGATTATTACTTATTTGGTGTTGGAGTTGTTTTTCGCAGGTTTGTATTTTATCATATCTCAAAAGATTCGCCTCTCTTTTGAGATAACTTGCTTGTTCGTTTATGTTGGTGACGAAGACTTGTCAAATCTAGCAAATTGTCAGCTTGCTATCACTTGAAGGAATTACATTATCGTGCTCAGTGTCTCACAAAGGATGAGGATTTTGACAAGAGATCGAGGTCTGCTTATACTTTAACATTTTCATATAAGTTCGACATCACATGGATAGTGCAAGATATAAGGTACAAGCTTGGGAGATTCCACTTCTTCAACAAATAGGTTATATTCGTTTTTCTTCATTCGTTATCTACAATTAAATCTACATGGTTCGTGATTCATTTACATGCACCACCCAAGGGGAAGCGTTATTAGTTGTTTAGCTTTAGAAGACCCCTATTGGATGAGACAAAAAGGGGAAGAAGATTCAAAGATCAAGGTATGCAACTTATTATTATGTTGTGATATGTTTTACAAGAAATCTTACTTTAAGGGGAAGCTTGATTCATTCGTGAAAGATCAAGATTTGAAGATTGGTTTTGTCATCATCAAATAGGGGAAGATTGTTGGGAATTAATTTGATGAGACAAAACAAGAATAATGAAACAAGAAGGACTTATATGCAAATATCAAACTTTACAAGAATATGGAGCCCTTTCATACAACAAGGAGGACTTATTAGCAAAATATGGAGGGACTTATAATGTAATTAAAGATTACTTGTAAGAAAAGTCTTGTATTCTATTATATAAAGAATACACACGCGTAGGTTTTCATTATCCCATTTTTCACAATGTAGTAATAAAGCGTGTGTTGTGTTCTAGACGTGTGTGATCTTGTAAACACGTCTAGGTTTGTTACTTGTAATCGTTTGAAGTTTAATACAAGTAAACGTTGGAAAAGAAACACCTTGTTCATAATCAATGTTCTAATTCCGCTATGTTCATCATATGGACGTTGATTATCCTATTAAGCTTAATCGATCTGTGATTTATGGTTTCCACATAAGCAAACAACGAGAACACATGAGTTTTTTAAAGAATACGAGTACTCTACGTTTAGCATAGTAACTTATAATTAACCCTATCATTTCTCGTCCTCGTTTAAGAGACTTAGCCTAATGTAAAGTTAAGGAATCAAAGCTAAGTGCTCAACACGCACGGTCGAGTCAAAAATTAATTTTATTCTCGCCAACGGAAAACCTACATTCGTGTCTTCAAACACTTAAAAAAAACATGAGAAATTTTTTAAAATTTGGCCATTTTTAGCCTTATTTTGCAACAAAAGGATAAATAATAAGATAAACTTTGGAAAGCGTGAGGGTTTGGCAAGGCAAGTATCTATTCACCCCCCATACTAAAGTTAAACATTGTTCTCAATGTTTCGAGTCTAGGGGTGCAAACACCCCCATACTAGAGACGTAGTCGAATGCCTTATCTAGCATGGAAAGGGTGTAACCGTTAAATTTAAAGCCGTTTATGAAGTGCACTAAAAACCTAAGGTTAGAACATCAAAGGATATATCATGGATATTGAGAAAGTCTTCAAAGCAAACGATCGAGTGCTCCCATAAAACGAACACGAGAGGCTCCAATCGTGAAGATCATGATCATCTAAAATCCACAATTCACAAACAACTACACAACAAAGGTTGGAAGGGCACAAATCCCCACACATTACTACATTAGAAAGCGATAATATGTACATAGGATAAGCATGGGAATTCCCCACGAGGCACCTCGTTTTTGATTACCGAGTCATGAGCTCGACTCGATCCCCTCAATACTTATTATCATTGGGGAAGGTGATTTGGTCGAGGTAGTTCAAGGATGGAACTTCCCCGCCAAAGTAGTGCTTCAACCTATGTCCATTCACCTTGAAATTGGGGCCATCATTTTGAGCTATCTCGATGGTCCCATATGGAAAAACTTGGGTCACGGTGAATGGACCGGACCAACGGGATTTCAACTTACCGTAAAAGATTTTCAAACGAGAATTAAAAAGCAAAACTTGATCCCCAATGTTAAAAACCCGGTTTTTAATTTTAGAATCATGCAACTTTTTAGTCTTTTCTTTATAAATCAATGAATTTTCATAAGCAATATCCCTTAATTCATCCAATTCATTTAATTGCATTTTCCGGTGTTTTCCCGCGGTCTCCATGTCGTCATTACAATGCTTAAGGGCCCAATAAGCCTTGTGTTCCAATTCAATTGGCAAGTGACAATTTTTCCCATACACAAGCTTATAGGGAATGCACCCAATGGGCGTGTTATGAGCGGTCCTAAAGGCCCATAAAGCATCGTCCAACTTATCCGACCAAGATTGTTGGTTTTCCCCAACGGATCTCTCCAAGATCCTTTTCAACGCTCGGTTTGAAACCTCGACTTGCCCACTCGTTTGTGGGTGATAAGCCGTAGAAAGCCGATGTGTAACCCCATACTTCCTTAGGACCCTTTCGAATTGGTCGTTACAAAAATGGGTTCCATGATCGCTTATGATCGCACGAGGGGTTCCAAACCGGAAAACAAGCTTTTCAAAAACTTGACTACCACATGAGCATCATTGGTGGGCAAAGCCTTAGCTTCCATCCACTTAGATAGGTAGTCAACCGCGACAAGGATGTACTTATTACCACGAGATGATGGGAACGGCTCCATAAAGTCGATGCCCCAAACGTCAAAGATCTCACACACTTGGATGATGTTTTGTGACATTTCATCTTTTTGTGAGGCTTTTCCTTGTCGTTGTCATGAGTCTCACGACTTCACAAGTTCATGTGCATCTCGGTAAATAGTAGGCCAAAAGAAGCCGGCATAAAAAACCTTCTTAGCCGTGAGATTAGCACCATGGTGACCACCCGTGGGTCCCTCGTGACAAGCTCTAAGGATATTAGAAGCTTCGGTTCCAAGTACACAACGTCGGATGATTTGATCCCCACAAGTTCGAAACAAGTAAGGGTCGTTCCAAAAGTAGAACTTGACGTCACGAAAGAATTTTTGTTTTTCTTGAGTCGTCATACCCTTGATGATGAAGTTGCCCGCATGGTAATTTGCAAAGTCCGCAAACCATTGGGTGGAAGAATCAAGCTTAGAATTCACTACACCAAGTGTCTCGAGCGGAAATGTTTCCGTGATTTCCTTTGGCTCGTAAACACTTTGGTGAGGATGTTCCAAACGAGAAAGATGATCGGCCGCTAGATTCTCGGCTCCTTTTTTGTCAACAATTTTGTGATCAAATTCTTGAAGGAGGAGAATCCAACGAAGTAATCTTGGCTTAGCATCTTGTTTAGCCATAAGATACTTGATAGCCGAATGATCCGTATACACTATGCATTTCGTCAAGACGAGATAAGGTCGAAATTTCTCAAATGCATACACCACGGCAAGGAACTCCTTCTCCGTTGTAGTGTATTTAAGTTGAGCCTCGGTCATCGTCTTGCTAGCATAGTGAATAGGCAAGAAGTGCTTTTCATGACGTTGCCCCAATACGGCCCCAATAGCGTAATCACTAGCATCACACATGAGCTCAAACGGGAGGTTACAATTGGGAGAAACAAGAATGGGAGCTTCGGTAAGTTTCCTTTTAAGGATTTTAAAGAATTGTACACAATCTTCGTCAAAGACAAAACGTGCCTCTTTTTCAAGAAGATGTGTAATAGGTCGAGAGATATTTGAAAAATCCTTGATGAATCGACGATAAAAGCCCGCGTGGCCTAGGAAACTCCTAACTCCCTTAACGGTTTTGGGATGAGGTAATTTGGCGATGACATCTACCTTAGATTGATCTACCTCAATCCCCGCTTTCGAAACCTTGTGCCCTAAGACGATTCCACTTTTAACCATAAAATGACATTTTTCCCAATTGAGCACAAGGTTGGTTTCCTCACAACGTTTCAACATTCTCTCGAGATTAGACAAACACGAAGTGAATGAATCACCAAACACGGAAAAGTCATCCATGAAGACTTCCAGCGTCTTCTCGATCATATCATGAAAAATAGCCATCATGCACCTTTGAAAGGTTCCCGGTGCATTGCAAAGTCCGAATGGCATTCTACGATAAGCAAACGTTCCATATGGACACGTAAACGTAGTTTTTTCTTGATCACGAGGATCGATGGGGATTTGGAAGTAACCAGAAAAACCATCTAAAAAGCAATAGAAATCATTTCCCGCAAGACGCTCCAACATTTGGTCCATGAAGGGCAAGGGAAAATGGTCTTTTCCAGTGGCTTCATTCAACTTACGATAGTCAATGCACACTCTCCATCCGGTCACGAGTCTAGTGGGAATTAACTCGTTGGCATAGTTTGGCACAACGGTCATTCCTCCCTTCTTAGGGACACAATGAATAGGACTCACCCAAAGGCTATCGGAAATAGGGTGAATCATTCCCGCGTCAAGGAGTTTAAGGACTTCCTTTTTGATGACGTCGTGAATTTTGGGGTTCACCCTCCTTTGACATTGGATTGCGGGCTTGTAATCCTCCTCCATTAAGATTTTGTGGGTACAAAATTTGGGATCGATCCCCTTAATGTCGGATAACTTCCACGCAATTGCCCCTTTGTGATCCTTTAGAACATCGACAAGTGCGGTTTTTTCATCATCCGAAAGTTCCTTCGCAATAATAACCGGAAACTTGTCGCCCTCCTCCAAATAGACATATTCGAGATGAGGAGGTAAATCTTTCATCTCGAGGATAGGTGGTTCCTCAATTGAAGATTTAGGCTCGATACTCATAACCTCCTCGGGTGGAGGAAATGGGAAATCGTTAAGGAAATACTTGATAATCGAGAAGTCCTCATCGTTGTCGAGGTCTTCGTTACAAGTACGTGGAACATCGAATTCTTCAAACGTAAACCCACCACCTTCAAATGGAGTGAAGGTTGGTGTCGAGTGATCAAGGATGGGATCTAACATAGTGGGATTGCCACTATTTTAATCATCACCAAAACCTAGAACTTCTTGTGAAAATTCCTCGCAAACCACGTCGATCATATCAACGAGGTTTATGGTTGCAACGGAATAAACATGAGAAATTTGAGAGTTTTGAGTTGCGTTTATAACAAGTTCCTCGTCGATGAAACGTAAGGTGATCTTTCTATGTTGGAAATACGTTTTACGTATTTATGAAGGATCGGTCGCTCCAACGATAATTATGTAACGGGCTCGTGATCCACTTAGTTAATGTATAGTCCATATAGCCCACATGTAGGGTGGGCTATATATATCCCCTCCTAGCATGTTAGGAGGGGTTGTTCATTTTCACATTTTCATAATCTATCTTTACTTTATCTCTTTACTTTTCTCCCTTCTCTCCTTTCTCTCTCTACACCTTCATCTCCCTCCTTCATCTTTCTTATGTTTATCAACCATCTTTATACATCAAATCCATCAAATCCATCATGTAGAATAGGCCAATGATTTCGTAGACCTTCAATTGGTATCAAGAGCATGGTTAGTTTGGTTTATTCTTGTTCTTCTTTTGTTTGATTTTGATGGGTTTTGATTTAATCACGCTTAAATATTAAAAAGTTTGTATTTTTATATATAAAGTTTGTGTTTTTATGTTTTAAATCATAAAAAGTTTGTATTTTTCATATAAAGTTTGTGTTTTTATGTTTTAAATCATAATTAAATCGTTGATTTACTTATTTTATATAAAAATCACAAATTTTTTATTCAAAAATCAATTTTTTTTATATAATCAGTTTCCATTTTAATTTTTTATTATTCGTTTTTCTTTTATCAGTTTGTTATAATCAGTTTGTTATAACCATTTTTTATATTTTTTTTATATACAACCTTTTTTTATCCTATCTGGGTTTTCTATAATCAGTTTTTTTAAACCATTTTTATTTTTTATTTTTTTATATAATCAGTTTTTTATATAACATTTTTTTATCCTATCTGGGTTTCGAGTTCTGTCCAAAAAAATCCTGTCCAAAATTGTCCCATCATAACTGTTCTTCCACTCATAAAGTTCCGGACGAATGGAAGTTCCGGACGAACGAAAGTTCCGGACGAACGAAAGTTCCGGACGAACGAAAGTTCCGGACGAACGAAAGTTCCGGACGAACGAAAGTTCCGGACGAACGAAATTTCCGGACGAACGAAAGTTCCAGACGAACGAAAGTTCCGGACGAACGAAAGTTCCGCACGAACGAAATTTCCGAACGAACGAAAGTTCCGAACGAACGAAAGTTCCGAACGAACGAAAGTTCCGAACGCACGAAAGTTCCGAACGAACGGAAGTTCCGAACGAAGCATCTAAATTTAAACATAACGGAAAAAAAACTCAACCTCACACTCGACTACTCTTCTCTCGACACACTAACACCACTCTCGACTCATTGAAACCCAAGACACCACAACAGACCCTGGAACCCCTCACTCTCTCGGACACCCATAATGACACCCTCACCTCTCTCGGTCAAACCAACTCTATCACCCTTGTCCACTCACCCTCGAAAACAGACCTCACCCTCGCTCACTCCTCACTCACACCCTCAAACCCTCTCTCTCTCTCGGACACCACTCACACACCCGCGACACATTTTTCACTCACCCTCGACTTCCTAACCAGCCTCACCCTCACTCAAACCTCTCGAATCAATCAAACTGCACACTCCCTCGCGTATAACCCGACCCTCGAATCAATCTTAACACCCTCACACTCTTTTTAACAGAACCCTCTCACACTCGACTCACCCAAACTCCCCACCCTCGACAAAACTCTCGCTCACACATACACTCGACGAAAACACCTCACGACTACAACATAACACCAACACAATCATTCTCAAACTGACTTACTCTTGAATCATCAGACTCCAGACTCAAATGACCATACTCAGAACACCCAACCACAAGACTCAAAAAACTTTTGATTAATTATCACACTCCACCAGACCCACGTCACGGCTCGCACACCAAACACACAAGAAAGACAGTACAGATGATAGAAGACAGACTCGAAAAACATTAAAAGGAGACACCTACCCGAGACCTTTATAAAAAGATCTTGAAGCACGTAAATTGCTGTAATCTTCAATCATTGATGTGCTTGTGATAGTTGGCTTGTGAAGGTGTTTTGAAAACAAGGGTGTATTCATTTTAAGGTTGTGTCGGTGCGATTACAAGTGTTGAAAACAAGGGTGTGTTTATTTTGGATGATGAGTTTAAGGTTTCTAATGAACTTTTGATCTGGGTTCTTCGATATCTAAGATTTGATTTACTTTGGTCTGGGATTGAGATTGGTACAGTCATTTTGAATTTGGTTTAGAAGAGAAGGAGGCGTATAGGAGAAGATTAGGTAGTGAGATGAGTGTAGAAGAGAGGCGGAGGATAAGATAGGCTGTGAGATTTGTTAGTGTTTGAGTATAAGATTTGTATTTTGAGTGGGACGTATATTCCTATGTGGGTGATATTTAAGATAGACTGTGAAATTTTAATATCAAGTGGGATTGGGTTTGACTGCCACGTTTGAGAAAAGCTGTGTTATTAAAGACGGACGTTCCAAACAAGGGATACAGTTTGACTGCAACGTTTCATACCTGCTTAAAACTTGGAGCCTAACGATTTTTAATCAGATTTTTTTAAATTATCAGATTTTTTTTATATCAGATATTTGTTAAGTTTTTTATAAAATTAGATTTTTCTATTCTTGTTTTCTATTTTTTTGTTAAGTTTTTATAAAGTCAGATTTTTATCATTTCATATTTTTATTTTTGTTAAGTTTTTATTTTATTTTATTTTTTTGTTTTGTTTAAAGTTTTATAAAGTTAATTTTTTTTAGTTTAGTATATTTTTGTTCATTAATTTGGCAAATCGTGTTGAGGCGGGTACTTTAAAAGTTAACGTGGAAAAATATTTGTCGGGTTAAACGTTATTGTGGCCGGATTTAAAGACAAACGTGACGAGTCAAAGTAACGGCCTTCATTTATATCACCAATCGAGGAATTTTAAGTGTTATTTACGGGTCTTTCGTTTTTTCACGAATTCTAAAATCCCGAAAACAACAACATCCACGTCATTTTTAATCGATATTTAATGGATTCGTTCGATTCGACATGTCAAAAGGGAGAATCGCATTTAATGCAAAACAAAGTTAGGAAAAGTGGCATCACTTCATTTCAAATGCTTCAGTCTCATCTTGTCACTCTTTCGAGCATTCAAGGAGGGAGCGAATTTGTGACAATCTTTGGACAAGATCGTCATATATTCATCGACTCAATTTTCACCACTTTGACCCAACTCGCCGAGCAACTCAACCATGAAAACTTTCATCACTCTGCATCCGCACTTGCATATAAGACTCTTGTGACACAACTCACGACTTTCCTCCAATTTAATATCATCACGTCTGAAAGTTCAGTGACTTGCCAATCATTTCTTCGAGATACTCATACCGAGCTTCGAGTTCTCCGTGATACAATATTGAAACTCATGACATCGGTCTCGTCTTCGATTTATGAAAGATCTCGACTTCAGCAAGCGTATGATAATGGAGTGCAAGAATCAATGACGCAGATGCAAGAGGAGAATGGTCATACGGTTGACAACTTGGAGCCTAACGATGGCAAGAGCACGGAATTAGAAGGACAACATGATACCAGTGGCACGTCAGGGAATGCTCACGAGATCCTTCTTGATGACACCTTACCCGTTTATGACGAAGAGCCTGCAAACTTGGTACAATGTAATGTTGTTTATGATGTCTATGCTGATGATATGCCGCATATTGAGCATTCTGAACCTAATTATGACAAACATGAGATGGAAAAGAGTGATAGCAATACCACTTCTGATTCATCCGATGTAAGTCATAATGGGGGAGAGATTGCTCAGAATGCTATAGTATATCATGATAATTGTATTATAACTGCTTCATTGACTGCTTCTGATTCCAAGATTAGAGAGCTCGAAACGATTGTAGCTCAACAATCAAAAGATCTTGAGGATGCCAAACTTGAATTTTCTAAGAAAACGGATAAATTTGAAACATACTTTGAAAAACTTGAAAAGTCAAACGTTGTTCTTGAAAGAAAATTAGATCAAAAAGTTTTAGATTCTAAAGCTGAAAAGGAAAATCTTTTGAAACAAATTCAGTTACTAGAGTCTAAATTGGCATCCCAAGATAGAGTGCTCAAAGAGAATGAGACTTTAAAAGCTCAAGTACAGGAAAAGGTCTTTGCTATAGCCGCGTTGAAAAGCGAGTTAAGGAGAAATAGAGGACCTAGTGTGGACACTAAGCTTGAAAAACCATCAATCTTGGGGAAACCGCCTACAAATAAGTTCGTCAGACAACAGATTGTCAGACAACCTACTGCATTTAGATCCGAGCGACCACAATCCTCGAGACCGCGGTTTGCCTCCCAAGTTGATTTGGGACATATTTCTAGAACAGTCACTCCACCAACTAGGCCTAATGTGACTAAATCAGTTTTAGCAAGACCTCATCACATGATTGCCCCTAGTTTCTCTAAGAATAGTTTAATGAACACGTCTAGAACTAGTTCAACTGATGTGCGCCATGATTTTGGTCAAAGGGAAGCTATTCAAAAGACACATGTAAGAGATAGTAATGTCCAACCTAGTCAGATGCCTTCTAGATTACCCAACACTGCTAACCGTAGCATGTCATCTCCTAGGAGCATCGATCAATCATCTAGGAAATACTCGGACATTAAATATGCTACTTGTAAAACATGTAGAAAATGTGTCTTTACTGCAAATCATGATTCTTGTATCAAGAAACTACTTAATGAGGTGAACTCCCGTGCTAGACTTAAATCCTAGTGGGTCGCTAAAATCAAACCCATTGGTAAAATGTGGCGCCCCACTGGTAGAACTTTCACTCTTGCAGGAAACGAGGGCCCTTTAACTAGGATAGTCTCTGATTCTACGAAGACTACTAGGGAGGAAATTGCAAAGGATGATACATCACTTAAGCCTGAACTTAAGGTTTTCTATAAAAGGAAACGTTTACCAACTAAGACAAGTGAATCATCCCCTCAGGCCACCTCTGACACAAGAAAAGAAAACCATGAACCCCCACGTGCTTCTAAAATAGATATCTCTAACCCATGCAAAAGTATACAAACTCCTAATGAGAATGCAGGTACCAAAGTTGATGTTCCAAAAGAACGAAGCGGTCTAATCATTGTATACCGTTCAACTAAGGACACTCTTAGAGTTTGGTTGCTGAAGAAGCAGATATCGGAGAAACAAATGTCTCAGGGGATTCATGGTTAAGCTGCACTTAGGACTTACAGTCACATAACAGACTGTAACTCGATCTCAAAAGACATGAAAGTTCATCCCGATGATGACTTATCCTAAAAACGAGAAATTCATTTTTCTCGGGCATGAGCTTATGTTAAAAACATTCCACGTTTTTTAAGCTCATGCACAAGGACTTATAGTCACATCACAAACTATAACTCGCTCTTCAAAGAAAGGAAAGTTTATCGCCGATGGTAAACTTATCCTAACAACGAGAAATTAATTTTTCTCGGGCATGAGCTTATATCAAAAACATTCCAAGTTTTTAAGCTCATGCACAATGGCTCCTCGTTAAATGACAGACAATGACCCGGACTTCAGAGACAGGGAAGTTTATCTACGCAACGATAACTTACCCTCTTAACAAGAAATTAAGTTTTCTTGGACACGAGCTTATCCTAAAACCATTCAAAGGTTTTAAGCTCGTGTATAAGGCTCATCATTAAATATCAGATGATGACCCGATCTTCAATTAAAAGGAAAGTTTATCGCCGATGATAAACTTATCCTTACAACGAGAAATTCATTTTTCTCAGGCATGAGCTAATATTAAAAACATTCGAAGTTTTTAAGCTCATGCACAATGACTTACAGTTAAATGTCAGACTGTAACTCGAACTTAAAATAAAGGAAATTATCTTTTATGATAACTTATCCTCTTAACGAGAAATTCACCTTTCTCGGTCATGAGCTTGTATTAAAACATTCGAAGTTTTAAGCTCAGAAAGGAAAGTGTATCTTTTAAATAAGAGAACTTTTCCTCATAACGAGAAATTAACCTTTCTTAGTCATGAGCTTTCCGTTAAAACAGTCAAAGTTTTCAAGCTCATGAAAAACGACTTCTAAGTAAATGTCAGCTTAGGACTCGTTCTTCAGATAAAAGGAAAGGTTATTGCCGATGGTAACTTATCCTTACAACGGGAAGTTTACAACTTCTCGGACTTGATCTCGTTTTGTAAGATATTCAACATCTTAAGCTCAAGTAATTGGTTTTCAAAACTTTGAACACAATTTTTCGAGAATTTCTCAAAAGGTTTTTCTAAATCTTTCAAAATTGTGTGTTCAAAAATGTTTTGATAAAAAGAGCATGTCTTCTGGAATCGATAATATTTACGATACTAGAAATGTCATTCAAGAATGACACGGGGTTGTAAATAAAGTTCGAGCAGAAGTTCAAACTTTTAAAACATGCTCAAAATGGTTTGCTATTATTTCTGATAGTAACCCGCTTTTCACATTGAAGTCAAGCATTTCACCGGAAAGCTTTGACTCTGCAATATGAAGTTATCAACTCCACAATCCGAAGCAACTTACAATTGATATCTACATACTCGACGATGCGACTACTCAAACGGTGACTACAGCTCTTTCAATAGAACACGGGTCAACAATTGAGGGGGAGCAATTGTCCATCATTCAGAATCCTTGATGCCGAGAGTGCCAAGTTCACATATTGGTGTTAAGACAACGATATCAATCATACACATGGAGTCAAGAGATAACTTCAGAAGTTACGAGGAAGACCAACATTCGTGAACAAGAACCATGTGCTTCTTTCATATGATGTTCTCCATTATTCAGGTCCAACCTCGTAAATTGCTAGTCTTATGAATTCATTATCATATATGATCTTTGCACGTGATAAATACCTTACACTTGTGGTTAAAAGTTATTTAATTTACGTTTCAAGTAGACCCTCATTAATTTGAGGGGGAGCTTGTATAATTCATGAAGATAATTGGACTTGCATTTTTCTTCCCAAATTTTCTTAAAATGCTATTAAATCAATTGATATTAAAAACATCGATTGGGTTAATATTTTTAATATGGGGGAGAAAATGTGATTTAATATGGGATATGATCAATCATAAATGGTTTGACTTAACGTGATAGCTCATCCCGACATGTGCAAAATATTTTCGGATATCGTGGCATATGTTAAGGGGGAGCAAAATGGATTTGCACTTCAAAATGGATTTCATGGTGACATACACTTACCCAAAAACATCTCTATTCACGACGGTGAAGATTGTGGTGACATAAGGATGGTAGGATAGGTTAAAGTCTAATGATTTCTCTAGAACCGGAGGAATCTTCCCAAGGACATTCCATAGCTAGAAATAGTAGTCCTTAGGAAAGATGGAGAAAGATTGTGAACGTAGCTGAATGCCGACCAAGTACTTAAGTTAGCACTGGAACAATCATAACAAGGTGCTAGTGATGACGTATTGGTAAGCATTGAAGGGGTTGAAGAATGAAAAAGAATTGTAAAGATAAAGGGTGTAAAGAAAGAAGCCCTCCTTACAACTTTAGGCAGAAACCGGGTCAATACATATGCTATTGAGATCATTTTTAATGATTCTTGATATTGAAGAAAGACATCATGGACCCAGTGATGCAATGCACAACCCTTCCCAGCTAACTCAAATATCTCTCAAAAGGTATTTGTTTTAATCACACGGAGATCAACACAGTATCTATTGGTTTATTCACTCCGAATAAATTGGTATTGAAAAGGTGGCACTCCTCTCCAACCTCCGATCACTAAAAATCCAAAATGCACGATCGAGTCTAGAGCCATTTGAGATCATCAAATATCTCATTAGGAAACACTTTCATATTTCCTTGCTTCTTCACACACTGTGAAAAGTAAGAAAGATCTTAAGAGTCCTACGTAAAATCTTCCTGATCCTGCCTGAACATCCGAGTAATACGAAAGTATTTACAATGAAGATGGAAATCCTTCTTGAGTGAATATCAAAAAGCTCATGGTAGGTGACTTGTGTGATTCTTTATGAATCAAACTTGTGATAACTGGAAAGCAACAGTGGTTTAATTCTTAAATGAAT
Source organism: Glebionis coronaria (assembly GCA_025667525.1). Taxonomy (NCBI): domain Eukaryota; kingdom Viridiplantae; phylum Streptophyta; class Magnoliopsida; order Asterales; family Asteraceae; genus Glebionis; species Glebionis coronaria. Next base: position 276,031,849 of record CM046875.1, on the reverse strand, counting down.
TTAAACACGTTCCAGGCCTCTACGCAATATCTTAGTGATCTTGCCAGAACATTCAAGGTAATACTATTAAGTATTTACAGTGACGAATGGAAATCCTTCTAGTGTTAACATCAAACAGTACTTGGTAGGTAACTTGCAAGATTCTATAAGAATCAAGCTAGTGACAACTGGAAAGCAACGATGGTGCGGTTCTTAATTGAACTTCACTTGTTCCAGGAACATGAATTGACGGCTTCAAATCATGCGGATAATATTATCCAAATGATTAACTCTTTACGTTCGCAGTCAGCTTTGGACGGTCGAGTAAAGAGAACGGGTTTACCCGCGAAATCTTGTCAAGGAGGTTCTTTATTGAAACTACCTGCCACAAGTACGATATTTAATATCGTCCAACGGTCTTCACCGACCGGAGGTAAAATGCTACCGAATTAGAATGAAATGTTCAAGGCCATTTCATCCGTGTATATTGTTTGTTGCTAACTGTCTTATGCAGCGTAACAAGAAGGTGGCATTGCGGTGTACAATCCAGAAGAAGTCGTCACCACATGCTTATACTACATACACTTCATACTTCAACAAATTCAAGAAAGCCTGCAGGTCAAGTCTTCCGCTGTATCAAACTCTGAAGCTTTCAAGAATTTAGAAGTATAAGTATGTGGAACATGAAGTCACGAAGAGGCAAATATCACAAGTGAAGAATGCACAAGGTCAAGGCAAGGAAACATGCTCAAGACTAAAGTTAAAGATCACATCAAGCATATTCACAAGAACAAGATCGAAGACTCAAGCATAGATGCTAGGTTTAAGATTTTGTAAAAAGATGTGACCTCCCTTAGGGGGAGATTGTTGGAAATACGTTTTTCCCAATAAAGTCTCGGTCACATCTTAGTTAGCATAGATCATGAGATATAGACTACTTAGAACTTTGTCTCTTGGAGCGACCTCCCTTAGGGGGAGATTGTTGGAAATACGTTTTACGTATTTATGAAGGATCGGTCGCTCCAACGATAATTATGTAATGGGCTCGTGATCCACTTAGTTAATGTATAGTCCGTATAGCCCACATGTAGGGTGGGCTATATATATCCCCTCCTAGCATGTTAGGAGGGGTTGTTCATTTTCACATTTTCATAATCTATCTTTACTTTCTCTCTCTACTTTTCTCCCTTCTCTCCTTTCTCTCTCTACACCTTCATCTCCCTCCTTCATCTTTCTTATGTTTATCAACCATCTTTATACATCAAATCCATCAAATCCATCATGTCGAATAGGCCAATGATTTCGTAGACCTTCATTCTAGCATGAACATCGATCAAAGCCATAGACGTATCTAAAAATGAACGACCTAAAATGAGAGGAACTTGAGGATCCGTGGGAATATCAACAACGATAAAGTCTACGGGATAGTAGAACTTTCCCACTTTCACAAAAACGTCTTCCGCCAATCCACATGCGGGAATCGTGGAATGGTCGGCCAACTCGATAGACATTAGTGAAGGAGTAATATTAGGAAGATTGAGCAACTTGAAGATTGCAAGTGGCATCAAGTTAATGCTAGCACCAAGATCGGCCAAGGCAAAGCATTCTTCCATATCTTGGATTACATAAGGGAAAAAAAATTTACCAGGATCACCGACTTTTTGAGGTATGCGATTAAGATAAACCGATGAACAACTAGACAATTGGTGCAATTTCTCCTTGTTGTTCAACATACTCTTAAAGTTAGTGGCAAATCGAGGCATCATGACCAAAGCATCGGCGAAACTCACATTAAAGTGCAAATCACGAAACATTTTCATAAAAAGCTCAAATTGTTAATTGTCGCGCTCTTGACGTTTCTCCTTCCTAAGTCTCGATGGATAGGGCAAAGGTGGTGTGGGTTGAGGCATAGGCATAGACTTTGGAATCTCGGGTTCCAATGTTGGTAATGGGTCAACCGTAGGTGTGGCATGAGCGGTACTTCGTGGGATTGGAACATGCTCCTTTTGGACCACCACCTCAGGTTCTTCCTCAATTGCTTCCTCTGTAAGAGCAATTGGTTGAGGAGTCGGTTCCTTAAGTGTCTTACCACTACGTGTGGTAATCAATTTCATCTCACCCTTAGGGTTTGATACGATGTTGCTAGAAAGACTACTCGAAGACGGTTTACACATAATTGCCTCAAACATAGATGAAATTTTATCTTCAAAAATTGATTGCCTCTTCTCGGCTTTAATCATTTCTTGTTTAGTCTTATGTTGCCCTTGTTCCATATTTTTTAACCTAGTTACATTTCCTTCCATCTTGTTGGTATGGATTTTAAGCTCATTTGCTAACTCATTTTTCAACTCTTTCTTCAAGTCGTTCTTAAACTCGGATCTTAGGCTAATGATTTCTCTTTGAATGTTGTCAAACCTAGCATCGTTCCCATTAGCGTATTCAACAAACTCATTTGGAAGATCTTTCAGTGTTTACAAACTTTTGTTGTTGTTTTAAAAATCATTTTGATTTTTCTTTGAAACTTGATTATTAGCCCCTTGATTACCATAGTTTCCCTTGTTGTAATTGTTTATGAAACTAACTTGATTGTTGCGATAGTTGTTGTTAGCATTTTTTATTTGAACCAAAACCCGGTGGAGTCAATTGATTAGAGCGGGTAACTTGACCGTTTTGGTTGTAAGTTCCCGTGGCCGCATAGGCACTCGAAGTGTTACCACCGTTGGTAATGCACTCGGAGAAATCATGACCTCCACCACAATACATGCATGAAACCTCAACCGCTTTAGCCGTAGCGGGATCACTTGGTTCTCCAACTTTGAACTCTTTCAAAAGACCCTTAAGCTTATCAAAGATCTTGTTTTCCAAGTTCGCCTCAATTTGGCAAGCATCGATGGTAGTAGACAAAGAAGGTGAAGCCGAAGACGTAGCCTTACGAACACTAGACGTGCTACGAGGACTATACACCTTAGATCTATTCTCAGTTATCACCAAAGCTTCCTCAACCGTTTTACACAAAAAATTACCACCCGCGGCGGCATTAAGATAATCTCTTTCATGATCATTATGTCCATTGTAAAATGTGTCAATTTGATGCAAGTCGGAAAAACCGTGATGAGGAAACTCATGTAACATTTCTTTAAACCTATTCCAAGCCGTTGAAAAACTTTCATTAAATTCTTGTGCAAATTTTGAAATCTCGTTTATCAAATGCGTAGTCTTAGAGGGCGGAAAAAATTGGTTAAGAAACTTAGACACGAGATCCTTCCACGTCAATATAGAATTGGGTGGCTCTTTCTCTAACCAAATTTTTGCGGGCCCCGCTAAGGAATACGGAAAAAGCATCATCTTAATCGAGTCATTAGAGACATCCTTAAACTTGCAAGTGGCGGTAAGACGATTGAATTGGCGGATATGGTTGTGTGGATTGTCCTTCTCATCACCACGGAATTTGTTGTTTTGGATCATCGACAACAAACCCGTTTTCACCTCAAAATTCTCCGCAAGGATAGCGGGAATCACAATATCCTCTCCATAACCCTCGGTGGGTGCTTGAAGTAACTCCATCATAGTATGATTCGCCATGGTTGGTTCCTTCTCTACAATGGGTTCAACAATGGGATATTCTTTACTAGAAGATGTTTGGTTTCCTTCCTTTTGACGACGTTTACGTGCACGTCTTGCTTTGAAGCGAGTTTGCATAAACGTCACGTACAACGAGGGGATGAACAAAGAAGATTTTTTTTGGTGTTTTGTTTTTTTCCAATTTTTTTGTGGTTTTTGATTATTTTTACTTTTTTTGGATTTTTGTGATTGTATTAAGTAGACCAAAATCTACAAATCTCCACCTTAATCAAATCTCTTGATTAAAGAAGCCTCAAGGAATGAAAACGATCACGTGAAGTGAGCGCCTTCGATGACTTTAGAACGTTGGTGGAACACCAAAACGTTCAAGAGGGTTTAATCAATGAAACCAAGAAAGTATATATGATACTTAATAATACTTTGGGCGGCAAAACCATCGATTAGCTCTCAAAATCAAATACTCACAAGCAAACGGGGAAATGAGGCGCGAAGCACTTAAGAGCCTTTTTCCTTAGGATATATTTTATAATATCCGCCTTATACCCACCTTATAGTTTATATTTTTCAAAATTGAGCTTCACGAAAGTATTTATCTGTTTTTTCCTTTTTCATTGGTTTGAGATTCGAATACAATGATTGGGTAATGACCTCCCAAGTCAAGGTTGTGATTTCTCACTTTTGGAGTACTTGTGTATTTATTGTTCTACGTATACAATATAGTAATAATATTTACACAAAAAACGAAAAACCGATAATACGTATCAGTAGAGTGCTACTAATACAAATACTATTTATGGTTAGTATATAAAAACAACAATTTCCAAATCAAAACACAACACGCCTCCCCGGCAGCGGCGCCAAAAATGATGTAGTGTTTTTACACACCTTTAGGAAAAGGAGGTAAATAGTGGTAAGTACGACGATTTAGGAAAATCGTGCACAAATTACCCAAAGTAGGGATCGTTCTCAAGGAGGCTTGGTGTGTATGTAATGAAATGATTAACTTTGTGATTATATTGTTATGAGAAGAAAATAGAAATGGGATAAGAAGAGAGTGACGGTTACGATGACAGATTACACTAAGACGAAAAGGTTGTACACGTAAAACCGTAAAAGCACCAAAATTAAAAATTTACTCTAAAAATTCCTAAAAAATTGCAATAAATCCTAAATAATGTATTAAGAGTTTACAAAAAATCAAAAATCACCCAAACCTTTTATTTAATTAAATAATGATTTTTTAATGCTAATTAAAGCCCTAAAATCAATTTAATTAATCAAAAAGCCCAAAATGAGTTTTATCACTTTGTAAACCTCTAAAATACCCTAACTTAGTTTAAAACTATTTTTTAAAATTTTAAAATTAATTAAAACTATTTAAAAACAATTAAAAACTATTAAAACTTAAAATAATTAAAAAAATAATCTAGGAACAATAAAAATATTCTAAAAGTTGAAAATTCCTAATTAAGTGTCTACAATCTAGGAAAAATATAAAAACTTATTAAATCAGACTTTAATTTTTAATAAAAATCCAAAAATCCTAAAAATTCTAAAAACATGCAAACTAGCTTAATTTAACTTAAATAACACAGAAATGAAGTTGAAATTACCTAAATACCCTTAATGGGCCTAGAAAATAGGCTAAACCCAAAATAGTCACCTTAATTGGCCAAATTGAGCCCAATAAAAAAAGGATTGTAAAAATGGCCCAAAAAGCACTACTTGACTCAAAATTTGATTCTGAACAACTTTTTCCAAAGGCCCAAAAGCTGAAAATGTGAAATAAGCAAGCTTATACCAAATAGCTTATTCTTAATGGGCTTTTTGGCCCATTAAGCTATACGCTAATGCCATAAGCTCAAATTAGACACACAAGCTTCTTTTGAGCTAAATAAGACTTCTGTAAAAAGAAATTTGAAATAAGCCAAAGGAATAAGCCTGAAAATGCAAAAAGCAATCTATAGAAAACGACAAAATAGTCGTTTTTGAGTTCTAAGCTATCCCAAGAGCTGATTCAAATTACAAAAGCTTTTAAATGACTTAAATAAGTTAAATCAACAAAATTTTTTCAAATAAGATGACTCAATAAGCTGGAAAAAGCAAATAAGCACTTATGAAAAAGTCAAATAAGATGGAGAATGTTAGTGAGTCGCACAGCCATTTATGTGGTAGGCCTAGTGAGTCGCACAACCATTTATTTTTATCTTGTACTTTTTCGAAACGGCTATGGGAGAGACTTAAGCCTATGGCTAAGATGGAGAATGTTAGTTATGTCTGGCCTTGTGCTATAGCTGGACTGATGAGTTATCCACCCAGAAACAATATATGGAGCGTTATTCAAAGGCTTGTTTTTTGTGCTTCTATATATTACTTGTGGCAGGAAAGAAATAATAGAAGGATTGGGTTGACACATAGAGATGTTGATGCTCTTGTCAATATTGTTATTAGTACTATTAGACTTAAACTCCTTTCTCTCACAGTTAAACCATCTGCTAGTATTACTATGGTTGCTGATATATGGAATGTGAACATTTGTAAGGATAGGTATTTGAATAGCAGGGTAGGATTTGAGAATGGTAAGCATATGGTTTACTGATGTTTCGGGTATACTCTGTGATGTGGGTTAACTGGTCCTTTGGTGGGACTGGCTTTTGGAGTTGCAACAGGAATTGGGTGCATTTGTGTTTAATCTATGATGTTGTATGTTACTTGTTTTGAGTATTGCAGATGGATGGTAATATCTTGATTAGTATGGATCTTCGCTGGTTCAATGTTTTGGTATTCCATTACTTCTGCTGCTGTATGGGATGCTGAGTTATGTGATGTTGTTCTTTAGCATATGCTGGATTCAGGAATAGGATTGGTATTTCTCTCATTTGGTGGGAGTTTGGGGAGGACGGTTTGTAGGGTTTGAGTTGATTTGACGTGCTAATAGTGGACATTGAGTTGTTTCAACTCTTTGTACAATATGTTAGTTACCAAATCTGGTTTGTGATGCTTTGTCCTCCATATTATTTTATCTAACCTGATATCTGTTTAGTGTTGTGATGATGGATATTTAGGTTAGTAGCATCGTGTGAGAGGATTCTTGATTAGTTGTACTCTTTCCCCCTTCTATGGTTTCCCACTGGGTTTTACATAGTTGGGGGTTTTGAGGAGGCAATAATCAAGATGTGCTACTCTGGCACCTCTCCGTTATCCTGCATTATGTTCTGATGGCGATTATGAGTAAGTCTCTATGCTTACTTTCTTGTATCATAGTTTTGAGTGTGGATAGTTCCATGGGGGATGGATTGGTAGTGGAGATTGCTTCCCTTGTGGTTGAATCAAAACTACCATGTATTCTGAAGTGGTCTTCTACATCAAGCTATTTTGAACAAGTTTTTTTGGAGTGCCATGGAAATGCAGGAGCTTGATCTTGTCAATTGGGATCAAGTAGTTTTGAGTTTTGGGAAGCAGCTAGTTTTTTTGTCTAGTTGTTTAGTTTTTTAGTATATTTATTGAGCATGGGATTTGTCCATTGCCTTTACGGGTAGTGTTTTGTATTGGTTGTTTCATGATATTGAGTATTGGAATGTTGTCCATGCCAATGGTTTGTTTTGCTCAAGCTGTTAGAAAGGGGGTTTGTCCCTTTCTAATTTTTGGAAGCTTGTTGTTTTTGTACTCTGCCTTTGTGGCTCTTTCTTAATAGATTTACCGTTAAAAAAAAAGAAAAAGTCAAATAAGTTGGTTTTCTAGCAAAAAGTCAAAGTCTAAGTCTAATAAGCTCCAGTTCAATCAAATGGGTCAAATATTGAAGATCTATCACAAAAAATAAGCTGTTGTAGGTCTGGATAAGCCAAAATGGCTTATTGATAAGCTGAAAGCAAATTAACACTAGCAGGGGCTTGTTTTGGGTGTTGAGCAGTGGAAACTTTTTCCACTGCTTGACTTGTTGACTTTTTTGTCTTTAGTGACTTTTTTGGAGATTCAAGTTTCACAAAGGCACCCAAATGATCTGTGGTTCATAAGGAGTCAATAACAATTAAAAAATCACAATCCACAACAACCAAATGATACAGTTAATTCAAACAATCACCAGATCTGACACAGACATGAACATATAAGCAGTTGAGGTTCAAAAAGCACTTATAGCACAATTCAGCCAGCCAAACTTAACCAAATGCATACACAAGCAATATTAAACTTAAATAAGCAAGTCTAAATAGGTTTAATGCAATGATTCAAAGTATTAAGCAAGATTCAAGCACCTTAAGTTACTGATGAACACAAGAACATGCAGTTTTATACTTTGCTGATGCAATTGACCAACAGGCCAAATTCAACCACTCAAATCTATTAAACAGGTTATAATAACTTTTTTTAAACCACTTTTAACCCTAAGCATGCATAAACCCTAGTGTTTTCAAGATCCTAGGTCAAAACAATCAAGAACAAAGATTTTATAGCAGATTGTTTGATTTGGTGTTTCAAAGCTGAAAACTTGCTGCAAAATGCACTCAAACAAGCATATATCAGATACCAAGCATAAACACAAACTTCTATCCATAAAATACCAAGCTTTGATTCAAGACAGGTAATCCCAATCACCCTTTTAACTTTTCAAAATCAAAATTTTCAAATCAAAAGTGACATTTAAGACCACCCAAGCCCAAATTAACACAATAATATATGAGAACAACAGATTCAAGCAAGATTAAGCCACAAAATTCACAAGAACACAAGTCACACACAAATATCACCAAAAATCAAGATTTTAGTAGATTTTAGGATTAAGTATGCAAACCTCATGGATGTACATCCACACCAACGAATTTTGAGCTTATGTACTAGCAAGAACAAGTACAAGCTTCCACAACAAAGACTGCTAAGATTCAACAAGGTTAGAAGCAAAATAGTAAAATTAGAAATATCAAGCTTGAAAGGAAATATGCAAACTTTTGCACACTCCTTAAAAACAGGTTTTGAGATTCAAAATTATCAAACTAAGAACAATAATAAGCAGTTATAAATGATGGCACTTGAGCTTTCTTCAACATTTCAAACACATTTCATTGATACTGAAAATGGATTTACATAAAAGTGAACCAAGGAAAATTCAAGAGCAAGTTTACATGTAATGAACTAAGTCCTTTATATAGGCATACAATGAACTAGTTAAGCTGAAAAAACCGTAAACCCTAGCTTGTGGAATCCCTAAAATTCCCTTGTGAAGTTTGAACTTTTTGGACAATCATGTGACTCTTTCTTGGCAGTTTGTTGTAGCTGGCATGTGTGAGTTCATCCAATGGCTTGTAAGAAGCTTAAAAAGTAAGGTTTAATCTCTAACGTTGGATTGCCGCCACAATTTTGGTAGTTAGCTCAAAGGTGTAGCAGCGGAATCTCATGTGGGACTGTGGAGTGATGTGGCATGAGTTTTTTGTGTTGGGTTATGATTATGGCATGCTTAATCATCATTCTGGAGCAGATTAGGGCTTAATTGTTACACAATTAAGAAAACCCAAATTTGTGAAGAACACCAAGAACACCAGGTTTGATCTTTGTTTTAGGTTTAAGAAGTGTTTAGCGCTAGTTTTTAATATTAATTAACTTTTGAAAAGTTAGTTAATAATATCCGGGTGAGTGGGATCTAATGTGGAGGAGTGGAGAGTTTTCATTGGTTGAGGGGGTTGAGTGGGACACGTGGGAGGTTGTGAGTGGTCTAGGTTTCTTTCATGTCTTGCCAGCTTTAACCCCTTTCTTTCCAAACTTGTTTCACTTTGTAAATAAATGCCACAAAACCGGATTCCTTTGTAAATGAAGTTTCACTTTTCACACTTTTGCCCCAAATACTTTTCCAAAGTATTTTCAGGGGTATATCTTGCCATTTTGTGATTCTTGAAGGACTGATTTGGTATTTTCTTCAAGGATAATGGTCTAAACTTGTATGATTGGCATTTTGGAGGACTGAGTTTGCCAAATCATGTTTGATGAGGGACCATTTTTACCAAGTCTTTAAAGTCAAGGGTCCTTTTGGAAATTTTGATAATTTCAAAGGACCAAATTTGTAATTCTTGTAACTTGGAGTCCTTCTTGGTATGTTTGAAATTGAGGAGGATAAATATTGACATTTTAGCTTTGTTGAGGGGCTAAAATTGCCAATTCTTCAAAGTGGAGGGCCCTTTTTGCAATATTGACAAACTTTAGGGACCAATCTTGTAATTATGAAGGTACAAGGGTATAAAGTGTCAATTCTTCTATATTGGAGGACCTTTCTTCATAAATCTTCGAGTCTTCAAGGGTTTTCTTGGGAAAATCTTCATTAGGGCTTGGTTTAGTGTGCGGCTTCGTTTCCCGTGTTCGTTTTTGCATGATTCTTGTGATCTTTTGTCATTTTCTCAATATCCGTACCTAAAATACACAAGCAACAAACACAAGCATATATTTGGGTATTTTCATGATAATTAATACATTTTAAGCCCTTTTTGGACGATGAGACTATGTATAAAAGCAGTCTCATCAGTCTCCCTTTGTATTTTCCATTCTTCTTATTTTAGAGAGAGAAACTCTCCTTAGTTTCTCTCACTAGGATTACAAACTTTGTATCTTTCTTCCTTCTTCTTCATCTAATCTAATATTCCATTCTTAGTTTTAATCTTGATCTTCATCATCTTTATTTCTTGTTCTATAAGTCGTGTGATTATTCCTAACAAACACAATAGGTCTTAGGTAGGTTCCTACTGGAAAGATATTTCCCTCTAGCACGACAAAGGTTCACAGTGAACCCCCACATGGTTCTCATAAAGATATCACTAACTGATAACTTGATTTTACTCAGGTTAAAAAGATTCGTTGTACCAATCTCTTCGAATTGAAAAACTTGTGTTTAATGTGTGACTCTGTTTTATTTTGGTGGAACAAGAATGTGTCGTTGTAATTTTTTAAAATTAAATGTGCAAAACTTTAAAGTAAAAGTGCAATTAGAGTAAATCTAAGTCTACTTAAAATAATGGTGCAAGTATTTAAAAACGTGACTGAAATTAAAAGGCACTAAAGTAAATAACGCAAACTTAAATCTAACTAAGGCAATCTTAAAACGCGACTAAAACTTAAACTAAGGCAAGGATAAAATAAAGCTAAGGCAATAAACTTAAAGTGCAATTAAAATAAAGGCGGGAAAAATAAGGCTTGAAAATAAAAGACTGAAATTAAAGAACAGATACTAAAATAAAACTGAAAGAAACCTTGATTCGGAAGTTCAAAACTTTCAAATGAACTAGCTTGATCCGGAACTTAGCCCTTGATTCGGAACTTTTAAGTTCCGAATGAACAAAAGATGTTGATCTGGAACTTCTTCCGAATGAAACACTCTTGACTCGGAACTTATTGACCCGGAACTTGGTTCGGAAGATCTGGCTGATTCGGAACTTTGTCCTTCGTCCGGAACTTCTAAGTTGATCCGGAACTTTTGAATTCCGAATAAATCTCCTTGATCCGGAACTTTTTAAGTTCCGAATGAAGTATATTGATCCGGAACTTTTAAGTTCCGAATGAACAAATGCTTGAGTCGGAACTTTCGTTCGGAAGTATTGACTCGGAACTTTTGGAGTTCCGAATGAACACTCTTGATCCGGAACTTTGAATGTTCCGGATGAAACCCCTTGGTTCGAAACTTCAGACTTCCGAATGAACACTCCTCTCTTGCTTTGGCTCGGAACTTTTCCTGGGATACAGAAACACAAACAAACACCCCGAAGAACAAGGGAATCACAGAAACGAGAGATCTAAAGCAGATTAATCAAAATCAACACAACGATTAAGCTAAAAAAATAACGAATCAACAGTTAAACATAAACTAACAATTTAAATTAACAAAACAAACAAATTTAACCACAATAATCAAAAACCCATTTGATAAAAATAAAGACATGAACATGAACACAAACATAAACATAAAAATTATGAATTAAGAAAGGTGGATGAGAGATTAACAAGATAAAGTAAAGATTGACAAGAATTAAATGGGAACTTACTTGAAATTAAATGAATTTAAGGTGCAAGACAAGTATTTAAATTGGACAAGAAATTAAATGACATGTATTTAAATGTGCAAGGTAATGAAAATGGAAGAACTAGTGTCACTCTAGCCAACAAAGAAAATGATTAACAACTAATGACTATTTATAGGGGAGGATTAAGGAAGCTTCCTCCCCTCCTTCATTTCTTGTTAATTGCGAGATTAAGTCCCTTCTTCTTTTAATCTTCATTAATTGCATGCTTAGTCCTTTTCTTCTAATCTTCTTTAAACTTGGACTTAAAGGACTTTTGGCTTCGGGATTTCTTTGAACTCGTCTTTAATTTCTTCAATAAATTAGACTCGAGTTTCTCGGCTTTTGATAAACTTCCGTCTTTTGACTTTTTCTTCGATAAATCTTCAGAATTGGTCTTGGACTTCCGTTCTTTTTGCACTCTTGACTTCTTGACTTCGTCTTTCATCTTTTTCTTCAATAAAAGTCCGTAAATGCCCGTGAATTCCCGTGTTTTCTCCACTTTTCACCTTTTCGTCCTAAATCACAACAAAAACACAAACCACGCATAATTCCGACATAAAAGACATAAAATACATGTTTTGGTCCGGTTATTATTATAATTAAGTGGTAGAAAAGATGGGTGTTTACACACCTATCAAATCCCCTACACTTGACCATTGCAATGTCCTCATGCAATGCATTAGTTACAAAGCACGTTTACACTTTTCATCATAATCAATCCATAGTGGCCTTTATTAAGAAGATACAAAATAAAGAAATCAAAAGCATACCTTGGGTTTTGAAAATGTTATGAATAATCATCATCCTCAAGTTTTCACTTTCTCTAAACCAAGCTTAAAAACGAGATCATTGTTATTATAAGTTAGTAAACTATCACGAACTCATGTGGGCCAATTACTCACTTAGACTCCCTTATTCCTAGGTGTATCTCTTATATTTTATTATTGTCTTGAATGATCACGATGATGCATTTTTGACTTATTTCGATAGTTATTAAGTCTGAAAATAAAGTGAACGATTTAATCAATAGTTAGCTAAAGGACAAAATCTTTTAAAACTGCTTCTCGGGACCTCATAAAGTTCATATCTTGGCATAACTCGTTTCGCGATTTGAGACCTTTCTCGGACCGATATTTGGCAGCGACTTCATACTTCAAACCTTGAGAGACGTTCATGAAATTATGGTCTTCTCTTCATATAGGAATTTCTTCACTTGATGTTTTGAGAGATTCATACTTGGACCACGACTTCTTCATTTTTCTCCAATCTTTATCTTAGACTTTGATATACAACGATCCGCCTCCTTTTATGACTTGGATCTATTTATCCTCATACCTTGTCAGGGTCTTTTCGGATACACTTCTCCATGACTTTTGGGGAGTATTTGCTTTTCGTCGTGTGTCTCGATCCTTCATATTGATTTTCGATAAATGATTTTTCACGTCACTTTTGGATCTTTAGCAACAAAATATAGCCCTCATGCCTTGTTAGAGCCTTTTCGGACTCGCCAATCTTCGCATCCCGCTTCAATAAGTTATGCCTTGGCTATGAACTCTAATCCATACCGAGCAACTTTTAAACGATCTTGGGCTAGAAGCTAAGTAACTTTTCAAATCGTACAACCTTATTTATTTGCAGATAAATTATTAGCAAGCGATGGGAGAATAGGCTCATAAATTCACGAAAGAATACCGAACTTATAATTGGCTCTATCATTTCTCGTTCTCCATAGTTTAAAATCTCAAGTAATGAGACTCGTGGATACTTAGCCTATTAAATCAAAGTTTTGGGTTTTCGAGTCGCCTATAGGATCTTGCAAATTCTTAGACTTTTTCAAGTTTAGAAATCGCATTTTAAAGTTCCCTTGATAAACGACTCTCTAGGATCAATTATAGGAACTTGCGAAAAGTTCTTGTTCTTAACCCGTGAGAGTTAAGACTTTCTTGTTTTATAGCTCCCTAAATAAAAGCCTAGCAAAACTTCACTTAAACACGTTAAGGATACTAGCTAGAGTAATCTCGGGTTGAGTCAAAAGATTCACAACGTTTGAAAATTAAAACCACTTATTAAGCATTTATTCTAATAAGGAAAGGAAATAACTATACAAAGGGAAAAACTAATAGGCCAAAATAGATCAAAAATTTTGAAAAATGTCGAAAAATTGATTTTCCGGTTAAAATGAGGACAAATACAAGGAAAAGACCACTTAACTTCGATAGAAGTCCCCCCTACACTTAAGATAAACATTTTCCTCAATGTTTAAGCATGTGGGAGTAAACTCCCCTACACTTAGGACATTGTGCACTTTGTTTAAATCTCGCTAAGGAAAAGACAACTAAAGAGATTCCTATTTTAATATTGAGAAAATATAAAATAGTGAATCGAAAAGAGTTTAGGATAGAACCGGGAAGAAGTAAAACACGGAATCACGGGTCATCAAGAATCATCAAGAGTGGATAATTGAAGCTCGAATCCCTGATTAAGAAGTGAGGAGTGGAAATAGCAAACCAAAGGGTCCCCCCTACACTTATGATAAAGAAAGCGAAAAGATAGATGCATGGGTTGCCTCCCGAGAAGCGCTTGATTTTTGTTAACCGAGTCATGAGCCTGACTCGACCTTGATCATCAACGGAAGAAGCATGAAACATATCCACCAGGATCAAAGACGTAGTTTTCATCGAGCAAATAACACAAGCTTAAGGCGAACAAGGCAAGACAAAGAAGAGTAGGCAAGGTTCCCTTAAGCAGTGATGGAGCACGGTGGGAGCAAGGGTGAAGTGGTGCAAGCATGTCTTCAAAATTTCCAAAGATTTTTCCTTTTATTTCATCAGGTGGATACTGAGATGGCTTAAAGACTTCAATACCGGGGCCGAACACCTTTTCCTTTAGGGGAAAATAGCACTCAGGCTCAGTAGAGTGTGAAGAAGATCCGCAAAGAAGCACAACCTTGTCCTCAGAAGGGGGACAAAGAGGTGTCAAATCATATGTGCAACGGATATTGTTGTCAACCGGTTTCTTCTCCTTTGACAGAATGTTCTTCAAATCCAAAGTAGGATCAAGACGATAATCTTCAAAGTCATAAGGAGGAGCATCACTCTCATGAGGGAAGTAAGTGTTGAGAAATTTAGAGATGTCTTCCTCAAATGAGTAATCGTCCAAAGTAGGATCGAGTGATGGCGGAGGATCTTCATCATGTGAAGAATCGCTCGAAAGAGTATGAGCCTCATCAAAATCATCGTATGTAGGCATCTCGGGATACTCAGAAGTACAATCATCAAAATCATCCGAATCTGAGCTAGAATCATCATCATCATAAGTATCGAAGACCGGTGGAGAATCATAAATGGGAGAAGGTTCCAAAGTGGACCGAGAATCATCCACATCATCGTCAAAGAGTGGATTATCGATGGAAGAATCGAATAGAGGATTGTTGTAGACGACAAAGTCATCGAGCACATTAATCATATTCACTGATTCTCGTCCAAAAGATTTGCCTGTAAGCTTCCCCATTTTAAAAACTTTTGAATCATCCCCGACTCTTAATATTAACTCGCCTTCGGCCACATCCACTAAAGCTCGTCCGGTTCTCAAGAATGGCCGACCAAGTATTAAAGGAATACGAGGGTCCATTTCATAATCAACTATGACAAAATCGACCGGGAAAGTAAATGTGCCAACTTTGATGAACACGTCTTAGGCTATACCAACGGGGCAAGCGAGAGTGCGGTTTGCAAGTTCAAGAGTCATCTTTGTTGGATTGAGGTCGGGCAATGATAGTGTTTTCCAAACACTCAATGGCATAAAATTAATACTAGCCCCGAGATCAGCAAGGGCAGTGAATTCTTCAGTTTTGTTGAACACGCAAGGCAACACAAAACGACCGGGATCTCCAAGCTTTTCCCTAAGTTCTTTAAGAATAACTGCATAGCAGTTTTCATTTAATCGTGTGTTGGGAAGTTCAATCAGCTTCTACTTCTTGCTAAGCAATTCCTTGAATGCTTTGACAAATTTCGGCATGTGGCAAAGTGCTTCAACAAGGCTAATGTTGATGGTCATTTGAGATAGCATATTCACATATTTCGATACTTGACAGTCATTCTTGGTTAGCTCGTTGGTCTTGCCTATGCGAGAAGGGTATGGGATTTTAGGTTTATAGGTGGAAGGTGAAGGTGTAGTTGGTAAAGGTTGAGATGTTGAAGGATCCTTCCGAGAGACATCGTCATTACGAGGCGGAGACGGTAATGGTGTACTAATACTAGGTGTAGGAGGAGTAGGGATACATGGTGGTGGAGGAGGTGTAGATGATGGGGGTGGGATTGGTGGTCCTACGATGGTGACTCCACTACGGGTAGTAATAGCACTCACATTAGCTCGCGGATTAGTGACGGTGTTTGAAGGTAGAGAACTTGAAGTAGAAGGTTGAGTGGCGGGCAAGAAACTAGCCAACAGATTCTTTAATTCAGTCGTTTGAGTGCTGAAGGAGGATTGAATATTATCACGAACCTCGGTTCTAATGTCATTACCTTGCTTCATGATGTCTCCTTTCAAATTGATTATTTGGCTTTGTAGATTCTTGATTTGCTCACCTTGGGTTCTCATGATGGCTTCAACATCGGGATTAATGGGTGGGGTTTGTTGGGTGGTTGGTTGATAAGGGTTAGAAGCTCTTGGTGGGATTTGGTTGCTTCTATTGTAGTTGGTGGCGGGGTTTTGGTTTTGAGGAGAAAAACCGGGTGAAAGGTAATTGTTGGATCGGTAACTCAGCAGATTTCTATCCCCTTGTTGTCTAGCTTGGTAATTTTCCGGTGAATAATTACCGTAAGCTGCATACACATTTTCCGGATTTCCTTGTGTCGAAGGACAATCGGTGTATGGGTGAGGACCGCCACATGTTTCACAAGGATTAGCAACCGCTTTAACTTGTTGTTGTTGTTGGTTTGAAGCGAGAAGCGTAATACTTTTGCTCATTTCAGTCATCATGCGGGTGAGTTCGGTCATCTCAGGGTTTGCTGAGGTTGAGGAAACATTAACTCTCGGGTTGTTCCTTGAAGAAGCAGAGGAATCCCAGTTTTTGTGGTGAGTAGTCATGTTCTCAATTAGCTCTCTACACTCCTCGGGTCTCCTTTTCATGAATGTGCCACCGGCGGCTGCATTGATCGTATCACGATCTCGAAAAGTCAAACCGTTGTAGAAAGTATCGATTAAGGTCACAGGGAGCATGTTGTGGTTTGGACATCTATCGATCAAGACATTATATCTCTCCCAAGCATCAAAAAGAGATTCATCAGGGTCTTGCATGAAACCGCTGATCTGATTGCGAAGGCTCGTGACCATGGATGGTGGAAAGTAGCGCGACAAAAAGCGTTGAGTCATATCATCCCAAGTGTGAATAGAATTCTTCGGGAGACGATCAAACCATTTCTCGGCATGATGCAATAAAGTATGTGGGAAGAGTTGTAAGCGAAGAACATCCATTGTGGCCCCAGGCAACTTCATGCTTTGAGTGATTGTAATGAACTTGTCGAGGTGTTTGTTGGCATCATCATCAGGCAATCCACGGAATGGGTTTGTTTGTACTTGCTGAATCATGTGGTGCTTCAACGAAAACTCAGGAGCGTTGATTTGCATCGGCGCAATCGGTCCTCCTCGTCCAAACATGGTTGGTTGACAAAGTTCCTCCATGGTCCGAAGATCGGGCTGTGGAAGAACATTGTTGTTATTATTATTATTATTGAGGTGCGGTGGAATGTTGTTGTTGACACCTGACATAGCTAAATCTTCTTGAGGCTCGGGCTCTTGATAATTAGAAGATCTAGTACGCATACACCTGAAAATGCAAAAGAAAACAAAACCAAACACAAAGACAATATATATACACAATAAAGATAAAATATTTTTGGATTTTTGAAATTTTTAATTTTTATGGTTTTTTATCAATTTTTAATTTTTATGATTTTTTGGATTTTTTTTAGGCAAGAAAAATAACGCTCACTAGTGAACGGATCCCAAAAAGCAACGCGTCTCTCACAGAAAACCGTTAATATATACGAAAAGGGCCGGCAGCGGCGCCATTTTAATAACTTGCTTTTGACACCCCGTATAAAAATTAAAGTTCTTTGTCGTGTGTCTAATCGAATTGATCTAGTTTCTCTATGTGACTCTATTGTTTTTTGGTGGAACAAGAATGTGTCGTTGTAGTTTTTTAAAATTAAATGTGCAAAACTTTAAAGTAAAAGTGCAATTAAAGTAAATCTAAGTCTACTTAAAATAATGGTGCAAGTATTTGAAAACGTGACTGAAATTAAAAGGCACTAAAGTAAATAACGCAAACTTAAATCTAACTAAGGCAATCTTAAAACGCGACTAAAACTTAAACTAAGGCAAGGATAAAATAAAGCTAAGACAATAAACTTAAAGTGCAATTAAAATAAAGGCGGGAAAAATAAGGCTTGAAAATAAAAGACTGAAATTAAAGAACAGATACTAAAATAAAACTGAAAGAAACCTTGATTCGGAAGTTCAAAACTTCCGAATGAACTAGCTTGATCCGGAACTTAGCCCTTGATTCGGAACTTTTAAGTTCCGAATGAACAAAAGATGTTGATCCGGAACTTCTTCCGAATGAAACACTCTTGACTCGGAACTTATTGACCCGGAACTTGGTTCGGAAGATCTGGCTGATTCGGAACTTTGTCCTTCGTCCGGAACTTCTAAGTTGATCCGGAACTTTTTGAGTTCCGAATGAATCTCCTTGATCCGGAACTTTTTAAGTTCCGAATGAAGTATATTGATCCGGAACTTTTAAGTTCCGAATGAACAAATGCTTGAGTCGGAACTTTCGTTCGGAAGTATTGACTCGGAACTTTTGGAGTTCCGAATGAACACTCTTGATCCGGAACTTTGAATGTTCCGGATGAAACCCCTTGGTTCGGAACTTCAGACTTCCGAATGAACACTCCTCTCTTGCCTTGGCTCAGAACTTTTCCTGGGATACAGAAACACAAACAAACACCCCGAAGAACAAGGGAATCACAAAAACAAGAGATCTAAAGCAGATTAATCAAAATCAACACAACGATTAAGCTAAACAAATAACGAATCAACAATTAAACATAAACAAACAATTTAAATTAACAAAACAAACAAATTTAACCACAATAATCAAAAACCCATTTGATCAAAAGAAAGACATGAACATGAACACAAACATAAACATAAAAATTAAGAATTAAGAAAGGTAGATGAGAGATTAACAAGATAAAGTAAAGATTGACAAGAATTAAATGGGAACTTACTTGAAATTAAATGAATTTAAGGTGCAAGACAAGTATTTAAATTGGACAAGAAATTAAATGACATGTATTTAAATGTGCAAGGTAATAAAAATGGAAGAACTAGTGTCACTCTAGCCAACAAAGAAAACGATTAACAATTAATGACTATTTATAGGGGAGGATTAAGGAAGCTTCCTCCCCTCCTTCATTTCTTGTTAATTGCGAGATTAAGTCCCTCCTTCTTTTAATCTTCATTAATTTCATGCTTAGTCCTTTTCTTCTAATCTTCTTTAAACTTGGACTTAAAGGACTTTTGGCTTCGGGATTTCTTTGAACTCGTCTTTAATTTCTTCAATAAATTAGACTCGAGTTTCTCGGCTTTTGATAAACTTCCGTCTTTTGACTTTTTCTTCGATAAATCTTCAGAATTGGTCTTGGACTTCCGTTCTTCTTGCACTCTTGACTTCGTCTTTCATCTTTTTCTTCAATAAAAGTCCGTAAATGCCCGTGAATTCCCGTGTTTTCTCCACTTTTTACCTTTTCGTCCTAAATCACAAAAAACACAAACCACGCATAATTCGGACATAAAAGACATAAAATACACGTTTTGGTCCGGTTATTATTGTAATTAAGTGGTAGAAAAGATGGGTGTTTACACACCTATCACTAACCCACATGCAAGCATACAAACTTCTGATGAAAGTGCAGGTACCGAAGTCGAGGTTCAATGGGCACACAAAGGTCCTATATTTGTAACCCGTTCTACCGAAGACACACTTAGAGTTTAGTTGCTCAAGAAGAAGATATCAGAAAAATACGTGTCTTAGGGGCTTCATAAGTATGGTCATGTACATGGCTTATAGTCGAATCACAGACTATAACCCAAACTCTCAAGACAGGAAAGTTCATCCCGCGTATGACTTATCCTTACAACGAGAAATTCGATTTTCTTGTACACGAGCTTACATTAAAACTAATCGAAAGTTTTAAGCTTCTGTATATGACTTCTAAGCGCATCACAACTTAGGACTCGGACCTCAACTAAGGAAAGTTTATCTCGGACGATAACTTATCCTTCTCAACGAGAAATTAATATTTCTCGGTCATGAGCTTCCTATAAAAACATTCAAAGTTTTTAAGTTCATGAAAAACGACTTCTAAGTAAATGGCAGCTTAGAACTCGAACTTCACCTTATGGAAATTTTATCACGGATGATAACTTATCCTTCAAAACATGAAATTAATTTTTCTCGGTCATGAGCTAGTCACAAAACATTCAAAGTTTTGAGCTCATGTAAATTGGACTCAATTTTAAAACCGTTGAAAATAATGTTTTCAAGAATTTCTCAAAAGGTTTTTCTAAATCTTTCAAAATTGTGTGTTCAACACTCCCTTCCTCATAATGTGGTTTTTATATCTCAAAAATGTCATATGTTATTTGGATCAATTTTCGAGGGGGAGCGTTTTAAAATCAAGCCTTTAATGTTGTTGGATACATCTCTGAAATTGTCACACTTTATGTATCCAACACATTCCAAAAATGATATAAAATTGTCAAATGTAAAATATCATATCAGAAAAGGCATCTCATCTCCGTACTTTAACATATTTTGTGGTGTCATTTTCTTCTTATACATTGTCAAATTTTTGTTTCAAGGCCCACATATATCGTTAAGGGGGAGCTACTCGACTACAAAAGTTCCATGATTCATGTGTGCACACATCTTTCTCTTTAATCAGCTTTTAGAAATTGTCACATTTAAATAAATTGGCATCTCTATTATGATGTTTTTTATATTAGAGATAGGGGAGAAAATGTGATTAAAATATAATATATTTCAACATGTGAACTTAAAGACTAAAGTGCAACTCTTCCCTTCACATGTTAAACTATTTCGAATATCGATGCATTTGTGTAGGGGGGTATTTCAGAAATGTAAAACTTTCAAAGTGTTAAAAGTTTTGATTTTTATCAAGCACTTTGAATGGTTTTCAATGGCTTTATGGTTAAGATATATACCCAAAATAACCTACTATCCACGACAGAACGATTGAGTTAAAAGGTGGTTTAGGATAGGAAACTAAGTCCTATGATCCAACCAGAACCGGAAGGGATCTACCCAAGGACATTTCATAGCTAGTAAGAGTTGTCCTTAGGAAAGATGGAGTGGAATGACGCTGAATACGGACCAATTACTTAAGTTAGCACTGGAACAATCACAACAAGGTGCTAGTGATGACGTATTGGTAAGCATTGAAGGAGTTGAATATTCTATGCAACGTAGGCAGAAACCGGGTTAACACTAATAAGTGTGAAAACACTTATCCTTTTACCACTTAAAACAAATAAAAACGAGACTAAAACATGTGATTAATGTCATAAAAGTCGGAATTACGCGTAGTTTGTGTTTTTGTTGTGTTTTAGGACCAAAAGATGAAAAATGAAGAAAACACGGGTTTTCACGGGCTTTTATCGAAGAAAAAGACAAAAGACAAGTCAAAAGATCAAAAGTGCGAAAAGAACGAAATTCAAAGGCCTATTCTGAAGAATTATTGAAGAAAAAACCAAAGACGGAAGTTTAACAAGTCGAAGAACCAAATCTAATAAAAGAAGAAATTAGAAGACGGGTTTAGTTTTATTTATCGACAAATCCCAAAGACAAAGTCGAGAATGACGAATTTATTGTCAAGATGAGAAGACAAAAGAAAGAAAGAAGCACATAACTTACCAATCTCCACTATATAAAGACCTCATTTCCTTTCATTTGTGGTAGTTGTTAATAGTTTTATTTTAAATTAATTTGGAGTAAAATAATTCTCTCTAGTTTTTCTCTCAAGTTTTTCATCTTTCAACTCTTAATCTTTCTTTAATCTTCAATTGTTAAACCTTTAATCTTCATCTTTAATTTCAAGCTTTTCAATTAATCTCATTCTTCCTTTCTTGTTCTTAATTGTGTTTGGTTTGGTTAATCATCATGTTAGCTTATTCGTGCTTTTTTTTTTGAACAGCGATTTATTGATAGAAAACTAGCAAGATGCTAGAATTACAAAGAAATGAGGTACGGATTCTTAATCCAGTCGATCATAGTGAACGACGCTTTACTTCTAGATTTACACCAGGTAAAAGAATATGAAACTATGCTATCGAAAAGGTCACCCTTCTTGGAGCTCTTGTTATCAAATAAAATCTTGTTACGGAAATTCCAAATCCCCCACCACATGACGTAAAACACGCCTTCTATCATTGACTTGAGATTTGCTGATAACCGGATTGATAAAAGCCAGGTTAGCCATTCGTCATAAGACGAAACACGTACATAATCCACGTTCCACCAGTGAGCGATTTTCCTATAAATCTGTTCCGCCAAACTACAGCTGAAAAAAATGTGTGAAACAGTTTCGACTCCGCTGTTGCATGTGGGACATGAGATGGAATCAATGTCTATTCCACGACGAGACAACTTAAATCTGGAGGGTAATGCGTCCTTCTTAACTTTCCATGCGAGAATATTAATTTTGATCGGTATGTATCTCACCCATCGAGTTCTGGCTGCAGTGTTTGCTGCCTGTTGATTATCTATTACTGTTCTTAGGGAAGCAACAGTGTATACCCCTTCCTTGCCCAAAGACCACACAAATCTATCTTTCTGGGGAGATAGAGTAATGTTACTGACTAGATTCGTGATGGCCAGAAACTGCTCTCTTTCCACCCCTCCCCTTGCACATCGACGAAATGTAAGGTCTAACGAACAGTCCGCTATTTTATCCCTAATGCTCACTTCTTTGTTGTTCTCCAAAGCAAAGACACGAGGAAAGACATCTTTAAGAACTCCTACTTCGCACCATTTGTCTAACCAAAACTTAGTGTTGACACCATCTCCTACTTTTAAGGATAGGAACTCGAAAAAATTTACACCTTTATCCCGAAGCACTACGACTTCCTTCAGAATACTAAGCCAACAAGAGTTATACCCACATTTAATAGCGCGACCAATATTACCATCTACACCGTGTATGGCCTGAATCACCCTCGTCCACAAAGAGCTACGGTTAGTCAGAAACTTCCACACCCATTTAAACATAAGAGCGCGGTTCATTGCAAACATACTGGCTACTCCAAGACCTCCAGAATTTTTTGATGACAAAATATTTTCCCATTTGGACCACGTAGCTTTTTTACTTTTATTAACGTGACCATTGAAAAAATCTCTTCTAATCGATTCCATTTCCTGTAACACACTCGCCGGGGTTTTGAACATAGACATATAAAAAATGGGAATAGTACCGAGCACGGACTTCAAGAGCGTGAATCTTCCCCCAACAGAAAGAGCCTTCATCTTCCAATTCGATAGTCTGTTTTTAATTTTCCGAATCACCTCATGCCAGGCCTCGACCCTGTGCATATGACCCCCCACTAACGTACCAAGGTATTTAAAAGGAGCGCGAAGAACCAAACACCCTAACTTACTCGCCGCTATATTAACCTTTCTGCTATCCACGTTTACCCCCATGATTTGGCTTTTGCACATATTAATCTTTAAACCGGAAGTTCGATAAAAGCATTCTAGTACGTTAATGATGGTAGAAATGTTGCTATCACTCCATCGCCCCATGAAAATAGCATCGTCCGCGAAGAATAAGTGAGATAATTTCAATGTATTATTAAGGGTAATACCCTTAAACATGCCAACGTCTACAACCCGCTGGAAAGAAATATGCAGTGATTCCATAACCAGTATAAATAAAAAAGGGGATAGAGAATCACCTTGTTTGAGCCCTTTAAAAAATTCAAACTCCGTTGTGGGACTACCGTTAATTAGAATGGAACCTTTGGAAAAACGGAGGCAACCTTGAATCCAAGATCTCCATCTAATGCCGAACCCAAACTTCTCTAACACTTGATCCAAAAAATCCCACCGTACCGAATCGTACGCCTTTTCGAAGTCCACTTTAAAAATGAAAGCTTGTTTCTTCTTCGAAGTACACCATTTATGATTTCATTTAGGATAAAAGGTCCTTCCATAATTTGTCTCCCCGAGACAAAATCCGACTGAACTTCATGAACCAGGCCATCGAGCAATGGCATAATTCTATTTGCCATAATTTTAGTGACAATCTTATACAAACTACCAATGAGGCTTATAGGTCTAAAATCCGTCACTTTGTTAGCGTTAGGAACTTTCGGAATGAGAGTGACAAAGGAAGAATTACAACCTCTCGCAAATTCCCCCCGATCAAAGAAGTATTTCACAGCCCTAAATACATCATGCTCGATTAAATCCCAAAACTACCGATAAAATCCAAACGTAAAACCGTCTGGGCCTGGTGCTTTATCAGTGCCACAATCCCACACGGCCTTCTTTACCTCGTCCCTCGTAACGTCTGTCTCTAAAGCAGCCTGTTCATCCGAGTTTAAGGAGTTAGGGAAATCGATATCTATCGGAACGCGTACCCCTTCTGGACGTGCAAATCTCTTCTCGAAATGATTTAAAAATTCTGATTTTACTAGATTAGGCTTCTCAATCCAAACCCCCTCTTTCATAACCCCACGAATACACAACTGCTTTCTTTTCTTATTCAAGATTCCGTGGAAAAACCGAGAATTTTCATCGCCCTCTATAGCCCACTTGATCTTAGCTTTCTGTTGCAATTCCTTCGCTTGTGACTTGTTAAAATCGTGAATGGAATCAATAACCTCGCATCTTTTAAGAACCATGTCATTTTTCCCCTTACCCAAATCTATCTCCGTATCTATTCTTGTGAGCTCATCCTATAATTGTTGCAATTTAATCTTCACAGCAGAAGTATGAGCATTCTTCCACATCCTAATTTTATTTTTCATAAACTTTAATTTATACGTTAAATTACGCATGGTGTTATGTTTATCCCCCGGAGCAGAATTCCACGTGTCCTCAACCAATTGATTAAACCCATCTGCCTCCATCCAATGATGAAAGAATCTAAATGGAGATGGTCCATAATCCACACTTGCTTCCCTAAGTAGAATGGGACAGTGATCTGATAAAAAACGATTAAGTGTAGTGGCACTAATATTAGGATGAGAAACACCTATACTATCAGATATGAGAAATCGGTCGAGCTTGCTCATTTTGTTCGCTGATTTGTGACACCATGTAAAAGCATTACCTCCTAAAGGTACCTCCTCTAAACCGGCATTATGGATAAAAGCATTGAAAACCTCCGCGTCGTGTGCGTTAAAAACCGTACCAAATCTCTCTGATTGATGTCTGACCTCATTAAAATCCCCCATCATAATGACGTCCCCTCCCCAGTTATTCATCATACTTTGTAAATACACCCAAAGAGCTCTCTTCTCTCTTTTCTCGTGAGGGGCATATACAACAACGAGGAGAATATCTTTATTAGTCTTCAACCATACGCCCCTGACGATAACAAAATAATCAGAACTAGTAGACTCTATCTTCCTAAAACAACCCGGATCCCATGTGTATAAAATTCCTCCTGAATTACCGACCGAGTCACTATGCACAAAATCAAAAACAAAATTACCCCAACAAGCCTTAACAGTGGAAACCTCCATGTGATCCATTTTAGTTTCCTGTAAAGCCAATATATTAACTTCATGCCTAACGCACAACTCCCGAACCCAGTCTTTTTTAGTCTTCTGGGCAAGACCTTGAACATTTATGGACATAAAATTCATGGTTGAACTCCGTCCACTCCATGAGAACCAATTATCTTCATAATATCTTTCTCACACCCTCCCATATCGTATCCCATAGTGTGACCTACTTTAACCAATTCTTCAAGGCAATGAATAATGGAACCACCTGTTCTTGGAGCATTAGAAGTTTTAAAAAGTCCAGAACTTGCCATTCTTGATCCATTGTTATTTACAGAATTTTGTTGACTGCGATCCTCCAACTCCACTCGTTCAGGCTGTACATTCACTTGATTGTCACTGTGGTCGAGCGGTTTAGATCCACTATTGTTGTTAGTAGAGTTGTGCTGACTGCGATCCACCTGTTCTATATGTTCATCATGTTTATCATCCTTACTTTCACTATGATCTACCGGTTCTTCGTTCATTTCTGGTGTGTACCCGGGTGGATGGGGACGACTACTACTCTCGGAACTGATGGGCTTTTTGTTCTCGGGGTGCTTATTTAGTATGTCATAAATCTGGAATGGATCCTCTGATTGAACCTCCTTATGTCTTTCAGGCTCATTAAAGACAGTTTCTTCGACTAACTCAGGCATATCATGGTTACTTAGATCTTCATCTTCATGCACATCTTCATTGTTATTAAGAGCCCCCTCCTCCACTGAGCTTACATCATCAGGTACCACTGTGAAGTCAGGAACCCACCCAGGGACCTCTTTGGCACGGATCCAATAAACACTTCCACGAAATACAACTTTAAAAGATTCAAACACATTGCCTGTCAACTTGGTGAATAAGCATAATCTCTTAGAATGATAGTACGAGTTATCCTGGTCATCTACCTCCAGAAGTACACCCCATTTCCTAGCAATCTTCTTGAAAGTGTTTGTAGACCATAATTTGAGTGGTATGCCCTCTATGTCCACCCATATTATTCTACCCTCAGTAGTGAAATCCAGTGATGCTTCTTTTATTTCTGAAAACCAAGACTTAATACCCAGACCATTCCGAAACGACTCCCTGGATATATCATCCTTAAATTCCATCATGATCCACTTTTCTCCTAGGAAGCGAATGTGTACATCATCGAATCCTTCATTGCTGAGCGCATTTTGAATATTAGATAAGGCTTCAAAGTCCCTCACCCTCCCCATCAAACACAACGACAAATCCTGTGTATTTAAACAATCATCTTCCAACACCATAACAGGATCCATACTTGACCTAGAGTCACTATGTCCAGTCAATACATTAGCGAATGATCTACCCCCCTTTGTGACCGTGTTCGGAGCGTGAGTCTTCTTAGTAGCATTGTTATTAGTGTTTCCATCAGTCTTCGCATATGATTTGGGGATCTCCGAAAAATTGCGTTGAAATCTAGCCACATTCGCGTGGAACTTAAGCCGTCCCACCCATATCGTGCATAAGTTTTGTACCAATCTATCAACATTGAAGACGTTAATAAAACAAACAAATCCAAACCTTTTGCCTCCTTTGGTCCTCTTCAACGGTATAAATGAGTCCACCACGTGTCCGTACACTTTGCAGGACAAGAATAGGTCTTTAGCCGAAAAGGCATCGGGGAAATTGGTCACGAAAATCGAGGTTGAGATCTTCAGAACATCATCTTCATACGACTGAAACTTAGACATAATGAATAACTGATAGCAGAAAAAGTGACAAGCGGAAGAAACCCTAAAAAGAAGAAAGACAAAATTGAAACCCTAAAAAAGAAACAACAACGAAAATAAAAATGAATCCGAGGATACGTTAAACAAACACCCCAAAACAATACAAAACGATGAATATTACTCCAATCAAGATCAAAAGAGACCCTGATTTAGTAACTACGTCGAATCGAATTAAATTGAATTAGGTAATTTATCAACAGCGCTCGGATACACTGTTATGATCGAGTCGAAAATAATTAGGGTACCAATCAGAAATAAAGTCATGATTAATCTCTATGGTCTCAAGAATAGCTGTAAGTGTAAGATCAAGTTCGCTCTTGGAAGATCAAAGATCAATCCCAAGACAGCAGGATCCTTGCACGAACGTATTACATGAGAGGTAGTGGATTAATTGACAAGGAATTAGGGTTTCTGGCCGCCATGGATTTTATTTGTTTTGCTTATTCGTGCTTATTGCTTGTTTGATTGTGTTTCTTATTTCTTGTTTTAATTACTTTTTATGTGGTCGATTTTTATAGCTTATTGTGCTTATTGCTTATTTTATGTTTAACTTATTTTTATTTGAGTGGATTTGATAGTTTAATGTTTTTAAAATAGATTTTATTTGTTTTGCTTATTTGGTGGTTTTTAGAGTTTTATTTTGTGTCTTGTTTGGCTTATTTTAGAAATTAGTTTAGCTTAATTTTGCTTATTTGCTTAACTAGTTTTGGCTTCTTTTTCCATTTTATATAAACCTTTTTATTCCGAATTATTTCTAAACCATTTTATTCCGAATTGTTGCCTAAAATAATTCTGAATAGTGCTACATTTCATTATTCCGACTTGTTTAAAAGTCCCTTATTCCGAATTAGTGTTTTACTTTCCGAATTGCAGAATTTTTTTTAGTGGATTCCGAATTAAATAAAACATATCCCGAATTAAATAAATTTCCCGCCACTTTTTAATCCGACTTGTTTTTCTTCTTTTTGTCCCCTAGATTCCGACTTTTATGCAAAGTTTTTAATATTCCGAATAGTGTTGTATTCAGACTTATAAACTTGAAATCCGAATTTTATCCCATAAAAGTTGTTACCCGAATTTAGTATAGTAATACTTCCCGCCAGTTTTGTTGCATGCATGGTTCCGAATTGTTTCAATGATTATCCGAACTTTATTGTCCAAAGTAGATTCTGAATTATTGGCATTGCATGCCTATTCCGACTATTATATTTTTTGAGTATTTCGACTTTTATACTTTTTACTTATTCCGACTTTTAATATTTTTAGTTATTCCGACTTTTAAAATTTTTATACTTTAATGCATATTTTAGGATTCCGACTTTTAAACTTTTTACTTATTCCGACTTTTAATATTTTTAGTTATTCCGACTTTTAAACTTTTTATTTTAATTTTTTTTTCGACTTATACATTTTTACTTTATTCCGTCATTTATTAATTCCAACTTTTATTTTATTTTATTTATACATTCATTTTTTATTCCCACATTTATTTACTTTGTTTGTTTTTAACTTTATTTTTATTTTTACTTTTATTTTATTTCAAAATTTATTTTTATTTTATTATTTTTATTTTTCTTTTATTTTATTCCGTCATTTATTTACTTTGTTTATCTTTAAAATTCTTTTCTCGCATTTTTTTCGTTATTACTTTTTAATAAGTTTTAGTTCATTTATTTTTCTTATTTTATTTCTTTTTATTCCAACTATTGTTTACTTTATTTTATTTTATTATATTTTACTATTTCTTTTTACATTTATTTTCTTTATTAATAGATATAGATAACCAATCTTTCTTTTATTCACCAAAAACGACAAGTCACTCTCTGAACCGGAGATCAATTCGATAAGACCAACGAGAACATTATTTTTCTTATTTAAAATTCAGTTATTAAAATGGTGCCGCTGCCGGCTCTTTTCGTAAAGATTAACGGTTTTTTGTGAGACGCGTTGGATTTTGGGATCCGTTCACTTGTGAACGTTATTTTTCATGCAAATTTTAAAATTTTCAAAAAATCCAAAAAATAAAAAATTTCAAAAACCCAAAAACATTTAAGACGCATAAAAAGCATTTCTTTTCTAAAGTTTTGCACCAAAAATATTTTTTTTACATTAGCTTCATTTCTTCTTCTATTTTTTGTCCATATTTTTCTTTTGTAGGTGTATGCGTACTCGTGGGCGCAAGAGGAAGACCACTCAAGCCGATATCAAGACTCGTGCTATTGACACCATAGATAACCGACCAATGATCGGGCTCTTGCAATCACACGTTGAAGGCAATGACGATGCAATTGTGGTGTGATGTGTGGGAAAAGTGTCTGTGTATTTTAATGTAATACGTTATAGAGCAAATTAAGGAAATTACCTTTAGGAAAAAGTAATAAACCAAAATTCGCTAAAGACAGATTAATTAAACACGAGAGTGATCCTGGTTCGTTGTACGCGAAAAAATTATGAATTTGAGACTTTCGTTTTAATTTGGACAATCGATTTGAATTGGTTTCGGTTTTATCTAAAATCCTACGTTATTATAAATAAAAGTGCATGAATCGTCTACCCAAATTAAATCTAAAAGACGAATTAAACTATATTACTTTTTTATTTATTTAAACTAATTACTTGTAACTAATTATTTAAACAAAATTAATTTTAAAAGTAATAAATATTTATTTTTATTATTTTTAAACTTAATTTATTTATTTTTTATTATTAATTTAAACTAGTATTTTTTATACCAAATTTAAAATAAACAATTTCTATTAAAAGCAATTTTATATATTTAAAACTAAAATTTAGTTAAACACGTTTATTGACTAATTGACAATACAAAAAGTATCGTAATACTAATTAATAGAGCATTAATTTAACCAAAGGGCACTACTTGCACAGTGGTTGAGGCGTTTGTGTCTAACCATGAGGTCACGGGTTCGAGTCCCGTGGAGGACGAATTTTTGATATTATTTTTTTTGGAAATAAGAAACTTGATTATGTTAATAACCAAACGTCCAATATACAAAATATATAGAAGCTCAATCACAAAACACACCAGATCAGTGATGCTGATCACAAAACAAAGCTGCCAAATCAATTCAGTGGAAACAATATGGCAAAAACAGACTTATAACACAACTAGTAACTAAGATAAGCATACAATTAAATTCACAGTTACAGTTACCAAATTTACTTGCAGCAAATAAACCTCCTTATTACAGCTATCCAACAGATTAAGGCAAATCAAAAGCTATATCCTAACAACCTTATAGCAATGACTAAGGCACAATTATCTGTTGGGAATAAATTAAGGCCAGATCACTTGAACGCTGACAAGAACAACTCAAGCGTTGACAAGAGCAAAGTGAGCGCTGACAGCTTAAGCGTTGACAAGTTAAAGTCAAGCGTTGACAGATTGAAGACAAGCACTGATGGAAGATATGAGCTACACGTTTATTATGTTCTAGAATACTTCTAGTAAGGATAAAAACGACAATGTATTTTCTATGTTTATCTTTACCTAGAATAGTTGATACGTAGCTTATTGTACAAGGCTTCTTAGTCTATAAAAGAAGGCCTTTAGCTTAATGTTTAATATCAAGTTTTCATTAAGTTTTCATTCGTAAACATCTTTCATTGTAAGCAAGTTCGACATTGATAATCAAAGTGAAAGTTTTGTTTACATCTTGTGTTCTTGTTTAAGTATTAAATTCCGCATAATACTTAGATTCACAAAGCATATAACAAAGGTTTCTCTACGTGTTATACTTGATCTAATCTCGTATACACAAAGCTAATCGATCTAAGTTTGCGATCAACAAGTGGTATCAGATCTTGTTGAGGAACTTTTGATCTTTGAAGAACACCAGAACGATATACGAACACCAAAACCCTAATTTTCTCAAAACCCTAAAAACATCATGTCTGAAGCAATAACCTCCTCCTCCTCATCCTTACCAAACATCAAGATTCCCATGCTTGATGCAACCAACTTTGACTTATGGAGGTTCAACTTTGAACAATATCTGGGGATCTTTGACTACACACCCTGGGACATCATTGAATATGGAAACTCATTCAATAAAGCTCAAAAGATTCTGAATGCCATTGCGACAAGAACAGCTGTTGAAGGATGTCCTGATGAAGATAAGAAAGAAAAACCTGGAGATGGTAGAGCTGTAAGTGCTGAAGATATTGCAAAGAAAAGGGCTGACATGAAAGCCCTAAATATTCTGAAAGTATCTTTGGGACAAGAAAATCAGCACAAATATAGAAGCTATGAATCTGCTAAGGATCTTTGGGAAGCAATTGAAGTTGCATATGGTGGTAATGCAGAAACTAAGGAAGAAAAGAAAAAGCAACTTCTGCATGATTATGCTGTCTTCAAAGCTCAGCCCAATGAGAAACTGAGCAGTGTGAGAAGCAGATTGCTTGACATCACAAGCAAATTGTCCTTCATGGGGACACAAGTTGGTGATATTGACACCAATGCTACTTTTCTGAAAAGTCTTTGTGAGACATGGAAGATTGAGGTAAGATCTATTCTTGCCAATAATACTCACAAGAGCTCTTCGTTTGATGACATCTACAACAAACTAAGACTGTTGGAAGATGAAACTCTTTCAAGCAAAGCTAGCACCAGCAACATGGCCTTCTTCTCTCATAGTGAAGGTCAATTCAATCAGAATGACTCTTTTATGCATCCAGTTACTGGATCATCATTTGTCAGCGCTGGAAGAAGTCCTGTCAACGTGTCCTTTTCAGACGCTGACACATTCATGAATGACTCCCCAAGAGTTTAACCTGCTGGTTTGGATTTGGATACTGTTTGTGCTTACATTGCTTCTTTGCCCAATGGTTCAGTGATTACATATGAGGACCTTGAGCAGATAAGTGATGAACACTTGGAAGAGATGGACATCAAGTGGAACATGGCTCTTGCTAGTATAAGAGCAAATAGGTGGAATAGAAGGTTCAAGAAGAAGATGACCTTCAATGCTAAAGACACTGCTGGATTTGATAAATCCAACGTTGAGTGCTACAACTGTCATCGCATGGGGCACTTCATGAGGGAATGCAGATCTCCTAGAAGATCTGATGCTGGTAAACCCTCAAGTCAGGTTGTTAAAGCTCAAGACTCCAAAGCCATGGTTGCAGTTTAAGGAATTGATGGTACTGGATGGGATTGGAGCTATCTGGCTAAGGATGTTGAAGAGGACAAAGCTTTGATTGCTGATATTGAAGAAGAAGAGCATGTTGAATATGCTCTCATGGCACACTCCTCCTCTTCATCTGATAATGAGGTATATGATGATGCTTTTTGTAGCAAAGGTTGTAGGTTAAACACTGACAGACTTAACAAAGAAGTGTTAAAACTAAAAGAGGATATGAGCACTGAAAGGTGTAAATTATCCAATTACCAACTAGCTCTTACTGAAACTGAGAAAACCGTTTCTGAATACAAGAAAATGGAATTTGATTTAAAAGATAAGATAAATATCTTAAAACATGAGCTAGAGGGTAGTATGGATATTAGAAATATCATGTCAAAGGTCAATAAAGACCTACAGGCTAAGTTAGATGAGGCCATTAAGAATAAAGATAATGTTGACCTCAAGATTCAAAGATTTGATAGAGCCACCCAAGCCCTAGGAGACTGTGTAGCTAAACAAAGAGATCCTAAGGATATGACTGGGCTTGGGATGAATGAGAATGATTACTCTCTGGTTCCACCACCAGCTGGTGACTTCTATGGTGTCCTTAGAAAGGATTTATCTTGGACTGGTATTCCAGAATGCCAAGAAGAGGAATTTATTCCTCCACCAAGAGTTGTCACCCCAGTAGAAGAGTATCAACAAAAACTGACTGACCTAAATGAGTGGAAGAAAGCTAACCCTACTTTATTTGTTAAGGGAGGTTTGCTATGTGAAAGTCCCAATGAATCTCCACCCATTAAGGTTACTCACCCAGTTACTGGTGAAGCTGTTGACCTAGGCTCCAACACTGTTAGAAGACCTACCATTAAATATGCAGAGATGTATAGGAATTATAGGTCACCTAAGAGCCAAGTTAACAAACATGGAACAGGTTTCTTTGTTTCTAGACCTAAGAATGTGTCTAAGAAAGCCTGTTATACTTGTGGTAGCTTTTCACATTTGGCATACAAGTGTGTCAACGCTCCCAAAGCCAGCGCTGATAGGAACAATTTCAGCGCTGATAGGAAGAAAGTCAACGTTGTTAGGAAGTCAAACGTTGTCAGACCCAGACCTTGTTTGCAGCAAAGTCCACAAGTGATTAGACCAGCCCCATTCTTTACTAGAAGGTCTAACACTCATGGACAAAGACCTTTTCAAAAGACAGATACCTGGTCAAATAGGCAATGGGTTCCTGTAGCAAACCCTAGGTTCAACGCTGAAAAGGGTAATTTCAGCGTTGACAGGACAAAATCCAACGCTGACAGAAACGTGACCAGACCTAAGTATTTGCAGCCACAAGGTAAGGGGTCTAAAGCTTCTTCAAGCTTAACATGGAGACCCAAGAAAGATCAAAACCCTAATAATAATGGAATTTCAATGACTTGCAACAGGTTTAATTATATTTCAAAAGTCATTACAAAACCAATTGGGGTTAACTGGGTATTTCATCCAAAAAGGGATGAGAATGGGGTTGTTGTGAGAACTAAGTCTGTTCTTATTGAACAACCAGATGAATCCAAGTCTTCTGAGACTTGGGTTCCCAAAGAAAACTAATTTGTTTTCTTTATGTGCAGGGCATTCAAAAGCAGATCAATGATTATGGATATTGGGATAGTGGATGCTCAAGGCACATGACAAGAAAGGAAGACTATCTGACGAACTTCACTCCTATTCAAGATGGTGATAAGGTATACTTTGGAGGGGGATACGGCACCATCACAGGCAAAGGAACCCTTATTACCAATAATCTACGTTTTGAGAACGTCTTCCTGGTAAAAGAACTGGATTATAATCTGTTTAGTGTATCACAAGTGTGTGATAACAAAAATAAGGTTCTTTTCACTGATACTGAGTGTTTGGTGTTAAGCAAGGATTCTAAGATCCCTGATGAGAAGTATATTGAGTATAGAACACCTAGGCATAAGGACATATACAATGTGAATTTAAATGGGATTAAAGTGAATACAAATATGTCTTGTTTTTATGCTAAGGCCTCAGTAGATGAAAGTAATTTGTGGCACAGGAGACTAGGGCACATAAACTTTAAAAATATAAATAAACTTGTGACGCTTGGTTTAGTTGATGGTTTGCCTGAGAAGGCCTTCCACAATGACCACTCTTGTGTTGCATGTCTTAAAGGCAAGCAGCACAAGGTCTCATTCAAGTCCAAGCAGGTGCATACTAGTTCCAGACCTCTTCATATGCTTCACATGGACGTCTTTGGTCCAACTAATATAGAAAGTTTGAATGGCAAGTCATATTGTTTTGTTGTCACTGATGACTTTTCTAGGTTTACTTGGACATTCTTTCTAGCTATGAAGAGTGACACAGCTGATGTTCTTATTGAATTTATCACTCAAATTGAGAAAAGGTCTGGCTATGAGGTTAAGATGCTTAGGAGTGATAATGGTGGAGAATTTAGGAACAAGAAGCTAGATGATTTTTGTACCAGGAAGGGAATTACTAGGCAGTTTAGTATTGCTAGAACCCCACAACAAAATGGGGTTGCTGAAAGGAAGAATAGAACCCTAATTGAAGCAGCCAGAACAATGTTGGTTGATGCTCACTTTCCCATAGCCTTTTGGGCTGAGGCTGTGAATACAGTATGCTATGTGCAAAATAGAGCATTGGTTAACAAAATTCAGAACAAGACACCTTATGAGTTACTTTGGGGAAGAAAACCTAATATTGGTTTTCTCAGACCTTTTAGATGTCATGTAGTAGTCTTAGACACTAGTGATGCCTTAGGGAAATTTAGTGCAAAAGGTGATGAAGGTTACTTCATGGGGTATTCAGTGCAGAGCAAGGGTTATAGGGTTTATCTTAAGGAGGACAAACGTATTGTTGAAAGAGTAAATGTTAGGTTCTTAGAGAATAAACATAGTGATCCTGAAAGTGGTCCTAATTGGTTGTTTGATTTGGAACCCTTATCTAGAACTTTAAATTATATGCCTGTCACTAATCCAGACATTGTGAAGGTAACTTCAAATGTTGTGGAGGAACAAGTTGTTTATGTTTCAGGTACACAGGTTGATGAAAGGGTTGGATCACAAGCAGAAAAGGCATCTCCTACATTTGAATATGTCACAATTCCCATTTGGACTGATGCTTTTGCTGCTGCTGCTGCTGCTGGACAAGATAATGGTGGTTTCCAAATACCACTAAATACAAACATGCATGGTTCTTCAGGCGCTGACAAAGGAAAATCCAGCACTGACAAGACCAATTCAGACGTTGACAACAACATTTCAGGCGCTGTCAGCCCTGACGCTGACAACCAAGATTCAAACGTTGACAACACTTATGGGCATCTTTTCTCTTCCACTTTTGAACAAGGTGGACCTTCCAATGTCCATGAAGAGATTCCAGTTGCTCAAAGAGAGTCTGATGAAGAACATATTGGCAACATGGAGCGTGAAGTTGAGGACACCAGACTTTTTGAAGGAGGAGTTCTCACTTCCACAATGAAGAATCACCCCCCATCTCAGATCATTGGTGATGTTATGACTCCAGTTCAGACAAGAAGATCCCATCAAAGTCTTGGTAGATTTATTGCCAATATACACAAGAAGGTTGATACCCCTCTTGTGCAAGCATGTTTGTTTGCATGTTTTCTGTCACAAGAAGAACCCAAGAAGATATTTGATGCTCTCAAAGAACCAAGTTGGGTGGAAGCAATGCAGGATGAGCTTCACCAATTTGCTATTCAGGATGTTTGGGAGCTGGTTGATTGTCCTAGATATGTCAGACCAATAGGGACAAGATGGGTTCTCAGGAACAAAAGAGATGAAAGAGGTATTGTGGTCAGAAACAAGGCAAGGTTAGTGGCTCAAGGTTATACACAAGAGGAGGGGATAGACTATGAAGAAGTCTTTGCACCAGTTGCAAGGATTGAAGCTATTAGGATTTTTCTAGCCTATGCATCTTGCATGGGCTTCACAGTCTATCAAATGGATGTAAAGAGTGCATTCTTGTATGGCACCATAGTTGAGGAAGTTTATGTCATGCAACCTCCTGGTTTTGAGGATCCAGAGCATCCAGATAAGGTGTATAGAGTCAAAAAGGCTACGTATGGCCTTCATCAAGCCCCTAGAGCATGGTATGGTACTTTGTCTACATATTTAGTGGACAATGGATTCAAGAGGGGCACCATAGATCAGACACTATTTACAAAGAAGAAAGGCAAAGATGTGTTGCTTGTGCAGGTCTATGTTGATGATATCATTTTTGGGTCTACTGATCCAAAGATGAGTGAGGATTTCTCCAAGCTTATGACAGACAAATTCAAGATGAGTGCTATGGGGGAGATGAACTTCTTTCTTGGTTTACAAGTTCAGCAGAAAGAAGATGGTATCTTCATCTCCCAAGACAAATATGTTGGTGAAATCTTGAAGAAGTTTGGCTTTTCTCCACATGAAAAGAGGGCTTCTACTCCTATGGATAGAGAACACCCTTGGGGAAAGATTGGAGATGGGAAAGATGTTGATGTCAGGCATTATAGATCCATGATTGGATCCTTGATGTATCTTACTGCTTCCAGACCTGATATCATGTTTGCTATGTGTGCATGTGCACGCCATCAAGTGACTCCCAAAGAATGTCACCTTTATGCTGTGAAGAGGATCTTTAGGTACCTAAGATGTTTCCCTACTCTTGGTTTGTGGTACCCAAAGGATTCACCATTGGAGCTGATTGCATATTCAGATAGTGATTATGGTGGTGACAAGTTTGATAGGAAATCCACAACTGGTGGATGTCAATTTCTTGGGAGCAGATTAATATCTTGGCAACGCAAGAAACAGACAGTGGTGGCTAACTCTACAACTGAAGCAGAATATGTGGCTGCAGCAGCATGTTGTGGTCAAGTGTTGTGGATTCAGAACCAGCTGTTGGATTATGGGTATAATTTCATGCATACTAAGATATTTGTTGACAATAATAGTACTTTATTCATCATTAAGAATCCTGTGCATCATTCTAAAACTAAACACATAGAAATTAGACACCATTTTATAAGAGATTGCTTTGAGAAAGGGTTGACACTAATACAACCAGATAGGGTTGGCACTGAGGAAAATGTGTCAGATTTATTAACTAAACCTTTTGATACTGGAAGATTTCAGTACTGGGTAACAAGTATTGGAATGGTTAATCTCACTTAAGTATGTGTTTTGGATTCTTTTTGTAAAAGTATGTACAGGATGATGCATTCTTATTATTGGTCTTATTGATGATTTAGATTTTCTACTATATTTTTCTAACACTGCCAAAGGTTGTTTGAACACTGATAAGTGTTTTTACAACGTTGTCAGCAATATAATTGTCTAACGCTGACAAAGCTTCCTTCAACGCTGTTATGTGTTATCGGGGCGTTGTCAGCAACAATGTTAGTTTTGTGGTTTTCAATCTAAATGTGCAGATGGTGTTAGCAGTATACCATTGGATACAGAGTTGCTTATGGATCAAAGGAGAAGCATTTGGACAAGTTTTTATTTATGGATGATGGTTGGAATGTTTCATTCCTATCTTGACATAAATTTTTTATGTTCATGCATGTTTTTAGCAAACTCTTTGTATCTTTGTTTAAGGGGAGGTTTTAGGAACCTTTAGGATTTTTGGGTATCCATATGATACTCTTATCACAATTCTAGATTGTGTCCACAGGTGAGTATGGGTTAGTTTTACTAAACCATGAGGCACTGTAGCATGCATAGTATATCAACTTTGCATGCTGCCAAGACATTTTTGGCCTAGAATTGGTTGTGGTCTGTTGGGAGACTTGGGAATCATTTTGATATGGGATTTACCTGGGAGTAACAAGAATTTTATGAGGTAACTTGGTTGTTAAGAATTTTGGTTAGCAAGGGACACTAGAGGACTGTTATGTCTATCTTGCTTGTGCAAGTGTGCATAACTGGACAGTGCTTGCCGCCCTATGATAATTATCAGCTTTTGGTTATCTTCTCTAGGATAAATTACTTGTTAAGGTCATTTTTCACTTTTTAAACAATTTTATTTTTGGACGCTGACAAGATTTTTCCAAGCGTTGTTGTGACCAAATTGGACGCTGACATGGCTTTAGGCGAACGTTGACAAGATTATAGCCGTTGGGCGTTGATGGGTTCTATTTGACCGTTGACACTCAATGGGACCTACCCAGTTGTTACTTTTTGACATATTTTCAAGCCGTAATTTTAGGAGTTGTTACTTTCATTAAATGCATGAGATAACTTATAACTTTTTCAATATTTTCATGATTATTTTTTGAAAATCTTTGCCTATTTTTGGGCCAATCACATGCATTCATCCACTCCTATAAATTTGGCTCCTATTTTTAAACAGGGTATCTATAATTCTTGTCTAACACTTTTCTCTTTTCAACCTTCATCTTCTATACTTCAAATTAACAGCTTTCATCAATGGCACCAAGATTTAACTCAGCAGAATTGGATTTGGGGTTCAAGTCTCAACACAACATGATTGCTT
This sequence comes from Glebionis coronaria, assembly GCA_025667525.1. Classification (NCBI taxonomy): domain Eukaryota; kingdom Viridiplantae; phylum Streptophyta; class Magnoliopsida; order Asterales; family Asteraceae; genus Glebionis; species Glebionis coronaria. The sequence goes on along the minus strand of CM046875.1, from coordinate 275,992,975 downwards.
ATCTTGTTGCTGATAATACTTTGTTCCCTCAATACACACAAATGGTGGCGTATTTGAACGCATCCCCATTAAGGTATGCTCTTTCTCATGCACCACTCATTCCATTCACACACATTAAACAGTTTTGGAACACTGTCAGTTCCTCAATAGTTAATGGAGTGACCACATTAACTTCTATTGTTCATGGGAGATCTTGGGTGGTTACTAAGGCCTTGGTACGCCAGGCCTTGCATCTTGATGATGCTGATGGTATAACCATTCTTCCCATAACTGAAATAGAACAAGGGCTTAGGGCTTTGGGATACCCTATTCCTGATGAAGGTACTCTTAATAAGTACCATAAGCAGGAATTTCCCCTAGCCTGGAAGTACCTCATTCACATTCTCCTTCAATGTTTGAGTCCCAAATGTACTGCACACAATGAGATTAATAGATCCATTGCAACTGCTATTGTGTGTATTGCAACAGGGCAAAAATATAACTGGTCTAAAATGATTTTTGAAGGAATGTGTAAAAACAAGGGGACAAAAATGACTTTAGCTTATCCCCGTTTTCTGCAAATTATTTTTGATGATCAAAGATATTGTTCAAGGGATCACAATGATTTTTATAAAATCCCTGAACAAAAGAAAGCTATTTTTACCAAGATGAATTCCCCACCTCATAGGGACTTACCTTTAACCCCAGCCATGCTTGCTGTTATTGCAGCAGCACAACCCCAACCAGACCCCCAACCTCATATTGACCCTCACCCACAACTTGAACCTATCCCTGAACCTTTACCCTCACCTGACCAAATGCAAATTGACCAAGCACCCTTTGACGCTGACACATCTAATGTGGGCGTTGATGTGCCTATTTCCAACGCTGACACCCAACCATCACAATCCCAAACACCCCTTAACCAACCCACATCTACCCATTCTTCCACACCATCTTCCACACCACCTGAATATAGGTTGATTAAACGCCAAAGGACTGCTGGAGTGTTCTCCTCTGGTGGTCCTAGCCATAAAGCAGAGAGAACCACCACCACAAGTGTGGCTGGTGACCTGGATGAGGCTGGGACTATTGGTTCTGGCTTAGAATCTGGCCAAGGCAGTCCCACCATAATTAATTCCTCATCCATGCCCAATGAACCTGACTTGGGAGGTCAAATCCCCATTTCAGAAGAGGGCAGACTGGAACCAATGACTCTTTTGGAATTGACGGCTGTCTGCATTAGCTTGCAAAAGCAGAATGCAGACTTAGTACAAATTGTCAGCAAACAAGGCCTTGAACTCAAGGAATTGAGGGAGAGGATTGTTGTTTTGGAGAGTGATCATGCAAGGAGAGGTATGGAGGAGTCTTCCAAAGGGGAGGAAGATCAAAGAAATCTGAGTGATAAGAGCAGTCAAGATGGTCGATCAATGGATGTTGCTGAAGCTCTTACTACTTTGAAGGAACAAACAGGTTTTGATACGTCCTTAATCTCTCCAACCAATCTAAATTTATCATTTACAGCTATGTTGAGAGAGGTTACACAAGGCGCTGAGGGAAAATATTTGGGCGTTGACAAGACAAATTTGGACGCTGATAGAAGTATTTTGGGCGCTGATAGAGGAAATTTGGACGTTGACAGATCTACATATGGAGGTGATGTATTCCAGTCATCATCTATCATCAAGAATGTTCCTACTCAGGTATTACCATCTACCTTACCAAACATTGCACCATCAGATAAGGGTAAGGGTAAGTTGGTAGAAGAAATTGTTCCAAAGAATGCAGCTCAGGTTGAATTTGATAAAAGATTGGCTGAGCAAATGATGGAACAAGGTGAAAAGGAAAAGTCACCATTTGTTGTGACTTCTGAAGAAGAAAGTGATGGAGCTAGCTCAGACTCAAGTGTGATGATTATTGAACCAGAAAGGCTTGAGTATGGTGATGAGCTTGCTAGGGAAAAACTGAGAGATTTAAAGTTGCAGATTGATTTTGATATGCCAGAGGTGGTTCAGATGTACAATTCCTGGGAAGAAAGCTGTATGGATAATCCAGACTTGACCATTTCTGATCAGATATGGGGTTTAAAAATTCTTCTTAGAGTTCAGAAAGATTGTAAGGTGATTTTGAAGCACAAGGCAAGCAACATTCTCTTTGAGTTGAAAAGGGATAGGAGGAAGCTCTACTTTATGTTGCTCAGATGTCATGGAGTTGGATGGACACATCAGAAGTTGAAGGCTTTGACATTTGATGAGTTGGAACATAGGGCTTATCCTATTTGGGTGAAAGTGCAGGAAGAAAACACTTTCAGACTTCTTTCAGATGAAAGAAAGGAGCAACTTGCAGAAGAGATGGAAATCAAAAAAGCTATGATAGTTCCCAGACCAGTGAAGAAGGGATTTACACTTGAGTTTCCAAAAGATATGAATCAACTATATCCAAGTGAAGCAGTTATTAGAAAGAGCCTCAAGCTCTCCCCATTAGAAGCTTCAGATATGGTGCATGTGTTACCACTAGATTCCAGGAATCCAATTGTGAGTTATGATGAAGATGAATGTGGATTCTGGAAGATTGGAAGATATGGCAAGGAGGTACACACTTTTACCACTCTCATATCTTTATTTGCAAGTTGTGATAGAGAAGACTTGGTGGACCTTTGGAGGTTGCTAGAGACCAAGTATGAGGCTGAAGCACCAACTTCAGCTAATGGAATAAAACTTTGGACCACATTCAAAAGAATGTGTGGGACAAATGAGGAAGATCCTGAAATATGGAAGGATCTTGAAGATGATCTCAGTGGTCTTCAATGGAGGTTATATTCAGCTGCTGGTGTATATCATTTGAGTTCTACAAAGTTTGCTGAGTATTTACTTGTAGATGCTCAGTATTTCATATCCAAGGCTGTTTTGGAAAAAATGAAGGACATCCAGTTGGAGATAGACTATACAAGTGATGTGGCAAAGAATTTGATCAGATTTATTTATTACCAATATGATAAGGTTTGTCAGACTCCTCCAAGTTCTTAATGTTTATTCAGAAACTTGATCATAAGAGTGGATATCAAGTTTAGGGGAGGATTGTTGGGAATAAATTAAGGCCAGATCACTTGAACGCTGACAAGAACAACTCAAGCGTTGACAAGAGCAAAGTGAGCGCTGACAGCTTAAGCGTTGACAAGTTAAAGTCAAGCGTTGACAGATTGAAGACAAGCACTGATGGAAGATATGAGCTACACGTTTATTATGTTCTAGAATACTTCTAGTAAGGATAGAAACGACAATGTATTTTCTATGTTTATCTTTACCTAGAATAGTTGATACGTAGCTTATTGTACAAGGCTTCTTAGTCTATAAAGGAAGGCCTTTAGGTTAATGTTTAATATCAAGTTTTCATTAAGTTTTCATTCGTAAACATCTTTCATTGTAAGCAAGTTCGACATTGATAATCAAAGTGAAAGTTTTGTTTACATCTTGTGTTCTTGTTTAAGTATTAAATTCCGCATAATACTTAGATTCACAAACCATATAACAAAGGTTTCTCTACGTGTTATACTTGATCTAATCTCGTATACACAAAGCTAATCGATCTAAGTTTGGGATCAACATTATCACCAGTTATATTACTGTAAACAATGAAGTAAACATCAAGGCAGCAAGATCAATAAAATATCACAGCTAAAATAACAATCAGCACCTCATTACCAATCAAAATCAACCAGTTCAAGTAAATCAAGACAGTAGCAGCAGACTAGAAAGGAATTAAATCATAGTGATGAGATTGACATATGCAACAAATCTATCATGATGTAAACCAAAAACAGACTAAACCATTAACTTATATTCAAACAAATCACAAAACGGTAACTTACTCAACAACAAAAAAAAACTAAAAAGATCCAAAACTTTCTTACTGATTAAAATCAATCAAAACAATCCCAAATCTCAAATTTATACAAGAACTCAAAGCAATAATAGGATTCATTAACACGCAGCCTAGAAGATCATAAATAGAACATAATAATGTAACAAATCAAATTCCAAACACAGTATAATCATCTAAACACAAAATCATAGCAAATTAATGGCTTATGCAGCAAATAAAAACCGAGCTTAACCATTTTACTTGACGATATCCTTTGATGTAGAAGGTAGCGTTGAGCTACCTTAGAACTAAAACGACACCATTAAAACAGAAAATCACGAACCAAAAACTCGAACCACCATCCACCATCGAACAACATGAACCAGTATTCTTATTTTCAATGTTTACCTAGTAGGGGTAAACATATATCCCTAATTCTCTCTAAATTGTCCACTTAAACTAATGATTGAGCTTAAATGAATAATCAACAATTATAATATTATCTTGTAAATTTTGAAGATGTAAGAAAATTCAAACAGTAAATAAAACGTGATATTAAAAGAGAGACAATAAAACTTAAAATCAACTTTCATTATATAAAATCAAACATTACAATCTTTAGGAAAAGAAAAATACAATATCTAACTACAATTTAACATTATAACAGTAAAGAAAGAAAGGGATTAAAAAAATACAAGGAGAGGGGGGTTTTATTGGAGAACCGAGAGGGTGGGTTGTTGATGAAGAAGCGATTCTCGACCCTCAATTTGGCATCTCTATTCTCTTTCTTCAATCAGTTTTTATCCAAAGGTCGAGATTGGTTTACCTTCACTCGGATCGCCAAGTTGTCACTTCTTGTGTTAGTTCGTTGCTGATGTGTAGGATAGTGATTGGCTCTTTTATTGAATGGCAGGAAATCCACCAATCAGGGATCTTTGGTGACGAATCCAAGCTCCACGTGGAGCTTGGTACTAGGATATTCGGGGTAATCACGCGTCTAATCTCCCTCAATTAACTGAATTCCATGCGTGGATTATACTCGCTGGTTGATTTGAAGAAACCCCCCTTTTTTAGGGTTTATATGATGGTGGTGTTCTTCACCTTCTTTTTCATCTCGTTTTCTTTTTGTTTATTCTTTTTTTGTGAGTCCACTTTGACCTTATACCAAAGTTTATAAACTCTTTCCACCGTCTTTATTTTTTGGCTTGGACTTTTGTTGACCAAAGGAAAATAAACAATCATTCGTCCCATTAGTTTGTATTTGGGCTTTGAACCCAAAAGGTATAAAATACTTCCTTCCCGTCCATATAATTTGTTGTTGGGCTGTTGGACTCAATTTAGACCCAAACTTTTAAAAACTTCCAATTTGTATCTTGGGCTTGACTTGGGCTCAATGGTATCCGAATATTAATGGGCTTTCAGGCCCATTAAACTCAAGTGGGTCCCACAAAGGCCCAATAATCTTTATAAAATTGAATCCTCGAAATAAAAACGACTTGTCTTTTGGCTCTTGATAAAATCTTCAAATCCCGTGTCGGTTTTGCTAGTTTTTTTGATCTTGGTACCTACACACATGAAACAACAAAACAAGCATATACCATACTATATTCATATAAAATATGCATTTATTGTCCATTTTATGATATAAATGATATGAGTAATTACACTCATATCAAACTCCCCCTTGCTAAGCAATTGCCGTATCCTGACGCAGTGATAAAATAAAGCAAGTAACCACACTTTTATTCAACTTCTGACACTTAATTTAAACAAAGACATAATGTATTGCTTTCATTATTTAGAAATAACTTTTAGGATCATAAAACTCTAATAGATTCATCGTCCTCGACTTTTCATTCTTTCCATGCCAAGTTCAAAAACAAGATCATTGTCAATCATAAGTTCTATTGTTAAGACCACTCATACAAGTAATTTGTGTTAAACTCAATCTCCTCTATTCCTAGTTGTATCTCTAGATTTTAAAGTTTGTCATTCACCCAAAGGCTCATTTGACTTATTTAATAATTATTAGTCCAAAAATGAAGGCAAAAACGGTGTAAACCCAACTCTTAAAACCTAACCTCGACCTCAAAAACCGTTGTCACTAAAGAAAGCCCACATCAAGGATAACTTAACACGATATTAGGAATAAATTCCCGGATCCGAAATTTGGCTAATAGGACTACTGAAAGCAACAATAATTCCTCCAAAGTCGAATTGACCTTATTTATGGAGTTAGCAACATTTACATTATACACCTTGAGGCTCTTTATGATGTAAAAGTGCTCTTTATCTATGATCCACACCCTAAGGCTCCTTGGACATAAATAAGGGAATTGACATTCACTATCAATCCTAAGGCTCATGATGATGAATCAATTTTTATTAAACACTTCACCATGCCTACACCCTAAGGCTCTAATGACAAGGCTAGTGCTACATGACTCCCACCCGAAGGATCATAAAGAACATGTTTTTATTTATTCTTATTTATTAATGATATATATAGTAAGCCAAATTCTGCAATCCAATGATCAAAAAGTCCATGACGCTGACACCCTCAATGTGTTCTCACTTTAATTACAAGGGAAGAAAAAGAAGGAGTTACGAGTTAAGATATTAAGCCTAAACTGCTAAAAACTTCATTTATTAAACAATTAAATATTCAAGAGTGAAAAATAAATACAAGGAGAAAGAATCAACATAAAATAATTTATACAAGGAAGACTTAACCTCAAAACTTATGATCAACTCTATCATCTCTTGTTCTCCATATTGTAAAATCTCAAAGATGTGAGACTAATGGATACTTAGCCTATTAAATCAAAGATTTGGGTTTTCAAGTCATCTATAGGATCTTGCATCTTCTTGGACTTTTTCAAGTTTAGAATTTGCGTTTTAATGTTCCCTTGATAAATGACTTTCTAGGATCAATTATAGGAACTTGCGAAAAGTTCTTGTTCTTAAACCCTTTCGAGTTAAGACTTTCGCGTTTTAAAGTTCCCTATATAAAAGTCTAGAAAAACTTGATTTAAGCATGTTAAGGAATGAGCTAAGGTAAAAACCGATTGAGTCAAAAACTTTTCTTATTTTCACCAACGAAAAGCCTACATTTGTGTCAAAAACACTTATTTTCTTTATTATTAAGCACAAAATTATACTAAAAATTTAATTTTTTTTATGAAAAACGAGAAAAACGATTACGTTTGAACACGACAAAAGAAATTGCAAGCGATTATATCGGTTGACTCCCCCATGCTAAAACCATACATTGTCCTTAATGTTTCCTATCTCAAGAGTAACACCCCCTTACTAGAACATGAAGAGTCGAATGCAAAAGTCCTAACATGGTAAGATTACGCAAATCTATAAGCCGTTTATTACTTATGCTTTAAGATAAAACGTTAGTCGATAAAAATCAAAGGATAACAAATTCCCCATTTGACAATCAAAGTAAGGAAACTCGAGTGGACCGGGAAAAAACCGAACACGAGAGTCTTTAATGATTTGGGTCATACCTAGGATTCATATCACAACAAAACACGAGCAGGAGCTTGAAAAGATCAAGCCTTATTAGTGTTAGAAAACACAAAGAAGATAGAATGTATGGAACTCCCCCACAAGGCACCTCGTTTTTGTTAACCCGGTCATGAGCTCGACTTGATCCCCACATTCATTGGTCCTTAGGGAAAGTTTGGAGAACCAGAACAACCTCCGTAGGTATGTCCCCTCCAAAATAGTGCTTCACTCGATGACCATTCACCTTAAAGTTAGGCCCGTCTTTTTGAGCTACCTCAACGGTGCCATAAGGGAACACTTGTGAAATGGTGAATGGTCTGGACCACCGGGACATAAGCTTGCCCGATAAAATCTTAAGTCTAGAGTTGAATAAGAGGACTTGATCACCAACATTGAAAATGCGGTTTTTGATCTTAGAGTCATGAATCCTCTTAGTCTTCTCTTTATAGATCAAAGAATTCTCATAAGCTTGATCTCTTAATTCACTTAGTTCATTCAATTGAACCTTGCGATGATCACCCGCGGTCCTTAAATCGAAGTTACAATGCTTTAGAGCCCAATAGGCCTTATGTTCGAGTTCAATTGGAAAGTGGCATGCGTTTCCGTAGACCAACCTAAATGGTGTACAACCAATTGGCGTCTTATAGGCCGTACGGAAAGCCAACAATGCATCGTCAAATTTATCCGACCATGAAGTGCGATTTTCTCCCATAGAACGCTCCAAAATCCTCTTAAGAGCTTGGTTTGAAACCTCCACTTGACCACTCGTTTAAGGGTGATAAGCCGTCGAAAGTCGATGAGTGACACCATATTTCTTTAGAACTTTTTCAAATTGTTCATTACAAAAATGGGTCCCTCGATAACTTATAATAGCCTGCGGAGTTCCAAACCTAGCAAAGAGTTGTTTCAAAAATTTCACCACAACTCGAGCATCATTAGTAGGCAAAGCCTTAGCTTCAACCCATTTAGACAAATAGTCCACGGCTACGAGAATATACTTATTTCCTTTTGATGATGGAAATGGCCCCATAAAATCGATTCCCCATACGTCAAAGATTTCACAAACTTGAATTATGTTTTGGGGAATTTCATCCCTTTGTGAATTCTTTCCTTGACGTTGACAAGAATCACCAGTCTTGAGAAAGTCTTGGGCATCTCGATATATGTAAGGCCAAAAGAAACCGGAATCAAAGACCTTTTTCGCGGTGGAGTTGGCACCATGATGTCCCCTGGTGGGTCCTTCATGACAAGCTTTAAGAATATATTTAGCTTCTTTGCCAAACACACACCTATGAATCACTTGATCCGCGCACAATCGAAACAAATAGGGTTCGTCCAAAAATAGTAGGATATGTCCTTGAAAAATTTCCGTTTTTGTTGGGACGACATACCCTTAATCACAAACTTCCCCGCATGGTAATTTGTAATGTCCGCAAACCATGGGGTACTATCATCACCACGAAAAGCAATCATACCAAGCGTCTCGAGTGGAAATGTTTCATTAATTTCCTTGTTCTCTCGATCGCTTTGGTGAGGATTCTCAAGTCTAGAGAGATGATCGGCCGCGAGATTCTCGGCTCCTTTTTTGTCTAGAATTTTGACATTAAATTCTTGAAGGAGGAGAATCCACCGGATCAACCTCGGCTTGGCATCTTGTTTATTAAGAAGATATTTGATAGCCGAATGGTTCGTATACACTATGGTTTTAGACAAGACGAGGTATGGTCTAAACTTTTCGAAAGCATATACAACGGCAAGTAACTCCTTTTCCGTTGTAGTATACTTAGTTTGAGCATCCGTCATAGTCTTACTTGCATAGTGTATAGGCAAGAAATGTTTGGTCTTACGTTGCCCCAAAACCGCACCTACCGTGTAATCACTAGCATCACACATTATTTCAAAAGGTAAATCCCAATCCGGGGCAACTAAAATTGGTGATTCGGTTAATTTCTTTTTAAGCATCTCAAAGCTTTGATGCACTCATCCGAAAATAGGAATGGAGTCTCTTTTTCCAAAAGATGGGTCATAGGCCGTGCTATCTTAGAGAAGTCTTGGATAAAATGTCTATAGAAGTCGGCATGGCCGAGAAAACTCCTAAATCCCTTAATGGTGGTCGGTGGAGGTAATTTGGCAATCACATCGATTTTGGCCCTATCTACCTTAATACCAGAATTAGAGATCTTATGTCCTAAAACAATGCCTTCCTTGCACATGAAATGGCATTTTTCATAGTTAAGCACAAGATTTGTTTCCTCACAATGTTGCAGCATTCGTTCCAAGTTAGAGAGACATGAAGTGAAAGACTCCCCAAAAACCGAGAAATCATCCATGAAGACTTCCATGGTTTTCTCAATCATATCATGAAAAATGGCCTTCATACACCATTGTAATGTCCCCGGAGCATTGCGTAACCCAAAAGGCATCCTACGATAAGCAAATGTTCCATAAGGATAAGTGAATGTGGTTTTTTCTTGATCACGAGGGTCTATAGGAATTTGGAAATAGCCGGAAAATCCATCCAAAAAGCAATAGAATTCATTTCCCGCTAGTCTCTTTAACATTTGATCCATAAAAGGTAATGGAAAATGATCCTTCCTAGTGGCATCATTAAGCTTTCTATAGTCGATACAAACACGCCATCCGGTCACGAGTCTAGTAGGAATCAATTCATTATCCTCATTAGTAACAACCGTCATTCCTCCTTTCTTTGGAACACAATGCACGGGACTAACTCATGGGTTATCGGAGATAGGGTAGATCATTTCGGCGTCTAGAAGTTTCATAACTTCCTTTTTGATCACCTCATGAATCTTTGGATTAACCCTTCTTTGCTTTTGGATAGCGGGTTTATAATCATCCTCCATCAAAATTTTATGGGTACAAAATATTGTGTCAATACCCTTGATGTCGGAGATTTTCTATGCAATGGCCCGTTTATGTTTCTTTAAGACCTTAATAAGTTCCGTCTTTTCATTATCTTTCATTCCTTTTGCAATAATCACCGGTAATTTATCCGTTCCATCAAGAAAAGCATACTCCAAATGAGTGGGAAGATCCTTAAGTTCTAGTTCGGGTGCTTCTTCAAGAGAGGTTTTCACTTTTGTTTCATTTTCGTTCACAACTTTTAAATCCATCGGAGGGAGTGAAATGGGTCCATATTCAACAATTTTTCAATTAAATCAATATCTCCCTCCGTATCGAAATTCTCACTATCAAACTCACTAGCATCGAATGGTGTACTAAGGTAATCATCAATTTCCTTATCGATCTTTGAACGAACATTATCCTCGAGCTCTTCTAGAACGAAGTCCCCTCCCTCAAATGGAGTGATTGGAGGTGTAGCTAAAGAGATAATCGGATTCGATGAAGTGGGATTGCCACTTTTGGAAATATCTAAAAAACTAAGCATATCTTGCGAAACTTCTTCACTAGCAACATCAATCACATCGATTTGATTGATTAATTCCTCGTAGTACTTGGAAGAATATCTTGAGATATGACCAATATCGAACGTGATATTTTCGTCATCAACATATAAAGTCAATTTCCCCGCTTTCATATCACCTAAAGCACTAGCCGTGTATAAAAACGGTCTTCCCAAAATAAGAGGTACACGAGAATCTTTCGGATAATCGCAAACCACAAAATCCGTTGGAAATACTAGTTTCCCTACTTTGACAAACACATCCTCTGCTATTCCTTTTGGAATTGCAACCGATCGGTCCGCTAGCTCGAGAGTCATCTTAGTAGGTGTAAGCTCGGGAAGTGATAACCTCTTCCACACGGAAAGAGGCATCAAATTAATGCTAGCTCCAAGATCGGCTAATGCTAAGAATTCTTCCATATTAGGGAAATCACATGGTATAAGAAACTTGCCCGGGTCTCCAAGCTTTTTGGGAAGCTTCTATGTAAGAACCACGGAACAATTAGCATCTAAAGATGTAGATACTTCAACCAATTTCCCTTTATCGTTCATCAACTTCTTGATCGTTGAAGCAAACTTAGGCATGTAAAGCAATACATCCACGAAACTAACATTAATATGAAGTTGCTCAAACATTTTAAGAAACGTGTACATTTGAGCATTGGATCTTTTGTGGAGCTTCTCTTGGTTAAGTCTCGAAGGGTAGGGTAGTGTGGGTTTAGTCTTCGGAAGCTCGGGTTCCGCAATAGGTAATTGGTCTACCTTTGGTGGATTAGGATTTTCCTTTTGTTTAACCACCTCGGGTTCTTGCTCCACTTCCCTCACAGAAGAGGTACTAACATATGGAAGCAAAAGTCCGTCTGAAGCCTTCCCACTACGTGTGGTAATAGCTTTCATCTCACCCTTCAGATTTGGAATGGTGTTGCTAGGTAAGCCACCCGAAGAAGAGGAAGGTTTGTTCATTATTGCTTCAAACATCGAAAGTATTTTGTTCTAAAATTTAGCTTGATTTCCCTCAATATGGTTTTGGTTTTTCTCTAAACGAGTTTGATTAAGCTTAATCTTGTTATTTTTCACCTTGATCGTATTTTGAAAATCGAGTTTCAAAGTGTTCATTTGTCCTTGAAGATTATTTTAAAAAGCTTTTAAATTTACCTCATTCGTTTTGATGTAGCTTGACAAATCATTTTGGTTATTGTTTTGAAAAGCTTGATTGTTTTGATTGCCATGAAATCCATTTCCTTGATGAAAATTGCCTTGGTTACCACGGTTAAAATTATTCCCATTGTTTCCATTGTTGTATCTAATTTGAACCGGTGGAAAACCCGGTGGAGCCACATGGTTTTGACGAGGAGCTTGACCGTTAGGGCCATAAGTTCCCATCACCGCAAAAGCACTAGCTTGATCAAACCCAGTGCTTGAACAAGCATAATTCAGATGTGCTCCACCACACAATACACAAAAATTCTCAGCCGCATTATCGATCCATGAGGATTCTTCCTAATCTCATTCAAAATCATATCAATCTTAGAGTCCAATCTAGCAATCTCGGTATTAGATGTATTCACATTAGAAACAACCGTTGTGTTTCGTGAATATTGCACTCTAGACTTATTCTCAATGATACCCCACGCGTCTCTCGGAGTTTTTCTTAAAAGATTACTGTTAAACACGTAATTATTCATGCATTTAGTGATAATTTCCCTTCATTTATAGCATAATAAATAGCAAAACGTGTATTTTTAGTGCATTTATCGTTTATATGTGTTATTTATTATTGTAGGTACGAATATTAAAGAAAAGGAGCAAAAACGAAGAAAAATACCAAAAACGAGCACGAGAAATGGAAAGAGCACGGGAAATCGAGTTTGACGGTGCATTCATGTTTTATTGGACCAGCCCGACACCATTTAAATGGGTCAAACCGACCCATTAATACATCTTTAGCCAACAACCCATTAACACAACACATCCCAGCAGGCCCAAAAGTGAAGAAAAGCCCAGAAGTTAAGAAACACAAGCAGGCCCAAAAGAAGAAATGAAGGCCCAAAAAGTGGCGCAGGCCCAAGAAAAAGATCAAATATAAGTGGCTTAAATCATACGCAGGGGACACAATTCACATTCCAATTTTAGATATCATATCTCTTCACTTTACTTTTGGAGGAGTGCACTTCATTTTTTTATAGTATGCGTATTTTTAAGTAGAGTTAATTAGCCAATTTTTTCATTAACTGTTTTCTTTTTTTAGCTTAAGATATACGCAGATAAATAACAACTATCCATCTATCCTCCTTTTTTCATATTTATTTTTTGTTCTTTCTTTTCGTTAGAAAAAGTAGTGTAAGATTTATTTTTATTTTTTTGTTTAGATCTTTATTTATTATGTCCTTTCTTCATTTTTGGTTACATTAAACCAACAGTAGATTTAAATTTATAACAAACAATCCCAGCTTCTATTTCGTAATACTTGGATTTGATTCGGTTCATGTTGTTTTCTTAATTTCGAAAAGTTATTAGTTTCAGGTGAGATTTGACGTTGATTTCATATTTAGTTGTGATTTGTTATAGTTTTCGTTGGTTTCACATGGGATAAGTTAGTATTAGTTTCGGTTGATGTTGGTCTCATTAATAGAACTTGCAACCTTAAGGTTATTTGAAATTGTTTTTAACCAACTTGCTATCACATCTTTTGTTAACTCTTTTGCTATTAGTTATAATTATAGGAGAGTTAGTTTTAGTTTAATTTTATTTTATATAAGATTTAGTACTATTAGTTTTTAGAATGAAAATAGTTTTTTTTACAAACTTTAAAATGTCGTTTATCTTAATTGTCGTTAACGTTTTATGTTTTATGTTATCACGGCGTATCCGGTTCATATCTATTGGCGAGGAGCTTTACGGGTCTTTTAGCTAGATTAAGTTTTTAAAGTTTAAAGCTCGATTTGTTTTTATCACGTTAATTTGTCGTAAAATTGACAACTTTATCTGCTAATTAGTTTGATAAAAACTTTGAAAGTTATAATCTTTTGGTTTGATTTAGTTATTAGATCGGGTGTTTAATTTTTCGTTTCCGGTTCATCATTTTGGGTTAAATTCTCTATCTCTTTTCTTATTTTATTTCATTAGCTTAAATATATCGTTATTATTGCATATATTGCTTTAATGTTATTATTAGAAGAGCTTTACTTATGCTTGTTCATTTTAGTACTTAATTGCCGTTAGTATTATTTTTAGTCTCTTCTGCTTTATACTCATAGTATACTTGTCGCTTTCATTATATTTTAATATTTAGTCGTTAAAATTTGTAGTTATAGTTATCAAAATCAAATCTCTTTTATTCGAGCATCAAACTTTAGACATAAACGTGGATTTCCATTCACACTTCGCCGGAACTACGATAACCTTTCGGGTGTACGAAAACGACCCAATCAAATGGTGCCACTGCCGTCTCTGTGGGTAGCGATATTGGCGTTGTGTTTTTAGTTGGTGACTTGAAGATCCTTTCGTTTTGAAAGTTTATTTTCGTATTTGTATATATATATAATAAAAAAATTTAAAAATCCAAAAAAAAATATAAAATTTGTAAAAACAAAAAATATTTTCTTATTTTATTTACTTTTCTTTATTACTATATATATAATTAAAAAATATTAAAAAAATAAAAAAAAGTTTTAAAAATATTCCTCTTTATCCTCTATTATTTTAAATTCTTTTTCTCAACCCCTCTTATTTTTAATTCTTCATGGATTCGTATTGTATAGGGTGTGGGAGACCATCGTCTGGTAGTCAATCATGTCATTGGTGTTTATACGAGCGGTGCGGAATGGATATCCCTAATTACGAATTTGGACATTGTTCATTTTGCAATTCGATCAATTCATACTTCACCTCTAATGACACTATCTCACCCTCTTCCGTATATGACGATCCGTATCCGCATCCTGCACCGGGTTTTTCTCAATACTCGTGTTGCAACAATTGTGGGGGCCTCATGATACTTTTTCTTGTCAAACGATGAATTATTATGAGCCAAATCCGTGTTATAATTCCGGTTTTCATAATTTTGAGCCCCCACAATACACCCTCGATCATCAACCTTCTTTGAATCCTAATGACGTAACACGGGCACTTGTTTTGAAACTTCATGACGGTGTAATTCGACTAAAAGAAACATGGGAGGAGGAAAACTAAAAGAAACATGGGAGGAGGAAAAGCGACAGCGAGAAGAGCAAGTATCTAATCTTAGTGCTTATACCTCTACGCCTCGTGTAATTCCTTATTGTTATGATGATGACGAGGATAATATATACGATCTCAATCCATCATGTGATACTACCACTCCTATTCTCGATTCTTCCACTACGGAGACCGATGCCTCTCTCATCATGGGGGATGAGGGTCTTATCACTATTCCTTGTGACGAGACTCTTATTCTAATCCAAAGTGAGTCTACGGTTGCTTCCGATAGTGATAGTGAGTGTGAATCACTTTCTAGTGACGATTCATTACCTCCCACCGACATCTTGGGAGATGATTCTTGGGCTTTCTCTAATCCTCTTTTTGATCTCGATGATGATTTTACTTCTAGTGATGACGAGTCACTATCCCATGAAGACGTTCAGAAGGAAACTTTCAAGATTCATTCGAACCCTTTATTTGATTTTGATGACGCCTACATCTCTAGTGAGGTGAATCCTCTCTTTGAAGAGGGGATTGAGGACATTGATAGCCCCGACTCTGTTGCTATTGATGAGCATTCTTTGTTAGCCATGCCACCTCCCATCATAGAGGAGGTGGAGATATTTGACCCTACCTTTTGTTTGATTCGGTCTGGAGAGGTGACGCGGGTGGTAGATATTTCTTCTGATATTTCTCATATTATGTTGCCACCCCGTCCTACTACATACACGCCCAAGTGGGTGATGTATCACTTTTACTCTCCTCACTTCATACCGGGAAATGAGGATGAGTGTTTTGATCCTGGAGGAGACGTTGATGTTGCTATTTCTTGTGATATTTTACCGGTTATACCATCAAATCTTGCTTTAAGTTTCTATCAAGTGTCCTCGGGTGACACTTTGATATCTTTTTCTCCCACCCTCCCGCCCTTGGCGAAGACGAGTATTCTTAAGGATCACATTTATACCTATTTCTCGTATGTTATAAGAATCCTTCTTCTTTTCTTCACCTATGTTGTGGATTCTTCTTTGTTATTCTCACCCGGTAATGAGGATAAGATTTTTGACCCTGGCATATCTGTTTTGAGCTAGTGATGATTCTCTTGCTCCCCCATGGACCATTTAATTGGGGATCGAGTCAGGCTCGTGACATGGTTAACAAAAACAAGCGCTTCTCGGGAGGCAACCCGAGGATCTATCCTTTTTATCTATTTTCTAACATAAGTGTAGGGGCATGTTTCTTTCCATTAGTGCTTGTTTGTATTTGTTTTTGTGTGCAGAGTTCCCTTGGATCGAGAAGACTTTCAGAGGGTTAATGTTGCTGTTTTCCATCATCCTCTTTATTCAGTCTCCGATCGATCTTCATGTCTATATCAGGGGAGTACTCAGTCCTCATCTTTATCCATGAATATCTGATTGTGTTCTCATTCTTACACTTGCAATCCTAGCATTAGCCTTTTGTGTTCTTAAATGTAGGGGTAGCACTTTATCACTTTTGAATATTGAGGCCAATGTTCGGTTCTAAGTGTAGGGCGGTTTATATCATATTGATCATATTCATGCCAACTTGTTTGCCCTCTTGCATCCTATTTTGATCAAATGTCTGTTTGTTTTTATTTTATTTTATTAAATAATAATAAAACGTTTTTGACCGTGCGTGATCGACTTGTCCCGTAGGCTAGAACAAAGGGGATCCTGACTCTGCCTGAATGTTGATCTGGCTGCTCCCTTAACTTTTAGACCAAGCTTTTAGGAATTGTGCAAATGAAAATGCTAAACGTGGAGTAGTTGGTTCTCTTTAGAGCTTGTATGAGTAACCTGTGGCTTTTCCTCCTAGATTATAACTAGACTAAATAAGTGGTTTTTTTCAAGCCTTTGAACGTTAAAAATTATGTTGTAATGCAAAAATAAATTCTTATGCAATTTTGATATTGAGTCCTAGTTCAACTTTTTATTTAAATTTGATTGAAAGCATACTTTCTTAAATTTGAAATAATGTTGCGTGAATAAATATTTTAAAAAAATAGAATCTAAAAAAAAGAGGAAAAAAAAATCGAAAAAAAGAGAAAAAAAAAAAAGAAAAAAAAAAAGAAAAAACAAAAAGAAAAAAAAAAATTGAAAAAAAAGAAAGAAAGAAAACAATGGTTAATAGAGTTTGAAGAGTCGAGTGAATGAATACTTGTTTTTGTTGTTTTATTTATAATTGTGAGAAACTTTCTTTTTCTCAAATTTAAATCCGAAGTTGAACTAGAATTCGTCAATTTTGTATAAGAGTTTAGACGGTATTAGAGATGTAGAAGTCAAAGGTCCCGTGAGCTCCGATACTATTCTCGAGGGTGTAAAAACCTAGCCTCCTGAGCTTTGCTAAAGAACAAGCTGAGAAGAAAGTCGCTACATGGAGTGATCTCTCCTTTGAATCTTCAATCTCTATTTACCGTCGTTGTTTTTCATCTAAGAGTCTTTTATTAGCTTAGCGGTGATTTCAAGATCTTTGATTTCAAAATCCCGCCGATCCCGGTACTATTCTCCGTGGGGTGTCAAAAGCCCGGGCACTTAACCGATGAGGTTGGGACGTCCCGAGAAGAAAGCCGCTACATGGAAAAGACCATTTTTGAATCTTAAATCTCGTCATTTTTGGTGAGTCTAATATCCCACTTAGATGATTAGCAAACATAACAAAAGTCGATATGAACGATCAAAAATTTGAAAATGAACACACTTGCCTAGTCTTTTATAATTATAGGAGTAAAAAGTTATGTTTACATAGGTTATTAGTATAAGTAGTGTTAGCATTTTGCCAAAACGTTTGCACAAGGAATTTTAGCTTAGTTGGGAGTAATAAAAAGAGGATGACGATATTTATTCCCTGGAGACACCCAGTTTGTGTGTTTCCCGTTGTATGATCCTTATACTTTGAATAAAAGTCGAGCATGGGGGGTCACTATGGATTTTTATTTATATTTTATTTTAGCAATTTCGAATAAAGTAGTTTTAAATTGTTTTGGGATTTAACGTTTGTGATAATAGTTGCTTGGGGGCAAGTAACGGCTTAAGTGTAGGGGTGTGTTAAATACGTAATTATTCATGCATTTAGTGAGAATTTACCTTAATTTATAGCATAATAAATAGCAAAACGTGTATTTTTAGTGCATTTATCGTTTATATGTGTTATTTATTATTGTAGGTACAAATATTAAAGAAAAGGAGCAAAAACGAAGAAAAAGACCAAAAACGAGCACGAGAAATGGAAAGAGCACGAGAAATCGAGTTTGACGGTGCATTCATGTTTTATTGGGTCGACCCGACACCATTTAAATGGGTCAAACCGACCCATTAATGCATCTTTAGCCAACATCCCATTAACACAACACAGCCCAGCAGGTCCAAAAGTGAAGAAAAGCCCAGCAGTTAAGAAACACAAGCAGGCCCAAAAGAAGAAATGAAGGCCCCAAAAGTGGCGCAGGCCCAAGAAAAAGATCAAATATAGGTGGCTGAAATCATACGCAGGGGACACAATTCACATTCTAATTTTAGATATCATATCTCTTCACTTTACTTTTGGAGGAGTTCAATTCATTTTTTTTGTAGTATGCGTATTTTTAAGTAGAGTTAATTAGCCAATTTTTTCATTCACTGTTTTCTTTTTTTTAGCGTTAGATATACGCAGATAAATAACAACTATCCATCTATCCTCCTTTTTTCATATTTATTTTTTGTTCTTTCTTTTCGGTAGAAAAAGTAGTGTAAGATTTTATTTTTATTTTTTTGTTTAGATCTTTATTTATTATGTCCTTTCTTCATTTTTGGTTACATTAAACCAACAGTACATTTAAATTTATAATAAACAATCCCAGCTTCTATTTCGTAATACTTGGATTTGATTCGGTTCATGTTGTTTTCTTAATTTCGAAAAGTTAGTAGTTTCAGGTGAGATTTGACGTTGATTTCATATTTAGTTGTGATTTGTTATAGTTTTCGTTGGTTTCAGGTGGGATAAGTTAGTATTAGTTTCGATTGATGTTGGTCTCATTAATAGAACTTGCAACCTTAAGGTTATTTCAAATTGTTTTTAACCAACTTGCTATCACATCTTTTGTTAACTCTTTTGCTATTAGTTATAACTAGCTAATAACCCAAGTAATACACGGGCAGTATCAATTTAATTTGCTTTAAGAACGGGTTTATCATATGCAAAAACCATGCTTGGATTCAATTTAAGCATATATTCATATGAAATAATCAAAGTAACAACATAAAAAATACCACTTTGCTAAAAAATAAAACATTTGAACCAAGAATCACTAAACTTGTAGATAAAAAGACATATAATATACTGTTAACTTGCCATGACTTTAATAGGATGTGATGAATTAGGCCACCGAGTAGTAACAAACCCAAATAAGTAGGAAAATACAAAAGGAATAAATGACAAAATATTTGAGAGCTTGAGTTGAAAGCTTGAATTAAATCGGTTAAAGTGTACCAGTGCTTCTTCGTCCTTAGAGAGAGTCGGGAATCATTAACACGACAAGGTGGTGTCAAAGCCGCCACGTAGGATTTTGGGGCTTTAGCTCCGGAAACCCTTTGACACCACATTTAGGGGGAGTGGTTGGCACGAGAAAAAGTGGTGTCAGATGGTATAATGGGCCCATAAATACCCCACTTTATAACTAAATAAAATGAAAAGTGAATAGTGCTAGTTGCTGTTGGCGCGAGCTCGATGGCACGAGGGTGGGATTGGTGCGCCAAAGGAAGGGTGGCGCCAAAGAGCTACCAACCCACCTTACAGCCGCCGCTCCCTCACAACTTGAATAAAGTAAAGTTTACACACTATAACCAATTTACAAAATATATGAGAAAAACTTTGTGAATAGTGAACACAATACAAAATCAATGATTATCTCATGTCTCCATAATCACAAATTTTTTAAATTTAATCACAGATACAAATAATAAAACTAAACGGTTCGAACCATTGATTAAGAAACAACGCAACCACACGTTATACACGTCTAGTAATCCTAGAAAAAAAATTAACAAAAAAACACATATTGACTCCACAAAAGAGCCCTAAGAATAGTATTGGCGTCTTCTAAATCATAAAAACAAGCATTAACATATAGACATCCATATTGATTCTCACATCCCACAATTGGTTCATTCGTCCAAGCACCAGTTTCCTACCCGCTTTGTAAATTAAGCCTGTAATGCACCCTTGTGCCTTGCACTGAAAAGATGGATAAATAAACTGTTCATGAGATGAAACAAAACCATAACATTACGTTATTAAATAGCTCACATAATTATGTAACTTGCTCATGCTACATAATTTCATGATAACACACATGAGTCTAATCAGTTTACCAAACTATTCACTGTTAGAGTCCATGACTTGCTTGAGACCAGACCATTTGAATCTCGAGTCCGACTTAATAACTCAGTCAACAACAAAGGCTTACAATATACAAATACATAAATTCATTTGCATCAAGTAGAAAGATAAACGCGATAAACATATGTGATAAGTTCACAATGTCAAGTCATGTATTTTACGTTTCAGCAAAATGAAAAGATATAAGATTATAACCTGACAAGACGTCTACACTCCAACATTAAACAAATCTTCCTATAATCAACGCCTTTTTCTTGAAGCAAAACTTCTTTAGGCTTAACATCACTAAAAGGGTTCACCGTAGGTGTAGGTTTCTCTAACCCATCTCCGATGCGCCTAATTGTGCACTCCTAGGCCTGCTGTTACAATGAGAACTTGTGGGACGACTTTTGATTTTCATAGCTTCAAGTTCCAAAAAACCGACCCACCTCCTCCAGTGTTAATCCCACTCACACCATCAAGAGAATCGTACCGATTAGGTCTACTTGCACCATCAAAAGACGGCACCTGGAAAAAGAGTTTGTTTATGATAAATACAAAATTAATGCACATCTGCAGATTGTAGACTCAAATGGAAACATAAAGCTATTCTTAGTGCATCCTCTCTAATTTCTTCTAGATTCAACTCTGGCATGACAACATGGTTCTGACTTTCCTTTCCAAAACTTATATTGTACATAGTAGTAGTGACAACATATTAAACTTGGGCCAATCGGTAAACTGAAAAATATATCAAAAAAGAGAGGATTTCAGTATCTATTACAATCAAAACCAAACTTAAAATGAAAACCAGATCGTACCTTTGAATCGAGAAAGTTTAAGGTTTGGTTCAAGAAACTTGAAACTTGCACGGTAAAGTGATCCTTCCACCTAAACAATCGCACTCACAAAACAAAAATATAAATTAACAACACAACATTGAATTGGCACTTTCACAAACACGTGAAGTGCATTGAAGATAAATTACACCAACCGTACATACTTGTTAATCGTAAGAAGAGGGGGTTTGTATATCTTTATCTATCGAAGCCAAATATAAGGAAGTAACAAAATTCTGCAACCATAAATCTTAAAAAAATGAAAAGTTAGACAGGTATGAATATGTAAAAGAGAAAATATAGGTGTTCAAAGGGTATCAATGTTATCTCACTTTGGGTAAATGAGTTCAATTTCAAATTTTAGATATCTGAGTAAGAAAAGAATATCAGATATCGAGAAACATAAATTTGAATTTGAAATCTCGAAAGAATATAAATCAATAAAAAATGAGTCCTGTGAAATATACGGTGTAGACTTTGGAAAGAAAATCTTTAGTGGATTATGACATCACCCAATCCCAATTGGCACTCTAAATGGAAGACACGTAAGCAAAATGATGTCAGCATAAACTCTCTTTTAATAGAATGTATAGATTATAGGAGAGTTAGTTTTAGTTTAATTTTATTTTATATAAGATTTAGTACTATTAGTTTTTAGAATGAAAATAGTTTTTTTTACAAACTTTAAAATGTCGTTTATCTTAATTGTCGTTAACGTTTTATGTTTTATGTTATTTCGGCGTATCCGGTTCATATCTTTTGGCGAGGAGCTTTACGGGTCTTTTAGCTAGATTAAGTTTTTAAAGTTTAAAGCTCGATTTGTTTTTATCACGTTAGTTTGTCGTAAAATTGACTACTTTATCGGCTAATTAGTTTGATAAAAACTTTGAAAGTTATAAGCTTTAGATTTAATATAGTTATTAGATCGGGTGTTTAATTTTTCATCTTCGGTTCATCATTTCGGGTTAAATTCTCTATTTCTTTTCTTATTTTATTTCATTAGCTTAAATATATCGTTATTATTGCATATATAGCTTTAATGTTATTATTAGAAGAGCTTTACTTATGCTTGTTCATTTTAGCACTTAATTGCCGTTAGCATTATTTTTAGTCTCTTCCGCTTTATACTCATAGTGTAGCTTTCATTATATTTTAAGATTTAGTCGTTAAAATTTGTAGTTATAGTTATCAAAATCAACTCTCTTTTATTCGAGCATCAAACTTTAGACATAAACGCGGATTTCCTTTCACACTTCGCCGCAAGTACGATAACCTTTCGGGTGTACGAAAACGACCCAGTCAATTACCACCCGCGGCGGCATTTAAATAATCTTGTTCAACCATATTAAGTCCATTAGAAAAAAGTATTTATTTGGTGTAACTCCGTGAAACCATGGTGTGGACATTGTCTCAACAAATCCTTAAACCTTTCTCAAGCATCTCCAAACGATTCATGCACTTTTTGTTCAAATCTAGTTATCTCATTCTTAAAGTGAGTTATTTTAGATGGTGGAAAGAAATAATGCATGAACTTAGACACTAGATCGTCCCATGTCAAAATCGAACCCGGTGGTTCCTTTTCATACCAACGCTTAGCGTTTCCCTCGAGCGAGTACGGAAAAAGCATGAGCTTAATCGCGTCATTCGACACATCTCTAAGCTTGAGAGTCAAGGTAATACGAAGAAAATTCCAATGTGAAAATTCCAATGTGAGGTAATACGATATTTAATATATATAATAGAAACATAACAAAACATTCTGAGGACGGAAAGGGTCTTCAAATCAACAATCAACAAATCGCCCCGAAAGAATCGTACACAAAAGTAATAAACCAAAATTCGCTAAAGACTGATTAATTAAACACGAGAGTGATCCCAGTTCGTTGTACACGAAGATATTGTGAATTTGAGACTTTAGTTTTAATTTGGACAATCGATTTGAATTAGTTTCGGTTTTATCTAAAACCTACGTTTTATAAATAAAAGTGCATCAATCGTTTTCCCAAATTAAGTCTAAAAGACGAATTAAACTATAATACTTTTTTATATATTTAAACTAATTACTTGTAACTAATGATTTAAACAAAATTAATTTTAAAAGTAATAAAATATTTATGTTTATTTTTTCTAAACTTAATTTATTTATTTTTATTATTTATTTAAACTAGTATTTTTATACCAAATTTAAAATAAACAATAAAAGCAATTTTATAGATTTAATACAACTTTAAAACTAAAATTTGGTTAAACATGTTTATTGACTAATTGAAAATACAAAAATTATTGTAATATTAGTTAATAAAGCATTAATTTAACCAAGGGGCACTACTGGCACAGTGGTTGAGGCGTTGGTGTTTAACTGTGAGGTCACGAGTTCGAGTCCCATGGAGGACAAATTTTTGAAATTTTTTTATTGAAATAAGAAACTTGATTATGTTAATAACCAAGTGTCCAATATACAAAATATATAGAAGCTCAATCATAAAACACACCAGATCAGTGATGCTGATCACGAAACAAAGCTGCCAAATCAATTCAGTGGAAAAAATATAGCAAAACAGACTTATAACACAACTAGTAACTAAGATAAGCATACAATTAAATTCACAGTTACAGTTACCAAATTTACTTGCAGCAAATAAACCTCCTTATTACAGCTATGTAATAGATTAAGGCAAATCAAAAGCTATATCCTAACAACCTTATAGCAGTGACTAAGGCACAGTTATCACCAGTTATATTCAGTGGAAAAAATATAGCAAAACAGACTTATAACACAACTAGTAACTAAGATAAGCATACAATTAAATTCACAGTTACAGTTACCAAATTTACTTGCAGCAAATAAACCTCCTTATTACAGCTATGTAATAGATTAAGGCAAATCAAAAGCTATATCCTAACAACCTTATAGTAGTGACTAAGGCACAGTTATCACCAGTTATATTACAACAAATAATGAAGTAAACATCAAGGTAGCTAGATCAATAAAATATCACAGCTAAAATAACTATCAGCACCTCATTATCAATCAAAATCAACCAGTTCAAGTAATTCAAGACATTAGCAGCAGACTAGAAACGAATTAAATCATAGTGACGAGATTGACATATGCAACAAATCTATCATTATGTAAACCAAAAGCAGACTAAACTATTAACTTATATTCAAACAAATCACAAAATGGTAACTTACTCAACGACCCAAAAAACTAACAAGATTCAAATATTTCTTACTGATTAAAATCAATTAAAACAGTCCCAAATCTCAAATTTATACAACAACTCAAAGCAATAACAGGATTCATTAACACACAGCCTAGAAGATCATAAATAGAACATAATAATGTAACAAATCAAATTCCAAACGCAGTATAATCATCTAAACACAAAATCATAGAAAATTAATGGCTTATGTAGAAAATAAAAACCGAGCTTAACCATTTTACTTGAAGATATCCTTTGATGTAGAAGGTAGCGATGAGGTACCTACACACATGAAACAACAAAACAAGCATATACCATACAATATTCATATAAAATATGCATTTATTGTCCATTTTATGATATAAATGATATGAGTAATTACACTCATATCATGGTGCCAGATATTAGAGCCAATAATTTTGAGCTCAAAACCGGTTTTATTCAGATGGTCTCTACAGCACCTTTCTTGGGTCGCACTCATGATGATCCTTACGATCACATCAAAAGGTTTTTACACTTAACCAATACTTTGAAATACAATGGGGTCTGACAAGAGGAAATTCGTTTTCTCCTTTTTCCTTTCTCTCTCGAGGGACAAGCCCGGACTTGGCTTGAAAAGGAACCACCCCAAAGTATTGTCATATGGGCGGACTTAGAGACTAAATTCATAAATTACTTCTTTCCACCCTCACATACTACCGCTTTGCGGAATGATATGATCAATTTTGAACAAAAGTACGATGAGACATTTAGTGAATCTTGGGATTGTTTTGAGGAACTTTTGAGAAAGTGTCCACAACACGATTTTACTAAAGTGCATCAAATTAATACCTTTTACAATAGATTGAGTTTGAATGACCAAGATTCACTAAATAGTGCTTCGGGGGGTAACACTCTATTAAAAACAACACAAGTCGCTTGGGATATAATTTAAAACAAGGCCAAAGTTCAAACTAAAAGTGTAAGGGCTACTATGGCAAGTACTAGTGATAGTGAGACTACCAATCAAATTCAAGCACTTACGTCAATTGTGACAAAACATGCCATACATGTTCAAAACACTCCTACTCAACATGTGAATGCTCTTCATGTGACTTGTGAAACATGTAGTGGGCCACACTCATATGTTAACTGTGATAAGGCTTTTGCCCAATCTCAAGGGGAAGTGTATGCTTATAACAACACTGAGAGGGTTCATTTCAAGCCGAATGTCGATGTTAATCATTTGTCATATAATTCGACTAACTATTTGGCTCCAACCGGTTTTCAACAAAGACATCCCCACCTACCCAAAACAACCAAGGTCCACCAAGACCTAATTTTCAACCAAATGCAAATGTGCGGGGCTACAATGCCAATCAAGGAAATTATTAAATGCACAATCAAGGCTATCCAAACCAAGGTTTTAATCCTCAATGTTTTCCACCATACAACCTGTAACACCCTACTTGGATAAGTGGACCGTTACATGTATTTATGGCGTGTCAACAAAGCATAAGGTAAATGTCCTAAAACATTAAATGACCATAACGGAAATACCGGAATCAAACATCGGTAATCCAACCTAAGCTCAAAACATGAAAAATAAAATACTGAAGGAAAGGACTAAACAATGTCCAAATAAGCAGAATAATGTAAATACATAAAGTAAGAAGTCTGGATAGCTTCCATCCAAATGCACATGCTCTCAGAATCCTAAGAGCGTCCTGGGGTACCTGCCGTTAGAACATGAAAGGGAACTACGGCTGAGCATAACGCCCAGTGAACGGATATAGAGCATGATAAGGAACTACTGAAATGAAACAGATGGTAAAATACTGGAGCTGTAAGACTGATAAGTAAAGTTGAAGCAGAAATCTGTGCATAATCTGTAAAGTCTGATTCGTAAATAATAAAGCTGAACTAATATCTGATAAATTTGAAAACATGCATTTACTGTATTTTAATTTGCCAGAGCTTATATGGGTCACGTGCTGTAACAACCGTGCATGAATAACTGGAGGGGTGACCTCATCATGCTATAGAGGGGTGACCTCTAAATAACTGTGCTGGGTGGAGGGATCAACTCCAATGTGAAGGATGTAGAGCACACACCACATTCACCCTGATAACTTGTAACACATATAAGCCTAGATGCATCCATACGCCCCACTAATAATACTGATAAAATGGCCAAGCTGAGCTGAGTAGGACGATGCACGATATCACTCTCCTGCATGTGAGTCACGACACCGGTGCCTCTAGTGCCGTGGTTACGGTACCTCCGTAACTAGTACATAAACTGGTCGTGCTTGTATATAATGCTCAGGCATTTTATTTAGTTATTAATATGATTACTGATAAACTTAAACATATATTGGGGAAAAACATTTGGCTGAAGACGGGGAATCCTAATCATGCATAGAAAGGAAGTCCTTACTGAAAGGACGGAAAATCCGTACCTCGTGTCCAGTAATGAAATACGACTGAAAGCTGAAAGATCTATCCGAATTCATGGTTACTACATAAATAACGTATGCGAAAACAAATAAGTTGACTGATGTTATATATTTTACTGCTCTTAACTGTTTCCGTTGGATTTAATTTATACTTGTATTACTATTTATATATAATCTACTAAATTCCGACTGTTCATAAATATTACTGATTTAATGTACTCTGTATTTCTGATTTCGTATAATGTATAATCTGGCATTACTATAAATAGTATAGTAACTCGTTATAATTAGAAAGTTTCCTAATTTAGAAATATTTCCAATCTAATATCTTTAAATTAAATTATTTATGAGTCATAAGTTTTTAATAGGATAAAAATGATAAAGCTAGAATAAATTTAATTTTATTAATTAGATTAATAAAATTGGACAATATAATTAATTAATTTATAAAACTCATTTATAAATAATTTACAAATTCAAATATTTCGTGGTTCCCACCGCTTGTCTTAAGTTCCCACTGCTTTTATATTTTCCCATTGTATGATATATGTTCCCACTGCTTGCCATAAATTCCCACTGTTTGTGCAGTGGTTACCACTGCTAATGCAGTGGTTCCCACTGCTCGCAGTCCCAAACACACCCTGTTGGGCGAACTAGACCCAAACACCCCTGTTGGCTGCTGTTGCTATTCGAACAACCAAACACCCCTGCTGTTTGGGGTTGCTCTTCACGGCAGGGCTAAAACAACACCACGCCACCTCGTTTGGGTCACGATTGGCCACACAATAGGCACACCGAGACCTTATGGTCTCGGTTTTCATGAATCAAGCAAAACACGACACCCTTTCTAATCATTTCTATGATTTCCTTTTTAAGCTTTCTACTGTTCTTGATTAAAATTATAGAATTCGATTTTTGAAAAAAAAAGAGATATGCATTACCTTTATAGACGATTTGGGGATTGGTTACAAATACGCCATACATCAATTGCTAAAACGAGATCTCTTTCCCCTTTGTTTGTTTACAACCGTCGGCTACCACAAGCCAACCATGAAACCCCCCTCTTTTTTTTTCTTTTTTTTTGGATTACCGTTTGTGAAAAGGGGAGGGTGAACCCCCATTTTTTTTCTTCTCTTCTAAGTCTGCTGGCGGCTGATACAAGGCTTTTGGCCCGTATAAAAATTAAAGTTCATTATAGTGGTCTAATCGAATTGATCTAGGTTCTCTATGTGACTCTAATGTTCTTTGGTGAAACAAAAATGTGTCGTTGTAGTATTTAAAATAAAAGTGCGAAACTTTAAAGTAAAAGTGTAATTAAAGTAAATGACTTGAAAGTAAATCTAAGTCTAATTTAAAAGTAAAGTGCAAGTATTAAAAAGCTTGACTGAAATTAAAGGACACTAAACGTAAATAAAGCAAACTTAAATCTATCTAAGGCAAACTTAAATCGCAACTAAAACTTAAACTAAGGCAAGGCTAAAATAAAGCTAAGACAAAATTAACTTAATACGCGAGTAAGGAAAAAGGCGGGAAAAATAAAGCTTGAAAATAAAAGACAGAAATTTAAAAATGGATACTAACAAAAACCTGAAGGAAACCCCTTGATCCGGAAGTTTTCTGAGTCGGAAGATGTTGATCCGGAACTTTTCCTGATGAATTGCTTGACTCAGAAGTTCTTGAGTTCCAGATGAAACCCACTGGTTCGGAACTTTGAATGTTCCGAATGAGCAATGCTTGAGTCAGAACTTCGTCCGGAAGTATTGATCCGGAAGTTTTCGTCCGGAACTTTGAATGTTCTGGATGAAGCCCACTTGAGTCGGAACTTTCGTTCGGAAGTCTTGACCCGGAAGTCTTGATCCGGAACTTTCGTTCGGAAGATTTCGTCCGGAACTTTCGTCCGGAAGTCTTGACTCGGAAGATTCGTTCGGAACTTCTAAAGTTCCGAATGAATTTGCTGATCCGGAACTTCCCTTGGTTCGGAAGTTTTCGTCCGGAAGTTATCCGGATGAAGCTTGACTCGAAACTTTTAAAGTTCCGAATGAAAGCCTTTCTTCTCTTGGCTCGGAACTTTACCTGGAAAGATCAGATACATCAACAAACACCCCCGAAGAACAAGGGATCACAGTAACACGAATCTAACCACAAATTAATCAAAATCAAACAAAAGACTTAACCAAACTAATAACCAAACTAATAATAAAAAAACAATTAATCATAAACAAATAATCTATATCAATAAAACTAACAAATTTAACCACAATAATCAAAAACCACTTGATCAAAATAAGAACATGAACATGAACACAAACATAAACATAAAAATCAAAGATCAAGAAAGGTAGATAGGAGATTAACAAGATAAAATAAAGATTGAAAATAATTAAATGGAAACTTACTTGAAATTAAAGGAATTTAAGGTGCGAGACAAGGTATTTAAATTTGACAAGTATTTAAATTGACATGAATTAAAGGTGCAAGGTAAATAAAATGGAAGACTAATTGTCACACTTAGCCAACAAAATGAAAAGTGATTAAAACTAAACTATATATAGGGGAGGATTAGGAAGCTTCCTCCCCTCTTTCCTTTTCTCTTAATTACAAGATTAAGTCCTTCCTTCTTTAATCTTCATTAATTTCACCATTAGTCCTTTATTCTTCTAATCTTCTTTAAACTTGGACTCTAATGACTTGTGGCTCGGGATTTCTTTTGAACTCGTCTTTTAATTCTTCAATAAGATAGACTTGAGTTCCTCGGTTTTTAGTAAACTTCCGTCTTTTGACTTTTTCTTCGATAAATCTTCAGAATTGGTCTTGGACTTCCGTTCTTTTTTCACTCTTGACTTCTCGACTTCGTCTTTCATCTTTTTCTTCAATAAAAGCCCGTGAATGCTCGTGTTTTCTCCACTTTTCACCTTTTCGTCCTAAATCACAACAAAAACACAAACCACGCATAATTCCGACATAAAAGACATAAAATACAGGTTTTGGCTTGGTTATTATTGTAATTAAGTGGTAGAAAGGATGGGTGTTTACACACCTATCAAATCCCCTACACTTGACCATTGCAATGTCCTCATGCAAGGCATTAGTTACAAAGCACGTTTACATTTTTCATCATAATTAATCCACGTTGGCCTTTATTAAAAAGATAGAAAATTACAAACATACAAAGTAAAGAAATCAAAAGCATACCTTGGGTTTTGGAAATGTTATGAATAATCATCATCCTCAAGTTTTCACTTTCTCCAAACCAAGCTTAAAAACGAGATCATTGTTATTATAAGTTCGCAGACTAACACGAACTCATGTGGCCAATTATTCATTTAGACTCCCTTATTCCTAGAGGTATCTCTTATATTTTATTGTTGTCTTGAATGATCACGAGGATGCATTGTTTGACTTATTTTGATAGTTTATTAGGCCGAAAATAAAGTGAACGATTTAATCAATAGTTAGCTAAAGGACAAAATCTTTTAAAACTGCTTCTCGGGACCTCATAAAGTTCATATCTTGGCATAACTCGCTTCGCGATTTGAGACCTTTCTCGGACCGATATTTGGCAGCGACTTCATACTTCAAACCTTAAGAGACGTTCATGAAATAATGGCCTTCTCTTCATAATAGGAATTTCTTCACTTGAAATTTTGAGAGATTCATACTTGGACCACGACTTCTTCATTTTTCTCCAATCTTTACTTTGGACTTTGATATACAATGATCCGCCTCCTTTTATGACTTGGATCTATTTATCCTCATACCTTGTTAGGGTCTTTTCGGATACACTTCTCCATGACTTTTGGGAGTTTTTGCTTTTCATCGTGTGTCTCGATCCTTCATATTGATTTTCGATAAATAATTCTTCACATCACTTTGGATCTTTAGCAACAAAATATAGCCCTCATGCCTTGTTAGGGCCTTTTCAGACTCGCCAATCTTCGCATCCCGCTTCAATAAGTTATGCCTTGGCTATGAACTCTAATCCATACCGAGCAACTTTTAAACGATCTTGGGCTAGAAGCTAAGTAACTTTTCAAATCGTAGAACCTTATTTATTGCAGATAAATTTATTAGCAAGCGATGGGAGAATAAGCTTATAATTAACTCACATAAATTCACGAAAGAATACCAAGCTTATAATTGGCTCTATCATCTATCGTTCTCCACAGTTTAAAATCTCAAGGAATGAGACTCGTGGATGCTTAGCCTATTAAATCAAAGTTTTGGGTTTTCGAGTCGCCTATAGGATCTTGCAAACTCTTAGACTTTTTCAAGTTTAGAATTCGCATTTTAAAGTTCCCTTGATAAACGACTCTCTAGGATCAATTATAGGAACTTGCGAAAAGTTCTTGTTCTTAACCCGTGAGAGTTAAGACTTTCGCGTTTTATAGCTCCCTATATAATAGCCTAGCAAAACTCGACTTAAACATGTTAATGATACTAGCTAGAGTAACTTAGATAAGTAAACTCGGGTTGAGTCAAAAGATTCACAACGTTTGAAAATTAAAACCACTTTATTAAAGATTTATTCTAGCAAAGAAAGAAAATAACTATACAAAGGGAAAAACTAATAGGCCAAAATAGATCAAAAATTTTGAAAAATGTCGAAAAATTGATTTTCCGGTTAAAATGAGGACAAATACAAGGAAAAGACCACTTAACTTCGATAGAAGTCCACCTACACTTAATATAAACATTGTCCTCAATGTTTAAGCATGTGGGAGTAAACTCCCCTACACTTAGGACATTGTGCACGTTGTTTAAATCTTGCTAAGGAAAGGTCAACTAAAGAGATCCCTATTTTAATATTGAGAAAATATAAAATAGTGAATCGAAAAGGGTTTAGGATAGAACCGGGAAGAAGTGGACACGGAATCACGGGTCGTCAAGAATCATCAAGAGTGGATCATTGAAGCTCGAATCCCTGATTAAGAGAGAGGAGAGGAAAGCAAACCAAGGGGTCTCCCCTACACTTATGATAAAGAAAGCGAAAAGATAGATGCATGGGTTGCCTCCCAAGAAGCGCTTGATTTTTGTTAACCGAGTCGTGAGCCTGACTCGACCTTGATCATCAACGGACGAAACATGAAACATATCCACCAGGATCAAAGACATAGTTTTTGTCCATCAAATAGCACAAGCTTAAGGCGAACAAGGCAAGACAAAGAAGAGTAGGCAAGGTTCTCTTAAGCAGTGATGGAGCACGGTGGAAGCAAGGTTGAAGAGGTGCAAGCACATTTCCATAAGTTCCAAAGATATTTCCTTTTATTTCATCAGGTGGATACTGAGATGGCTGCAGAATGTCAATACCGGGGTCGTACACCTTTTTCTTTAGGGGAAAATAGCACTCAGGCTTGGCAGAGTGTGAAGAAGATCCGCGAAGAAGCACAACCTCGTCCTCAGATGATGGACAAAGAGGTGTTAACTCATACGTGCTATGGATATTGGTGTCGACCGGTTTCTTCTCCTTAGAAAGAATGTTCTTCAAATCCAAAGTAGGATCAAGACGATAATCTTCAAAGTCTAAAGGAGGGGCATCACTCTCATGAGGGAAGTAAGTGTTGAGAAACGTAGAGAAATCTTCCTCAAATGAGTAATCGGTCAAAGTAGGATCGAGCGATGGCGGTGGAGGATCTTCATCATGTGAAGAATCGCTCGAAAGAGTATCAGCCTCATCGAAATCATCATACGTGGGCAGCTCGGGATACTCAGAAGTAAGGTCATCATAATCATCCGAGTCCGAGCTAGAATCATCATAATAAGCATCAAAGACCGGTGGAGAATCATAAATGGGAGAAGCGTCCATATTTGGGCGAGAATCATCCACATCATCTTGAAAAAGTGGATTATCGATGCAAGAGTCGAATAGAGGATTGTCGTAGACGGTAAAGTCATCGAGCACATTAATCATATTCACTGATTCTCGTCCAAAAGATTTGCCTGTAAGCTTCCCCATTTTAAAAACTTTTGAATCATCCCCGACTCGTAAGATTAACTCACCTTCGGCCACATCCACTAAAGCTCGTCCGGTTCTCAAAAATGGCCGACCAAGTATTAAAGGAATACGAGGGTCCATTTCATAATCAACAATGACAAAATCGACCGGGAAAGTAAATGTGCCAACTTTGATGAACACATCTTCGGCTATACCAACGGGGTAAGCGAGAGTGCGATTTGCAAGTTCAAGAGTCATCTTTGTTGGAGTGAGGTCGGGCAATGACAGTGTTTTCCAAACACTCAGTGGCATCAAATTAATACTGGCCCCGAGATCAGCAAGGCCAGTAAATTCTTCAGTTTTGTTGAACACGGAAGGCAACACAAAACGACCGGGATCTCCAAGCTTTTCCGGAAGTTCTTTAAGAATCACTGCAGAGCAGTTTTCATTTAAGCGTGTGTTGGCGAGTTCAATCAGCTTTTCCTTCTTGTTAAGCAATTCCTTAAATGCTTTAAAAAATTTGGGCATGTGGACAAGTGCTTCAAGAAAGCTAATGTTGAAGTTCATTTGAGAAATCATCTTGATATAGTTTGACACTTGACAGTCATTCTTGGTTAGCAAGTTAGGCTTGTCCAAGCGAGAAGGATATGGGATGTTGGGTTTATAGGTGGAAGGTGTAGGTGTAGGTAAAGGTTGGGATGTTGAAGGGTCCTTCCGGGAAACATCGTCATGACGAGGCGGAGACGGTAATGGTGCACTAATACTAGGTGTAGGAGGAGGTGTAGATGATGGGGGTGGGATTGGTGGTCCTACGATGGTAACTCCACTACGAGTAGTAATAGCACTCACATTAGCTCGCGGATTGGTGACGGTGTTTGAAGGTAGAGAACTCGAAGTAGAAGGTTGAGTGGAAGGCAAGAAACTAGCCAACATATTCTTTAATTCATTCGTTTGAGTGCTGAAGGAGGATTGAATATTATCGCGAACCTCGGATCTTATCTCATTTCCTTGCTTCGTGATATCTCCTTTCAAATTGATTATTTGGCTCTGCAGATTCTTGATTTGCTCACCTTGGGTTCTCATTATTGCTTCAACATCGGGGTTAATGGGTGGGGTTTGTTGGGCGGGTTGGTGATAAGGATTAGAAGCTCTTGGTGGGATTTCGTTGCTCCTATTGTAGTTGTTGGCGGGATTTTGGTTTTGAGGAGAAAAACCGGGTGAAAGGTAGTTGTTGGACCGGTAACTCAGCAAATTTCTATCCCCTTGAGGTCGAGCTTGGTAATTTTCCGGTGAATAATTACCATAAGCTGCATACACATTTTCCGGATTTCCTTGTGTCGAAGGACAATCGGTGTATGAGTGAGGACCGCCGCATGTTTCACAAGGATTAGCAACCTCTTTAACTTGTCGTTGTTGTTGGTTTGAAGCCAAGAGTTGCATACTTCTGTTCATTTCAGACAGCACACGGGTGAGTTCGGTCATATCAGGGTTTGCTGAGGTGGAGGAAACATTGACTCTCGGGTTGTTCCTAGAAGAAGCGGAGGAATCCCAGTTTTTGTGGTGAGTAGTCATGTTCTTAATTAACTCTCTACACTCCTCGGGTCTCCTTTTCATGAATGTGCCACCGGCGGCTGCATTAATCGTATCACGATCTCGAAAAGTCAAACCGTTGTAGAAAGTATCAATTAAGGTCACAGGGAGCATGTTGTGGTTTGGACAACGATCAATCAAGACATTATATCTCTCTCAAGCATCAAAAAGAGATTCATCAGGGTCTTGCATGAAACCGCTGATTTGATTGCGAAGGCTCGTGACCATGGATGGTGGAAAGTAGCGCGATAAAAAGCGTTGAGTCATGTCATCCCAAGTATGAATTGAATTCTTCGGGAGACGATCAAACCATTTCTCGGCATGATGCGATAAAGTATGTGGAAAGAGTTGTAGGCGAAGGACATCCATTGTGGCACCAGGCTACTTCATGCTTTGTGTGATTCTAATGAACTTGTCGAGGTGTTTGTTGGCATCATCATCAGGCAATCCATGGAATGGGTTAGTTTGCACTTGCTGAATCATGTGGTGCTTCAACGAAAACTCAGGAGCGTTGATTTGCATCGGCGCAATCGGTCCTCCTCGTCCAAACATGGTAGGTTGACAAAGCTCCTCCATTGTCCGAAGATTGGGCTGTGGAAGAACATTGTTGTTATTGTTGAGGTGCGGTGGAATGTTGTTGTTGACACCTGACATACTTAAATCTTCTTGAGTCTCGGGCTCTTGATAATTAGAAGATCTAGTACGCATACACCTGAAAATGCAAAAGAAAAAGAAACCAAACACAAAGACAATATATATACACAATAAAGATAAAATCTTTTTGGATGTTTGAAATTTTTTAATTTTTATGGATTTTTAGCAATTATAATTTTTATGATTTTTTTTAATTTTTTATGCAAGAAAAATAACGCTCACAAGTGAACGGATCCCAAAAAGCAACGTGTCTTTCACAGAAAACCGTTAATCTTTACGAAAAGAGCCGGCAGCAGCGTCATTTGATACAAGGCTTTTGGCCCGTATAAAAATTAAAGTTCGTTATAGTGGTCTAATCGAATTGATCTAGGTTCTCTATGTGACTCTAATGTTCTTCGGTGAAACAAAAATGTGTCGTTGTAGTATTTAAAATAAAAGTGCGAAACTTTAAAGTAAAAGTGCAATTAAAGTAAATGACTTGAAAGTAAATCTAAGTCTAATTTAAAAGTAAAGTGCAAGTATTAAAAAGCTTGACTGAAATTAAAGGACACTAAACGTAAATAACGCAAACTTAAATCTATCTAAGGCAAACTTAAATCGCAACTAAAACTTAAACTAAGGCAAGGCTAAAATAAAGCTAAGACAAAATTAACTTAAAATGCGAGTAAGGAAAAAGGAGGGAAAAATAAAGCTTGAAAATAAAAGACAGAAATTTAAAAATAGATACTAACAAAAACCTGAAGGAAACCCCTTGATCCGGAAGTTTTCTGAGTCGGAAGATGTTGATCGGGAACTTTTCCTGATGAATTGCTTGACTCGGAAGTTCTTGAGTTCCGGATGAAACCCACTGGTTCGGAACTTTGAATGTTCCGAATGAGCAATGCTTGAGTCGGAACTTCGTCCGGAAGTATTGATCCGGAAGTTTTCGTCCGGAACTTTGAATGTTCCGGATGAAGCCCACTTGAGTCGGAACTTTCGTTCGGAAGTCTTGTCCCGGAAGTCTTGATCCGGAACTTTCGTTCGGAAGATTTCGTCCGGAACTTTCGTCCTGAAGTCTTG
Organism: Glebionis coronaria; assembly: GCA_025667525.1. Lineage (NCBI taxonomy): Eukaryota > Viridiplantae > Streptophyta > Magnoliopsida > Asterales > Asteraceae > Glebionis > Glebionis coronaria. Next base: position 275,956,925 of record CM046875.1, on the reverse strand, counting down.
ACTCGGAAGATTCGTTCGGAACTTCTAAAGTTCCGAATGAATTTGCTGATCCGGAACTTCCCTTGGTTCGGAAGTTTTCGTCCGGAAGTTATCCGGATGAAGCTTGACTCGGAACTTTTAAAGTTCCGAATGAAAGCCTTTCTTCTCTTGGCTCGGAACTTTACCTGGAAAGATCAGATACAGCAACAAACACCCCCGAAGAACAAGGGATCACAGTAACACGAATCTAACCACAAATTAATCAAAATCAAACAAAAGACTTAACCAAACTAATAACAAAACAACAATTAATCATAAACAAACAATCTATATCAATAAAACTAACAAATTTAACCACAATAATCAAAAACCACTTGATCAAAATAAGAACATGAACATGAACACAAACATAAACATAAAAATCAAAGATCAAGAAAGGTAGATAGGAGATTAACAAGATAAAATAAAGATTGACAAGAATTAAATGGAAACTTACTTGAAATTAAAGGAATTTAAGGTGCGAGACAAGGTATTTAAATTTGACAAGTATTTAAATTCACATGAATTAAAGGTTCAAGGTAAATAAAATGGAAGACTAATTGTCACACTTAGCCAACAAAATGAAAAGTGATTAAAACTAAACTATATATAGGGGAGGATTAGGAAGCTTCATCCCCTCTTTCCTTTTCTCTTAATTACAAGATTAAGTCCTTCCTTCTTTAATCTTCATTAATTGCACCATTAGTCCTTTATTCTTCTAATCTTCTTTAAACTTGGACTCTAATGACTTGTGGCTCGGGATTTCTTTTGAACTCGTCTTTTAATTCTTCAATAAGATAGACTTGAGTTCCTCGGTTTTTAGTAAACTTCCGTCTTTTGACTTTTTCTTCGATAAATCTTCAGAATTGGTCTTGGACTTCCGTTCTTTTTGCACTCTTGACTTCTCGACTCCGTCTTTCATCTTTTTCTTCAATAAAAGCCCGTGAATGCTCGTGTTTTCTCCACTTTTCACCTTTTCGTCCTAAATCACAACAAAAACACAATCCACGCATAATTCCGACATAAAAGACATAAAATACACGTTTTGGCTTGGTTATTATTGTAATTAAGTGGTAGAAAGGATGGGTGTTTACACACCTATCAGCGGCAGCCTTCAAAACAACCCTAAATCATTTTTTTTTACTGTTGTGAGAATAGGAAAGGGTAACCCCCGTTTTTTTGTTATTGTAGTGGGCTTAAAGCCCAATTTCCTTTTTGTCTTGATATAAGACACACAAAACAAGCCCAAACATGTATACTTTATGTTTTCGTTTCGCTTCGTTTACGACCTTTAATTTGCGTGTTCATTTTTAAATCCCGTAATGTATTTATTTATTTTACTGAAAATAAATATGTACAAAATACTGAATGATTATTTCTGAATTATTTTCTGAATAATTAATTACGTCACGATCTTAGTTAAAACTGAGACTGTGTGAATTTAATATTCATGGATTTTAAACATCGCGTACGTGTTCGTAATTTAATTCCCGTAAATATTTATTTCCTGAATGAATAATACTTTCGTAATACTTGAATTAACACTTTCATTTATTATCTGAATAAATAATTACGTAACGTTTAAGTTAAATATGTGATTGTACGTAATTAATGTTCGTGGACTTTTAAAACGGGTTTTACAATTCTTCCCCTCTAAAAGAATAATTCGTCCCCGAATTAAAGATACGACGCACTGGGTTTTACAATTCTTCCCCTCTAAAAGAAAAATTCGTCCTCGAATTAACGGTAATTAAACTGGTGCAGTTATAAAAAAATGAAAGGACCTATATGCTGAAAGGGCATGAAAGCTGAAAAGACATGTAAGTTGAAGGATCATTCGTCCTTGATTTAGAACATGATGCTGCTGAAAGTATAAACCTGACATGACTGAAGTGATCAGGTAACGTGACATGGCTGAAGAGGACATGGAACATAACATGACTGGAGAACTTAACTGGATTAATTAAAGGAAAATAGATGAGAGGTCCGGATGGACTCCTGCGTTTCGAGTGGTCTCCCGCTCGAAACGTTTCCTTCAAGGTCTAAACATAATAATAAATAAAAATATTGGTCCTGATGACCCTGTCCTGATGATGCTGAATAGTTTCTGGTTCCATACTTAAAATGGATTTTCTGAATCTGATAGAATGAATAAGTTATAGCATGTAAGGTACATGAAACGGTACGTACAATTATCCTGAAAAGATAACATTTATATCTCTGAGTAAGATGTTGAAATATATATAGGGATGAACTACGTGAACAATTGTGAACGTGCTACGTGAGCAATTGTGAACGTGGTTCGCGATTATATAAGGAACGTTGGGCATGGAACTTATTGCAAACCTGACATGTGAAACATACTGTGAACGTGATACTGGGACATATCATAAACCTATGCTGACTGAGGAAAGAATGCCAAATGATATATTCTGAGATGTGAAACATTTGTTTGATTATGTAAAAGTTATACAAACTTGGGTTTGGTTTCTTAAGTTTTCTGTAACGTATTCGGTAACAAGCTGTGAAATGTGCATCGTGAGATGGAACACGAATCTGATCGTAAACAATGTCATGAACGCGAATCGTGAATTTAAATCATGAGATATTATAAACATGAACTGAAACAACATCATACTGTGAATGAGACGTAAACGTAAAGGTGAACATAAACATACACGTGATCGTGAACATGAATTCTGTCTGATATGATGGTCGATGGAATACCTTGAATTCGTACAATTTACTACTAAATTTTCTGCAGGTCCGCTACTGCCTAATCCGCTCAGATGAAAGAAAACGCGCATGCTGATTACATGGTTGGCGATGACTTAGATAGTATCATACTTCTTCTGAGTCTGTGGTAACTGATAATGATTTCATGAAAATTCGTCTCATTTCAGTTCAGAAATTTCTAAGGTTTGTAGTAACTCACTAACATGACGGTGTTCTATCTTGAACCTGCGGTATGTCAGGCATCCAGATATGAACATAGCTGCATTATTGTGTGATACTGCTTCTATCAAAGTTTTTCCTGGGATTATGGAACATTCCGGTGGAAATCTGGTTGAATAGTCATAAAATTTTTAGTGAGAACTATCAGCAATTTCTGTGGTAGCAGTCAATTGAGTTCTAGAAAAGTTTGTACTTCGTTCACCGGCGTCGATCGGGACCATCAGGTGATGGCCTTCACCTTCGCAGGCTTGTTCTGAAATTTCTTTCTACTGAATTAGGGTGGCTCAGAAATGCCACTTTGTTCATCTGGTACTCATATCTAGAAAGCTACATATATAATTTTCCTATCGGAGAATCAGTACAACAGTGGGAAGATGATTCCCTTGTACTTCTCTAGAATTTAGCAGAGCAGGAGGTTATCATTGAATATACTGGCGATTTTTTTTCTGAGAATTCATGAAAAAAAATTTATTCATAAATTTCCTATTATAGTTGGAGCATTAGGGAGTTCAGAAGTATACGTAAAAATCTTAGAGAGGCTATAATCTATGTAATAGCAGTCAGGAAAGCATCACGTTCTTTCTCTCTCCACTGATGGCGACATGATCGTGACTTATTCTGGAAAGTTGTTTATGGCATCGCAACAGGTTAGATAAACCTTCTATACGCGAGATGAACATCTATTAAGAATGATGATCTTGTAACTTCCGATGATCGATACATGATCTCATGTTACTGGCTTTCTTCCTGATGGACAGAAAGCAGTGCATTTTCTGGTGATGTGCTAGGGCGATTAAGCCTCGTTTCAGTAACTCTGGCAGCTAATACTACAACTCTTTTAACTTAGCTGAAGCCCTGGAATAAAGAGTTTTAAAAACAGGTTCTATTATTGAGACAAGCTTGATGTTAAATTTTGTCTCGTGGTTAGGAAGGAATTTCTGGAACACCTTCTTAATTAATTCTGGAAATGCTGAAATATCTACTGATCATAAATTTTAAGAACTTCAGAAGTAAATTTTAACTTGTGGCTAGAAAGTCTTTGCAGCTATAGGATAATAATTCACGTGCTCGTAAAGATAGAAGAATTGTACTGATTTTTGTGGCAGGAGTAAAATAAATATGTTCAGGGTCGGTAGGACGGATCTCGACGTTAACTGAAAATAAAACTTAATAAATATGGTGATACTGTTGGGTCCCTTCCGGCTGAGAGGCAGGTGACTACCTGATTTAAGATAAAGCTGACATAGGAACATGTGAAGTAAACATGGCGACTTTTCACTGAATGTGTTCGTCTATAACCTCACAGAGTGAACAGTACGTGTTTAATCTGAATAACATTTTAGTGGTGGTGACTGAATTTTAAATGATTTGATTTATGCGTGGCATAATAGAATGGGTATACCCCTTTTTGAAAAGTACCCTGAATTACTGAGGGTCTCGCTTGGAAATATACTAGAGTTAGGAGTTCTGGCTCGTACTCTGAGAGATATTCGTATGACGTGTATCATGACTGGTGTCTTAGTGTCTTTTGAAACGATACTTGAGAATTGTGTCTTAACTGTTGTCAGGACATGTATTTTAATGGATGAACCTGGACAAGGCGGAAATTTTTGGTAACTGCTAGGATTGGCGGACCGGTTAGACTGCTGACCTCTGAATTTCTGGTCACGTTCATACCGGAGTCCTGATGTTACTGACTAATTAATTATAAGCATGGTGGTTGTCAATACTGCTTTGTCTGTCAATTTACGGTCATTATCATGACCGTGATTCATGCAACTATTCCGACTGAAAGATTAGCTTAGTAACGTGTGACATCTAACTGAGAAGGTAAGAGCATGGAATAGAATGGTAGTGTCTGATGGTTGAAATTTATTCTTGTCAAGAATTTCAAATTTATATTTTTCGTCCTTGTTCTGCATAGTCTTCATAGTATGAACGGCATTAGCATCTTGAGAGATTTCCAAAGTATCAGTAGCATCAGCATCTGTGTGGTCTTCAGAGTGTTAGCAGCATCATCATCTGGTAAAATCTTCAACTCACGAGCAGCATCAGCACCTGGTAGAATATCGACAAGTGGAAACGTCTAAGGTGATTAAGGATCGATTAGCACTATCCATGGAGTAGGGTACCTGGAGTACTCCTAGACTACTGTACATGAGTACAAAATGAATACTGCAAATTGAGCATATCTGAGACACTATACATGGAGTACACATGAAATACTGTACATGGCACTGGTGGAATTTTATGGGATGATCGATATTGGTATCAATTGTCTCACATGATCAAAGAAATAAATTAATTTAAACGGTAGTAGATTGAACTAAAATGAGTAACATGATAGCCTGGTAATTCCTGTATAGACTTAATGCTGGTTGTTTAGAGGCTGAAAAGTATGATTAAACGGAGTTTCATCAATGTTCAGTATAAGGACATGATTGATAAAGACCAGAACATGATTTATCATGAAATAGGATTTTACTGTAATTCTTCTGTATCTTAGCATGAAAACATCATCGCCTTGCTGAAAACGTAATCCTCATAAAGAGACATGAACTTAATCAGCATGAAAACGACATCCACTTGAGAGTACAAACTTAACTGATACAAAGAACATAGAAGAATAATCAACTAAGTTTTAACATCAACTGATGTGGGTAGTTATGGTTTAATCCACAGTATTCAAAGTAGGAAGCATGTGACTAGGTATGGGCGATTCTGTTTCGATCCATACTTGTCAAAATTTTCTGAGAACTGTCATGAATAGAAATATACAATCTGGGACTAAATGTGGTTGGTTGTAGTCCAATTAATATTTGTCAAGATTTTATGAAACGTCATGATATCAAAAAGGTGAACAACTATAGATCGGTTCACAAAACAACATTAAACTGAAAAACATGAAATTTGATCTGAACATTGGTGAACGTATATGGGCTGGTTCACCAAGTAATATTCGACTGAAAACATGAATCTGTCAAGAGTAAGGATGAACGCCGTTGGGTCGGTTCACCAATACAAAAATCTGAACGAGCAAGGGTGAACGCCTATAGGTCGGTTCACCAACACAAAAATTCGCAGAAAAGCACATGCGACTAACTATGGCCAGTCCTGTACCAACCTTTTACTTAGTCAAGAACTTTAAGAAAATGACTGATAACTGAAGAAAACTGACTAATAAAAGCATGAGACACATGAAACATAACAACGCCAAGATCTGGGAAGTTCCTGGTGACTACCCACTAGTCACAAGTCAAGTTTTAGAGCCTACAGGTCGAACCTATAACTCTGATACCATAATTGTAACACCCCACTTGGATAAGTGGACCGTTACATGTATTTATGGCGTGTCATCAAAGCATAAGGTAAATGTCCTAAAACATTAAATGACCATAACGGAAATACCGGAATCAAACATCGGTAATCCAACCTAAGCTCAAAACATGAAAAATAAAATACTGAAGGAAAGGACTAAACAATGTCCAAATAAGCAGAATAATGTAATTACATAAAGTAAGAAGTCTGGATAGCTTCCATCCAGATGCACATGCTCTCAGAATCCTAAGAGCGTCCTGGGGTACCTGCCGTTAGAACATGAAAAGGAACTACGATTGAGCATAACGCTCAGTGAACGGATATAGAGCATGATAAGGAACTACTGAAATGAAACAGATGTAAAAATACTGGAGCTGTAAGACTGATAAGTAAAGTTGCAGCGGAAATCTGTGCATAATCTGTAAAGTCTGATTCGTAAATAATAAAGCTGAACTAATATCTGATAAATCTAAAAACATGCATTTACTGTATTTTAATTTGCCAGAGCTTATATAGGTCACGTGCTGTAACAACCGTGCATGAATAACTGGAGGGGTGACCTCATCAAGCTATAGAGGGGTGACCTCTAAATAACTGTGCTGGGTGGAGGGATCAGCTCCAATGTGAAGGATGTAGAGCACACACCACATTCACCCTGATAACTTGTAACACATATAAGCCTAGGATGCATCCATACGCCCCACTAATAATACTGATAAAATGGCCAAGCTGAGCTGAGTGGGACGATGCAGGATATCACTCTCCTGCATGTGAGTCACGACACCGGTGCCTCTAGTGCCGTGGTTACGGTACCTCCGTAACTAGTACATAAACTGGTCGTGCTTGTATATAATGCTCAGGCAATTTATTTAGTTATTAATATGATTACTGATAAACTTAAACATATACTGGGGAAAACATTTGGCTGAAGACGGGGAATCCTAATCATGCATAGAAAGGAAGTCCTTACTGAAAGGACGGAAAATCCGTACCTCGTGTCCAGTAATGAAATACGACTGAAAGCTGAAAGATCTATCCGACTTCATGGTTACTACATAAATAACGTATGCGAAAAAAAATAAGTTGACTGATGTTATATATTTTACTGCTCTTAACTGTTTCCGTTGGATTTAATTTATACTTGTATTACTATTTATATATAATCTACTAAATTCTGACTGTTCATAAATATTACTGATTTAATGTACTCTGTATTTCTGATTTCCTATAATGTATAATCTGGCATTACTATAAATAGTATAGTAACTCGTTATAATTAGAAAGTTTCCTAATTTAGAAATATTTCCAATTTAATATCTTTAAATTAAATTATTTATGAGTCATAAGTTTTTAATAGGATAAAAATGATAAAGCTATTTATGAGTCATAAGTTTTTAATGGGATAAAAATCATCACACTTGAATCTGAACTTTCTTCATCACTTCCTTCTTGTTCCTCAGAAGTGACAACAAATGGTGATTCGCCAATCTTCTTACTTTCTTTTTCCATGAGTTGTGCAGCCAACCTTAAATCAAACTCTACTTGTGCTGCATCCTTTGGAACTTCTACTTCTACCATGATTCCTTTACCCTTATCTAATGGATCAATGATGGGTAAGGATGATGGTAATACCTATGACGACACTTCTTTGATGATAGCTGATGACTGGAATACATCAACCATATCTGCAGGTCTGTCAACGCTCAAATTCCTTGTGTCAGCGCCCAAATTACTCTTGTCAGCGCTTGGTGCGTCAGCGTTCAAATGTTGCTTGTCAACGCCCAACTTACTTGTCTCAGCATCTCTTGTAAATTGCTCCAACATAGCTGTAAAAGACAAGTTTAAATTTGTAGGAGTTACCAAAGACGTATCAAAACCTGGTTGCTTATTCAATGCAGTAAGGGCTTCAGCAACACCCAAATATTCTCCATCATGTGACCCTTTATCACTCACATTAATCTGCTCATCCTCCCCTATGGAAGATTCCTCCATCCCACGCCTAGTGCTAGCATTCTCCAAAATGACAATCCTCTCCCTCAATTGCTTGAGTTCAATGCCTTGTGTACTGACAATTTGTACCAAGTATGCATTTTGCTTTTGCAAGCTAATGCAGACAGTCGTCAATTCCATCAATGTGTATGGTTCCAATCTGCCCTCCTCTAGAATGGGTATTTGACCTCCCAAAGTAGAGTCATGGGGCATGGATGAGGTCTTAAAGATGTTAGGACTGTCTTGGCCTGCATCTAAGCCAAAAACCAATAGTCCCAGCCTCATCCATAGCACCAACCACACTTGTGATGGTGGTTCTCTCTACTACATGGCTAGGACCACTAGAGGAGAACACTCCAGTAGTCCTTGGGCGTTTTTGCAACCTATATTGAGGTGGGGTAGAAGATGATGTGGATTGGGTGGATGTGGGAAGGTTAAGGGGTGTCTGGGTCTGTGAAGGAAAAGTGTCAACGTCTGGATTACTTGTGTCATCGCCAACATTGAAGGTGTCAGCGTTGAACGGTTCTTGTTCAAATTCCATGTGTTGAGGTGAAGGCAAAGGTTATGGTATTGGGTCAAGTTGTGGTTGTGGGTCTGGTTGAGGTTGTGCTGCTGCAATAACAGCAAGCATAGTTTGGGTGAGGGGTAATTCACGGTGAGAGGGTGAATTCATCTTGGTAAAAATAGCTTTCTTTTGCACAGGGATCTCATAAAATAATCATGATCCCTTGTGTAGTAATTTTGCACATCAAAAACCATTTGCAAAAATCTGGGATAAGCCAAAGTCATCTTATTCCCTTTGTTTTTACACATGCCATCAAAAATCAGTTTTGAATAATTAAACTTTTGCCCATTTTCAATGTACACAATTGCACTAGCAATTGATCTATTAATTTCATTGTGTGCAGTACACTTGGGACTCAAACATTGTAGGATGACATGTATGAGGTACTTCCAGGCTGGGGGAAACTCTTGTTTATGATATTTGTTTAAAGTGCCCTCATCAGGGAAAGGATAACCCAAAGCCCGAAGTCCTTGTTCTATTTCATTTATGGGAAGGGTGGTTATACCATCTGCATCATCAAGATGCAAAGCCTGGCGAACCAAGGCTTCAGTAACCATCCAAGTACGCCCATGAACAATAGCTGATAATGTAGTCACGTAATTAATTGTTGAGGAACTAACAGTTTTCCAAAACTGCTTAATATGAGTGACAGAGATGAGAGGAGCATGAGAAAGAGCATACCTAATAGGAGATGCATTCAAATACGCCACCATCTGGGTGTATTGTGGAAACAGAGTATCATCAGTGTCCAAATAAGCAATCATGTTGTGTTGACTCCTGAATCTCAATACCAAGTCACTTGGTTTAAACTTTGGTGCCATTGTTAAAGAAAGTTGTTTGTGAATTATTGAGAAAGATGAATTATAGGAGAAAATTGTTAGACAAGAATATGAGGTACCCTGTTTAAAAATAGGAGCCAAATATATAGGAGATATAGGCACATGTGATTGGTCAAAAATTAGGCAACTATTTTCAAAATATAATGATGAAAATATTGAAAAGAAAAGAAGTTATCTTTTGCATTAATTAAAAGTTATCTGCTCCCAAAACTACGGCCCCAAAATTCGTCAAAAATAACAACTAGGTAGGTCCCAATGAGTGTCAACGATCAAAAATAACCCATCAATGCCCAACGGCTATATTCTTGTCAACGTTTGCCAAAGCCATGGCAGCGTCTAAATTGGTCATAACAACTCTTGGAAAAATACTTGTCAGCGTCCAAAAATAAAAGTAATAAAAATGAAAAAGGACCTTAAAAAAGTAATTTATCCTAGTGAAGATAACCTATAAATTGATAACTATTATAGGGCGGCAAGCACTGTCCAGTTATGCATACTTGCTTATGCAAGATAGACATAACAGTCCTCTAGTGTCCCTTGCTAACCAAAATTCTTAACAATTAAGTTACCTCATAAAATTCCTTGTAACTCCTAGGTAAAACCCATTATAAATCATTCCCAAGTCTCCCAACAGACCACATCCAATTCTAGGCCAAAAATGTCTTGGCAGCATGCATAGTATATCAACTTTGCATGCTACAGTGCCTCATGATTTAGTAAACTAACTCATACTCACCTGTGGACACAATCTAGAATTGTGATAAGAGTATTATAAGAATACCCAAAAGTCCTAAAAGTTCCTAAAACCTTCCCTTAAACGGTGATACATATGTTGCTCAATAATATGCATGAATATAAAAATTTATGTCAAGACAGGAATATAAATATTCCAACCATCATCCATAAACTAAAACATGCTCAAATGATTCTCCAAGGATCCATAAGTAACTCTGTATCCAATGGTACAATGCTATCAACGCCTGTACACTTAGATCAAAAACCACAAAACTAACATTGTTGCTGACAACGCCACGATAAACACTTATCAGCGTTAAGATAACCTTTGTCAGCGTTAGACAAATATAGTGGAAAATCTAACTTCAAAAAGACCAATAACAATGCATATCCTGTACATACTCTTACAAAACGACCCCATGTGAGATTGATCATTCCAATACTTGTTACCAAGTATTGAAACCTTCCAGCGTCAAAAGGTTTAGTTAACAAATCAGACACATTTTCTTCTGTGTCAACCCTATCTGGTTGTGTTAAACCCTTTCAAAAAAATATATTATAAAATGATGTCTAATTTCTATGTGTTTTGTTTTAGAATGATGTACATGATTTTTAATAATGCATAAAGTACTGTTATTGTCAACAAAAATCTTGTTATAAATCCAACAGCTGGTTCTGAATCCATAAGACTTGTCCACAACTAGCAGCTGCAGCTACATACTCTGCTTCAGTTGTAGAATTGGCCACCACTATTTGTTTCTTGCATTGCCAAGATATCAACCTACTCCCAAGAAACTGACATCCACCAGTTGTGGATTTTCTATCAAACTTATCACCACCATAGTCGCTGTCTAAATATGCAATAAGCTCCAATGGTGAATCTTTTGGGTACCACAATCCAAGATCTGGATAACATCTAAGGTACCTAAAGATTCTCTTGACAGCATAAAGGTGACACTCTTTGGGAGTCACTTGATGGCGTGCACATGCACACACAGCAAACGTAATGTCAGGTCTTGAGGCTGTGAGATACATCAATGAACCAATTATTGATCTATAGTGCCTGAAATCCACATCTTTTCCATCTCCAACTTTTCCCCAAGGGTGTTCTCTATCCATAGGAGTTGTGGCCCTCTTTTCATGTGGAGAAAAGCCAAACTTCTTCAAGATTTCTGCTACATATTTATCTTGAGAGATGAAGATACCATCTTCTTTCTGCTGAACTTGTAACCCTAGAAAGAAGTTCATCTCGCCCATCGCACTCATCTTGAATTTGTCTGTCATAAGCTTGGAAAAGTCTTCACTCATCTTTCGATTGGTAGAACCAAAGATGATATCATACACATAAACCTAAACAAGTAAAACATCCTTACCAGTCTTCTTTGTAAAAAATGTCTGGTCTATGGTGCCCCTTTTGAATCCATTTTCCACCAGATAAGTGGACAATGTGCCATACCATGCTCTTGGGGCTTGATGAAGTCCATACATAACTTTATTGACTCTATACAACTTGTTTGGATGTTCTGGATCTTCAAAACCAGGAGGCTGCATGACATACACCTCCTCAACAATTATGCCATACATAAAAGCACTCTTCACATCCATTTATAGACAGTGAAGCCCATGCAGGAAGTATAGGCTAGAAATATCCTTATAGCCTCAATCCTTGAAACTGGTGCAAAGACCTCCTCATAGTCTATCCCTTCCTCTTGTGTATATCCTTGAGCCACTAAACGTGCCTTGTTTCTGACCACAATGCCTCTTTCATCTTTCTTGTTTCTAAGAACCCATCTTGTTCCAATAGGTCTGACATATCTGGGTCAATCAACCAGCTCCCAAACATCCTGAATAGCAAATTGGTGAAGCTCATCCTGCATTGCTTCCACCCAACTTGGTTCTTTGAGAGCATCAAAAATCTTCTTGGGTTCCTGTCGTGACAGAAAACAGGAAAACAAACATGCTTGAACAAGAGGGGTATCAACCTTCTTGTGTATATTGGCAATAAATCCTCCAAGAATCTGATGAGATCTTCTAGTCTGAACAGGAGACATGACATCCCCAATAATTTGAGAAGAGGGGTGATTCTTCTTGGTAGAAGTTAGAACTCCTCCCTCAAAAAGTCTATTGTCTTCAATCTGATAATCCAAGTTACCAATATCTTCTTCAGACTCTCTTCCATCAATATTTGTATGAACCTCTTCATTTCTGCTTGAAGGTTCACCTTGTTCAAAATTGGAAGAGAAAATATGCTCAAAAGAGTTGTCAACGCCTGAACCAAGGTTGTCAGCGTTTGATCCATCCACGCCTGAAATGGTGTTGTCAATGTTTGAGCCATGAACGCCTGAATTAGTCCTGTCAGCGCCAGATTTTCCTTTGTCAACACCTGAACGACCATGCATGTTGTTAACTGGTGATACTTGGGGACCACCATTTTCTGTTCCAGCAGCAGCAGCAACAAAAGCATCTGTCCATATGGGAATAGTGACATACTCAAGTATGGGAGATGACTTGTCTGCTTGTGATCCAACCTCTTCATTAACCTGTTTACCTGAAACATCAAAAACTGGTTCTTCCACAACATTTGAAGTTACCTTCACAATGTCTGGATTAGTAACAGGCATATAATTCAAAGTCCTAGATAGAGGTTCCAAGTCAAACAACCAACTTGGACCACTTTCAGGATCACTAGGTTTACTCTCTAAAAACCTAACATGTACTTTTTCAAGTATACGTTTTTCCTTCTTAAGGTAAACCCTATATCCCTTACTCTACACTGAATAACCCATGAAATAGCCTTCATCACCTTTAACACTAAATTTCCCTAAGGCATCACTAGTATCCAACACAACTACATGACAACCAAAAGGTTTAAGAAAACCAATATTAGGTTTCCTTCCCCAAAGTAACTCATAAGGTGTTTTGTTATGCATCTTGTTGACTAATGCTCTATTCTGAACATAACAAGCTGTATTGATAGCCTCAGCCCAAAAAGCTATGGGAAAGTGAGCATCAGCCAACATAGTCCTGGCTGCTTCAATTAGGGTTCTATTCTTTCGCTCAGCAACCCCATTTGGTTGTGGGGTTCTGGCAATACTAAACTGCCTAGTAATCCCTTTCTTGGCACAAAAATCATCCAACAGTTTATTTCTAAACTCACCACCATTATCACTTCTAAGCATTTTAACTTCATTACCACTATTCTTTTCTATTTGGTTAATAAAGTTAATTAAAGTATCAGCAGTGTCACTTTTCATAGCTAAAACGAAAGTCCAAGTAAACCTAGAAAAGTCATCTGTGATGATTTACCATTCAAACTCTCTATATTATCTGGACCAAACAGGTCCATATGCAACAAGTGAAGTGGTTTAGAACTAGAGTGCACCTGTTTAGACTTAAATGAGACCTTGTGCTATTTGCCTTTAAGGCATGTGATAGGTGTGTAAACACCCATCCTTTTTACCACTTAATTACAATAATAACCGAGCCGAAACGTGTATTTTATGTCTTTTATGTCGGAATTATGCGTGGTTTGTGTTTTTGTTGTGATTTAGGACGAAAAGGTGAAAAGTGGAGAAAACACGGGCATTCACGGGCTTTTATTGAAGAAAAAGATGAAAGACGAAGTCAAGAAGTCAAGAGTGCAAAAAGAACGGAAGTCCAAGACCAATTCTGAAGATTTATCGAAGAAAAAGTCAAAAGACGGAAGTTTACTTAAATTCGAAGAACTCAAGTCTAATTTATTGAAGAATTACAAGACGAGTTCAAAGAAATCCCGAGCCAAAAGTCATTAAAGTCCAAGATTTAATGAAGATTAAAGGCTTAAGGACTAATGGTGTAATTAAATAAGGATTAAAGGCTTGAGGGACTTAATCATGCAATTAAGAAGAAATGAAGGAGGGGAGGAAGCTTCCTAAGCACCCCTTAATCCTCCCCTATAAATAGTCATTAGGATTAATCTTTTTATTTTTGTTGGCTAATAGTGACAATTAGTTCTTCCACTTTTAATTACCTTGTCATTTATTTACTTGTCAAATTTAAATACTTGTCTTGCACCTTGATACAAGTGTTTTCATTGGATTCATGTTTAGTCTCTCGGTATCTCCTCGAACTGATCACGATTCTAAGTGGAATGATTTGTTCTTGGTTCATAAAAAGGTGTTGGTTTGTTTATCTATTAGCAATTAAATGTAAGTGTCGTTCAGCAAAGTTAAAGCTTTAAAAGATTAAACTAAATTGACAAGTTAAAAGTAAATGCTTGAAAACTTAAAGACAAGGTTAGAAAAATGCTAGAACACTCAATAAAACTAACACTTGGAAACTTTATAAAAAACAAGAACTAAACAATCAGAATGAATGAAATGGAATCAGATCGGAATGTGCAAAACAACTCAAATCGGAATATCACAAAAGGTGCAATCGGAATATATTCCGATCTGATGGTCGGAATGTTGAGGAATACGACTGATCGGAATAAGGGACAAAAAAAAGTTGATCGGAATATTACAAACGTCCCTGGTCGGAATGTAGCAATCGAAATATTAAAAAAGGTGCTTATCGGAATGTTATAAATGACCCCAATCGGAATATAGACGAATCCTTGCTGTCGGAATAACACAAAAAAATCCTAATCGGAATGTTTAGAAAAGAAACCCATCGGAATGGTTAAAAAGAAGTCCAGATCAGAATGTAGACAAAAGGGTGCAAATCGGAATGTTCAAAACCCTTTTCCGATCAATACGATCGGAATAAGGGGTGCTGCTGGTCGGAATACACAAATCAGAAAAGGGTTATACCTTTTCCGATTACACTCTTTGATCCGAAAATTAAGCTAGTGTAATAAGCTATTGGAATAAGCTAATACCCAAACTATAACGAATCAAATGTGAAACAGATCAAATAAGCATGAATAACAACTTATCTAAACTAAGATTAAGCAAACTTTTAAATCAAATAATAAAAAGATGAACTTTTTATGAAAACTTTAAAAAGTATATAAGCTAAACTTACAAATAAGCCAACAAGCACAAAGATCTTAAAGCTTATTCGTATAGAAACTTAAGGAAACATAAAAAGATTAACTTTTTAAGCACGAAAACATAGATGAATCAACACGGATCATAAGTAATTCGTACCAAAAGTGAATCAAAATCAAAGAAAGGTAGAATGAGATTAAAGATTAAAAGCTTGAATTTAACTTGATTGATGAAAAACAATACAAAAATTTAATCTTGAAACAAAGAAAGATGAAAACTAGTGAGAGAAAGTTGAGAACTTTCTCTCTCTAAAACTAGAGAGAATGATAAAACTAAAAAAAAACTAAACAAAGACTAACTTTTTTTTCAAATTGTGAAGTAAAGTCCTATTTATAGGCGTGTGATGGTGGGCTTGTGAATGGGCTTTGATTTGGGCTTCTTTTCTTCTTTCTTCTTTAGTCTTCACGTTTCTTTAAATAAACGTTTCCGACTTTGGATTTTTAGAAGTGTCGGTGAATAATTCCAACTCGTCTTATAATCTTTTGTTTAATAGACTCGAGTTCTTCGACATATAAGAATCTTCCATCTTTGGCTCTATTCTTCGATAAATCTTTAAATAGGCACAATGACTTCAAATCTTTTGCATCTCTTGGACAATAGACTTCGTCTTGAGTCTTTTTCTTCGATAAAACCCGTGCAATCCCATGTTTTCTTCAATATTCACCCGGTTGACTCTGAAAACACAATAAACACAAAAACCACGCATAATTCCAAACAAATGATATTAAATACGTGTTTTGGTCTTGTTTTAGCCAGAAATAAGTGGTAAAAGGATGGGTGTTTTCACACCTATCAAATCCCCTACACTTAACCATTGCCATGCCCTCATGCAATGCTTATTGATAAAGCAAATTTACACTTTTCTCATAATCAATCAACCTTGGCCTTATTAAAATATTACTAAACAAAATTAAAGTACTAAGAGAAATTTAAACTTTAAAGGAAACAAAAGGATAGAAAATAGCTATGTGGAAATAACTTGCAAAGAGATCTAAGACTTACATTAGGGATTTGGTGCTGCGAAGATTTATCACCCTCAAGTTTCACGTTCCCCAAACTAAGCTTAAAAACGAGATCATTGTTATTATAAGTTAGCATATCAAACACTTACACACATAGCTTAATTAAATGCTTAAACTCCCTTATTCCTAGGTGTATCTCTTATATTTTATTTTTTGTCTTAGAATGATCATGAAGATGCATTTTTGGACTTATTTCGATAGTTTATTTAGGCTAAAAGCAAAGTAGGACGATTTGATCAATAGTTAGCTAAAGGACAAAATCTCTTAAAACTGCTTCTCGGGATATCAAAAAGTTCATATCTTGGCATAACTTGGTTCACTATTTGAGACCTTTCTCAGGCTGATATTTGGCATGTACTTCATACTTCATATCTTCGAGAGACGTTCTTGAGATAATGGTCTTCTCATCGTTAATAGAGTTTCTTTACTTGGAGACTTTTGAGGGGTACTCCAACTTTGTTGACCACGACTTCATGATTATTTCTTCAATCTCTAAGTGGGATTTTGAGATACAACGATCCGCCTCCTTTTCGGACTTGGATCTATTTATCCTCATACCTTGTTAGGGTCTTTTCGGATAGACTTCTCCATGATCTTTATGGGAGTTGATTGCTTTTCGTCGTGAGTCTTGATCCTTCATATTGATTTTGGGAATAATGCTTTTCACATCACTTTGGATCTTCAGCAATAAAATTGAATCCTCATGCCTTGTTAGGGCCTTTTCGGATTCACCAATCTTCGCGCCCCGCTTCATAAGTTATGCCTTGGCTATGAACTCTTGTCATTACCGAGCAACTTTTAAACGATCTTGGGCTAGAAGCTAAGTAACTTTTCAAATCGTATGACCTTACTTATTGCAGATAAATTATTAACAAGTGATGGGAGAATAGGCAAATAATTACACCAAGTGAGCTTGTGCAAGAATACCGACTTATAATTGACTCTATCATTTCTCGTTCTCCACAATTTAAAATCTCAAGTAATGAGACTCGTGGATGCTTATCCTAATAAACCAATTAAGGTCTACATGGTTAAGGATACTAGCTAGAATAAACTTGGATAAGTTTATTCGGGTTGAGTCAAAATAATCGCAACGGGCCTAATATGTCAAAGACTTCTAAACTAGCTACACCACTTTATTAATATTTTTGAATTTATTGCGGGATATATACATATGAAAGCAACGAGAAAAATTTAAAAATTACGACTAAATGGCCAAAGTTAATTAAAAATTTGAAAAATGTTGAAAAAGATGATTTTCCGGTTAAATGAAGGCATTTTCATGGAAAAGTCCACTTAAAACTTCGATAGAAGTCCCCCCTACACTTAAGATAAACATTGTCCTTAATGTTTAAGCATGTGGGAAAAGTCTCCCCTACACTTATGACATTGTGCACGTTGGTTAAATCAAGCTAAGGAAGGGACGACTAAAGTGATCAATTTCAAATGTGAGTATGAAGAAAATTGAATGACGATAGTTGAGAGATAGAACCGGAGTTCGAATAACACGGGAGCACGGTTCTTCAAAGGTTCCAAAAGTGCATTCATCCCTGTAATCACATCACCACACAAATACAAACACCTATATAGGTCCCCCTACACTTAGGAGGTTAAAACAGAAAAGGATAGATACTCGGGCTGCCTCCCGAGGAGCGCTTGTTTTTGATAACCGAGTCACGAGCCTGACTCGACCCAAAATTAGTTCATGGGGAACGTGGTGAGGGATGGAATCATCTCGTGAGAGATGTCCTCACCAAAGTACAACTTCACTCGTTGGCCATTCACCTTAAAATTAGGTCCATTAGGTTGAGCGAGCTCGAGAGTACCATATGGAAAAATTTGGGCAATGGTGAATGGGCCGGACCAACGAGATTTCAGCTTGCCCGAAAAGATTTTCAACCGAGAGTTAAAGAGTAAAACTTTGTATCCAACTTGGAACTCTCGGTTCTTAATCTTAGAGTCGTGAATGAGCTTAGTCTTTTCCTTATAGATCAAAGAATTTTCATAAGCCTCATTACGGAGTTCATTGATCTCATTGAGTTGGAGCTTGCGTAGGTCACCGGCTTTCTTAATATCAAAATTAGTCCACTTCAAGGCCCAGTAAGCCTTGTGCTCCAACTCAATGGGGAGGTGGCATGCTTTTCCGTACACGAGACGATATGGTGTACAACCAATTGGAGTCTTGTATGCGGTACGAAAAGCCCACAAAGCATCATCAAGTTTATCAGCCCATGAGGCATGATGCTCTCCCACGGTTCTTTCAAGAATTCGCTTTAATCCTCGGTTGGATATTTCAGCCTGGCCATTAGTTTGTGGGTGGTAGGCGATGGAAAGACGATGATTTACACCATACTTAGCCATGACTCTTACAAATTGGTCATTGCAAAAATGAGTCCCACGATCACTAATAATGGCACGAGGCACACCGAATCTAGCGAAAAGCGACTTCAAAAAGTTACAAACCACCCTTGCGTCATTAGTAGGTAAAGCTTTGGCATCAACCCACTTTGAAACGTAGTCAACGGCTACAAGGATGTATTTGTTTCCTTTAGAGGAAGGGAATGGCCCCATAAAGTCGATGCCCCAAACATCAAAGATTTCACATTCTTGTATGAAATTTTGAGGCATCTCGTCTTTATGTGTGATCTTGCCTTGTTTTTGGCAAGCATCACAACGTTTAACCATCTCGTGAGCATCACGGTAAATGGTGGGCCAATAAAATCCCGAGTCAAACACTTTTTTGGCGGTGTAGTTGGGACCAAAGTGACCACCGGTGGGTCCTTTGTGGCAAGCGTCAAGGATTTCTAAAGTTACCGGTCCATCAACACATCGGCGAATAATCAAATCAGCACATTGTTTGAATAGATACGGGTCATCCCAAAAGTAAGTAGTTTGCAATGTCCGCAAACCACGGGGTTTCATCAGAAGTCGAGTTGATAGACATTAAGGTCTCCAGGGGAAATGAGTCATTGATCTCTTTGGTTGGATGTTCCCCTTGGTAAGGATCCTCAAGTCTACTGAGATGATCCGCGGCTAAGTTTTCAGCTCCTTTTTTATCGCGAATTTCGATTTTAAATTGTTGGAGTAGCAAAACCCAACGAAGAAGTCTTGGTTTGGAATCTTGTTTAGTCAACAAGTACTTCAACGCGGAATGATCGGTGTAAACGATTGTGGTAGAAAGGACAAGGTAGGGGCGGAACTTTTCAAAAGCATAGACAACAGCTAAAAACTCTTTTTCGGTTGTCGTGTAATGCAATTGGGCCCCCGTCATTGTCTTGCTAGCGTAATGGATCGGTTGGAAGTGTTTGTTCACTCTTTGGCCCAGAACCGCTCCAATAGCAAAGTCACTAGCATCGCACATCAACTCGAAAGGCAACTCCCAATTAGGGGTAACTAGGACGGGTGCCTTAGTTAGCTTATCCTTAAGCAAGTTGAAGGCTTCAAGACACTCTTTGGAAAAGATAAAAGGAGTATCTTTTTCCAAGAGGTGGGTCATCGGGCAAGTGATTTGAGAAAAATCGTTGATGAATCGACGGTAGAAGCCCGCATGACTGAGGAAACTTCTCACACCCTTCACGGTTGAAGGTGGAGGCAACTTGGAAATAACATCGACTTTAGCACGGTCTACTTCAAGTCCGGCTTTGGAGATCTTGTGTCCTAGCACGATGCCCTCTTTTACCATGAAATGGCATTTTCCCAATTAAGAACAAGGCGAGTGTCTTCACACCGCTTAAGAATTCGTTCTAAATTGGCAAGGCAAGCAGAGAAAGAATCGCCATAAACCGAGAAATCATCCATGAAGACTTCCAAAGTGTCTTCCACCATGTCATGGAAGATAGCCATCATACACCTTTGGAACGTCCCAGGAGCATTACATAAACCAAAAGGAATACGTTTGTAAGCAAATGTTCCGTAGGGACAAGTGAATGTGGTCTTTTCTTGGTCCTTGGGGTCGATGGGAATTTGAAAATACCCGGAGAAACCGTCTAAAAAGCAGTAATAGTCATTACCAGCTAGACGCTCGAGCATTTGATCCATGAAGGGAAGAGGAAAGTGATCTTTTCTCGTGGCATCATTGAGCTTGCGATAATGTGACAACCCTAGATTTTGGATTTGTCACTTTTGACTGTTTGACTTTGATTATGTGCTTAGTGTGCGTTTACGTGCATTCTGTTTATATTTGAGCCTTGGATTAGATGTTAGTCATCGTTCGTGTATTGCGTGGTGCATTATATAATGTTATGATGGGGTTAGTTCATGCTCATTTGTTCTCTTGGATCTAACTATGATAGAATGCGGTGCTATTTTAGGATTTTATGTGTACGTATAAGTATTATAGTAAATCGTATTTTTACGAATTAGGGTTTAGCGTTTAGAGGTCTCGGATGAGGTATTTAGTCACGGGAATAATTTACGGGATGGTTTTAAGTCATTTAGAACTTAGTTATAAAGTTTATTTTATATTTTAAGAATTTTCATAAAACTGTATTGTAACACCCCATTTTGGAAATGGAATCTTACGCATAATCATGGCGTGTCATCAAAGCATACAAGGATAAATGTCTAAGCATTATTTGACCATAAAAGGGAAATACCGGAATCAAACATCGGTAACCCCAAAGTAGAGCTCATCACACAAAAACATAAATACTGTAAAAGGAAAGGACGAAACAATGTCCATTGCAAGCTGTATTAAAGTAAAGGAAATGCATAAAGTAAAGAAAGACAGTAAAGCTTCCAGTCCATATGCACGTACGTTTGAGATCTACGAGCATCCCTTAGTACCTGCCGTTTTGGGAACATGAAAAGGAAAACGGCTGAGCAAGACGCTCAGTGCACGGATGTACAATATAGCATGAAATAGGATAAGCATGTAACATATAACAGCGGAAGACTAAGTTCTGAGTAGACTGGTTAAGTATTGAGAAAATTGGTTTTATAGTTTGAAAAGCCTTATGTTTATCTTATGAAAACTGTTTTAACATATATATACCATAGCCCATATAGATCATGAAAAGGTCACGTGCATGAATACTTAGAGGGGTGACCTCATCATGCTGATTAGAGGGGATGCCTCTAATTAATATACTGGTTTGGGTAGGAGGGATCAACTCCTTGTGAAGGATGCAAGGCACACACCACATTCACCATGAAATACTGAATAAAACATGTAACTAGGATGCACCCATACGCCCCACATGATATAATAATATGGCCAAAACTGAAAGGGACGCCACGAGCAATCACTCCGCCGTGGGGAAGTCATAACATTGGTGCCTCCAATGTTATGGTTATGGTACCTCCATAACTAGGTGAAACTGGTCATGCTTGTATATGGCTATAGATTATGTTAATTAAACATAAGCAGTTCAAAACAATAAAACAAATACTGGGGAAAACAGTTGGCTGCATACGGGGAAATCCTAATAAGGAAAGAATGTCCATACTGAAAGGACGGGAATCCGTACCTCAAGTCCAGTGAATGAACGGAAGAAAGACTCCTACTTCGGGATCACTAACGCTACATGAATACACACGTGTATAAGTATCGAATCACTGATTACGTACTGGGTTTTATGTCTCATCTTAGCTTACTTTGTATGTTTTAGGTCATGGTTTACTGTTTAAAGCCCTATCTGTGTTTACCTTGTACTCTGATTAATCTGATAAAGTATTACTGGTAATTCATGTATTATTATACTTACTGTGTAATAATAAGTAACTTTCCAAAAATAGCAGGTTTCCAAAAATAGAAAGTTTCCAAAAATAGAAAGTTTCCAAAAATAGAAAGTTTCCAAAAATAGAAAGTTACCAAAAAATAGAAAGTTTCCAAAAATCGAAAGTTTCCAAAAATAGAAAGTTTCCAAAAATAGAAAGTTTCCTAAAATAGAAAGTTTCCAAAAATAGAATTCACTGCTTAAAATAGATCAGTTTCTAAAAATAGAAAGTTTCCAAAAATAGATCAGCTGCCTTAATTAAATAAGTTTCCATATATAGAAGGTTTCCATGATTAGATTAGTTGCCTTACTTAATTAAGTTTCTATAAATAGAAGTTTCCATAATTAGAATTAAGCTGGTTGCATAAGCTAAAATATAAGTCTAAGTGTTTATAAGCTTATTTCTTAAGTCATATGATATAGTGTATAGTTTAATTGTTATTTCATGCATTTTAATTAAACTATAGGTTAAGCATTTTAATTAAAGTATAACATGTTTTAATTAAAATGGAATAAATTACTTAGGTTAAAATGTATATTAATATGTATTAATAATATAACCTAAGTCATGTCTAAATTAATTAATTATAAGCATGTTTTAAATAATTAATTAATTATAACTTATAACATAAAAATACTTAGGTTAAATTAATATCATGCTAAATTAATAATTAAGAAATAACCTAAGTCATGGTTTAATTAATATCTCATGTTATTAATTAATTTATATCCTAAGTTCATAATTCATAATATTAACATGTAGCATAAATCATGATTTAACCAACGAACCATGAATCGGGCATGAACTCGACACCGTACCCCGAGCCAACTCGGGGTACTTGTGTCCCCTTGCTGTCGTGGGTCCCACATGCACCAACCAAGACCAAAATGGTCTTGGTGGTGGCGGCTAAAAGCAAACCGAACCCCCCTCGGGTTGGTTATACTAGGCGGCCAAAAACAAACACCCTCATATAACAACCTTTGATTTTAATTAACCCCAAAACATGTTAGATCTATGTTTAATTATCATGTTTTAATAAGAATAACAATAACATGTTCATGAAAATAATCAAAGATTTAAAAAGAATTAAAAAGAAAGGTTTAGAATGATATACCAATACGTAGCTTGGAAGAGGATGAACAAACACGATTTATAGCAATGGTTTTCAAGATCAAAATCAACCAATCAACCACCTATGGTGGTCTAAGGGTGGCGGCACAAAGAGTACAAAAAGGAAGGAGAGAAAACCTTTTTAGGTTAAATGTTTATTTTGCTTGAAATGTAAAATGAAATGAAAAGTTACCATAACCCCCCCTTTTCTTGTAAAAGTCCATGGGCTTAGCCCACCTTGTTATGTGTGCCGTGGGTATGGGGCCCCACATGGGGTACCCGTACCTTTTCTCGTGTCCCGATGTTTCGTGTTCGTTCGTGGTTAAACGTGTTCGTGTTTAAAGTGTTTCTGTTTATTTTATCATGTAGTTTATCGTATTATTTACACTCGTAATTAAGTACTTACGTAATTATTTTAGTTCGTGTTTTAAAATGGTGATCATGATTTAATTATGTTCACGTGAAATATCTATTAACTGTTTATCATGAGTTTGTACGTAATCGATACTTATCATGTCATACACGTATGCACTTGCTTGATTATTAGCACATGAATGTGATCAATACTAAATAGGGTAAGTTTTAATCTAGGACGTACGATCTTAAGGGCACTATTCATGGTAAAAGCATGCGGGTTTTACAATTCTTCCCCCCTAAAAAGAATAATTCGTCCCCGAATTATAGATAAAGTAAACTGGAAAGAAGTAACATACCCGAACTCAAAATATGAAGTGAGGGTAAGAAGCCCGGATAGATTCCTCCGTTTCCCAAGTGGCTTCCCGCTCGGTATGGTCCCTCCAAAGAATTTTGACGAATGGAATCGTCTTCCTTCTCATGACTCGTTCTTGCCTGTCAAGAACTCGTTCGGGTTCCTCTATAAAAGTGAGATCTTCACGTATCTGTTCCAGTGGATACTGAACCATGTGAAGGGGATGATACTTGTACCCTCTGAGTAAGGACACATGAAACACGTTATGCACGTGCGAAAGCTGAGGAGGTAACGCCAATCGGTAAGATACTTCACCGATTCGTTCAATGATATCAAACGGTCCGATGAAACGAGGACTGAGTTTCCCTTTGATCCCGAAGCGTTTAACACCACGCGCCGGCGAAACCTTGAGGAAGACGTGGTCTCCCACATTAAAATGTATGTCCCTACGATGCTTATCAGCGTAACTCTTCTGACGTGACCGTGCTTCCTGCAGCTTCTGCTTAGCTACTTCGATCTTCTCATTGGTCATTTCTATAATTTCTGGTCCTTCGAGTGTTCGCTCTCCCACTTGATCCCAGCAGATTGGAGCGCGACACTTCCTGCCATACAACATTTCGAAAGGAGCACATTTGATACTTGCGTGCCAGCTGTTGTTGTATGCAAACTCGACCAAACAGATGTAATCGTCCCAATCACCTGTCCATTCCAACGCACACGACCTTAACATATCTTCCAATGTCTGAATTGTTCGCTCCGACTGTCCGTCCGTTTGAGGATGAAAGGACGTACTCAGCTTAAGTTGTGTACCCCAAGCATTTTGCAGACCTTTCCAGAATCGCGACGAGAAACGAGGATCTCTGTCTGAGACGATGGTGGAGGGAGCACTGTGGAGTCTCATGATCTCCCTTCTGTAAGTATCTGCGAGTTTACTTACCGGATCTTCCTTGCGTATCGGTAAGAAATGAGCTGATTTGGTGAGTCGATCGACGATGACCCAAATGGCATCGTGCTTCTTCTTGGTAGGCGGAATACCGGTAACAAAATCCATGGTGATTTTGTCCCACTTCCACTCTGGAATATCCAACGGTTGAAGGAGACCGCCCGATCGCTGATGCTCAATCTTAACCTGCTGGCAGGTAAGACATTTGGAGACATAAGTGGCTACATCCTGTTTCATACCACTCCACCAAAAGTACTGTCTGATGTCATGGTACATTTTTGTCGACCCAGGATGTATAGAAAATGGGGAGCTGTGAGCTTCAGCTAACAATGCTTCCCGGAGTTCTTGATTGTCAGGAACACAAAGTCTCATGCCCTGCCAAACGATACCGTCTGCGTCCATTCTGAATTCTGTCTACTTCTCCAAATTCTGAATTATCGCCCATATTTCTCCATCATCCTTCTGAGCTTCCTTGATCCTAGACAGTAACTCGGGTTCTACTGTAAGATTCACCCAGTATCCGTGCTGCCCACGTACCATGATTTCGATGTCTAGCCGCTCCAAGTCTCTTATGTTTTGTTCCTTGATTTAAATGTCGTTGATCATTCCGGACTTTCTGCTGAGTGCATCTGCTACTACATTAGCCTTTCCGGGATGATACTGTAGGTTAATATCATAATCCTTCAACAGTTCCAACCATCTCCTTTGTCTCATGTTCAATTCACGTTGAGTGAAGATATACTTCAAGCTCTTGTGATCCGTGAAAATGTCGCATGATTATCCGTATAAGTAGTGCCTCCATATTTTCAATGCGAACACCACTGCAGCAAGTTCCAGGTCATGCGTAGGGTAGTTTTCTTCATAGGGCTTAAGCTGCCGTGAAGCATACGCGATCACTTTCCCATGTTGCATGAGAACACAGCCCAGTTCCTTCCCCGATGCATCGCTGTAGATCAGAAATCCACCTGTACCAGATGGGAGACTAAGAATAGGTGCAGATACTAACTTCTGCTTTAGGTCTTCGAAGCTCTTCTCTCGTTCTTCCGTCCAGACAAATTTCTCTCCTTTTCGCATCAGTTTGGTGAGAGGTAGTGCCAAACGGGAAAAGTTCTCCACGAATCTGCGATAATATCCAGCTAAGCCCAAGAAACTGCGGACTTCTGTCACTGACGTTGGTCTTGGCCATTTAGTGATAGCCTCAACCTTCGCTGGGTCCATAGTGATCCCTTCTGATGATACAATGTGACCTAAGAATGCCACTTTGTTTAACCAGAACTCACACTTGGAGAGTTTCGCATACAGCTGCTTCTGACGAAGAATCTGTAGTACTGTACGGAGATGGTCTTCGTGTTCCTCCGTGGACCTTGAGAAAATCAGGATGTCATCGATGAATACAATGACAAACTTATCAAGGAATTCATGGAAGATTCTGTTCATCAGATCCATGAATACTGTTGGAGCATTAGTCAGGCCGAATGGCATGACTACAAACTCATAATGGCCATAGCGGGTACGAAAAGCAGTCTTGGCAATATCCTGCTCTTTAACCTTTAGCTGATGGTAGCCTGACCTTAGATCGATCTTTGAGAAGTGTTTGGCTCCTTGAAGTTGGTCAAACAGATCATCTATACGTGGCAGTGGATATCTATTGCGGATGGTAATCTTATTAAGTTCACGGTAGTCTATGCAAAGTCGCATGCTGCCGTCCTTCTTCTTAACGAACAAGACCGGTGCGCCCCATGGAGATGCGCTTGGTCTAATGAACCCTCGCTCAAGAAGTTCATGCAGTTGGTCCTTCAGTTCTTTTAGCTCTATGGGAGCCATACGATACGGAGCCTTAGAGATTGGTTCAGCTCCTGGAACAAGGTCGATGTTGAACTCCACTTCTCGTGCAGGTGGTATGCCGGGGAGTTCAGCTGGGAAGACGTCTTGAAATTACGAAACTACTGGTTGATCCTGAATCGATGGGGATTCAACATCCATATCGTGAACCGTAGCTAGATAACCCTCACAGCCATGTGACAGTAATGCACGTGCTTGCAAGGTAGATATGACTTGTACAGACCGTCCGGGTATGAACCCGTTATGAATGTACTCTGGTGCATTAATGTCGCCGAAGATCACCCGATATGAGTGGCAGTCTATGGTAGCATGGTGCTTGGATAGCCAGTCCATGCCGAGAATCATATCGAACTTAATCATGTCTAGGGGAAGTGCATCTACTGCACGAGCTTTATCGTCAAACTCTAGAGGAAGACTCTTGTATACATGAGTTATTAATACAGAGTCCCTCAAAGGCGTGGAAATGGTAAGCCTATTTTCTAATGGCAAGGGAAGTGTCCTGATGTTCTTAGCATATGTAGTGGAAATAACTGAGTGAGTGGCACCCGTGTCGAAAAGAACACATGCAGCTTGGCCGTACATATACAAAATTCCAGTAATGGTACCTGTAGATTTGTTTGCCTGATCGCGAGATGTCGTGTAGACACGCCCAGTGGTAGGAGGCGGCTTATTATCAGCATGACCCGAGGTACCCTCCATCTCACCCTTACGGCAATCTCTCATACGTTGGCCAGGGAGACCGCACTTGAAGCACGCGTCGGAATCACGACGACATGGGCCAGGGTGTCTGCGATGGCATGTATTGCAAAGAGGATGAGTGAATCCTCCAGCAGGAGTCCTTGCTTGCTGAGGGCCTGCTGATGACAAAATGTGTTAAGATAAAGTATATGCACGAGTATAAGACATATGCATCATAAGATGTTCACCAGTGATAGCTGAACGGTTAGGCTGCGAACCCCTGTGGTTCTGGTCCTTCCCGTTACCGTGGTTCCTGGTAGAGGTTAATATAGTGTCAGCATGAGAGATATAACATGAAATCATAAGAAGATGCGTAAATAGTAGGACCTGCTGTTGTTGGAGTGTCCAACGTTGTTACGGTAATTATCATTACCGCTACGCCTTTCCACAACAGAACGGTCGTTAGTGTGACAGTTTCCTTTGGTTCTTTGAGAGCATCAAAAATCTTCTTGGGTTCCTGTCGTGACAGAAAACAGGAAAACAAACATGCTTGAACAAGAGGGGTATCAACCTTCTTGTGTATATTGGCAATAAATCCTCCAAGACTCTGATGAGATCTTCTAGTCTGAACAGGAGACATGACATCCCCAATAATTTGAGAAGAGGGGTGATTCTTCTTGGTAGAAGTTAGAACTCCTCCCTCAAAAAGTCTATTGTCTTCAATCTGATAATCCAAGTTACCAATATCTTCTTCAGACTCTCTTCCATCAATATTTGTATGAACCTCTTCATTTCTGCTTGAAGGTTCACCTTGTTCAAAATTGGAAGAGAAAATATGCTCAAAAGAGTTGTCAACGCCTGAACCAAGGTTGTCAGCGTTTGATCCATCCACGCCTGAAATGGTGTTGTCAATGTTTGAGCCATGAACGCCTGAATTAGTCCTGTCAGCGCCAGATTTTCCTTTGTCAACACCTGAAGGACCATGCATGTTGTTAACTGGTGATACTTGGGGACCACCATTTTCCGTTCCAGCAGCAGCAGTAAAAGCATCTGTCCATATGGGAATAGTGACATACTCAAGTATGGGAGATGACTTGTCTGCTTGTGATCCAACCTCTTCATTAACCTGTTTACCTGAAACATCAACAACTGGTTCTTCCACAACATTTGAAGTTACCTTCACAATGTCTGGATTAGTAACAGGCATATAATTCAAAGTCCTAGATAGAGGTTCCAAGTCAAACAACCAACTTGGACCACTTTCAGGATCACTAGGTTTACTCTCTAAAAACCTAACATGTACTTTTTCAAGTATACGTTTTTCCTTCTTAAGGTAAACCCTATATCCCTTACTCTACACTAAATTTCCCTAAGGCATCACTAGTATCCAACACAACTACATGACAACCAAAAGGTTTAAGAAAACCAATATTAGGTTTCCTTCCCGAAAGTAACTCATAAGGTGTTTTGTTATGCATCTTGTTGACTAATGCTCTATTCTGAACATAACAAGCTGTATTGATAGCCTCAGCCCAAAAAGCTATGGGAAAGTGAGCATCAGCCAACATAGTCCTGGCTGCTTCAATTAGGGTTCTATTCTTTCGCTCAGCAACCCCATTTTGCTGTGGGGTTCTGGCAATACTAAACTGCCTAGTAATCCCTTTCTTGGCACAAAAATCATCCAACAGTTTATTTCTAAACTCACCACCATTATCACTTCTAAGCATTTTAACTTCATTACCACTTTTCTTTTCTATTTGGTTAATAAAGTTAATTAAAGTATCAGCAGTGTCACTTTTCATAGCTAAAACGAAAGTCCAAGTAAACCTAGAAAAGTCATCTGTGATGATTTACCATTCAAACTCTCTATATTATCTGGACCAAACAGGTCCATATGCAACAAGTGAAGTGGTTTAGAACTAGAGTGCACCTGTTTAGAATTAAATGAGACCTTGTGCTATTTGCCTTTAAGGCATGTGATAGGTGTGTAAACACCCATCCTTTTTACCACTTAATTACAATAATAACCGAGCCGAAACGTGTATTTTATGTCTTTTATGTTGGAATTATGCGTGGTTTGTGTTTTTGTTGTGATTTAGGACGAAAAGGTGAAAAGTGGAGAAAACACGGGCATTCACGGGCTTTTATTGAAGAAAAAGATGAAAGACGAAGTCAAGAAGTCAAGAGTGCAAAAAGAACGGAAGTCCAAGACCAATTCTGAAGATTTATCGAAGAAAAAGTCAAAAGACGGAAGTTTACTCAAATCCGAAGAACTCAAGTCTAATTTATTGAAGAATTACAAGACGAGTTCAAAGAAATCCCGAGCCAAAAGTCATTAAAGTCCAAGATTTAATGAAGATTAAAGGCTTAAGGACTAATGGTGCAATTAAATAAGGATTAAAGGCTTGAGGGACTTAATCATGCAATTAAGAAGAAATGAAGGAGGGGAGGAAGCTTCCTAAGCACCCCTTAATCCTCCCCTATAAATAGTCATTAGGATTAATCTTTTTATTTTTGTTGGCTAATAGTGACAATTAGTTCTTCCACTTTTAATTACCTTGTCATTTATTTACTTGTCAAATTTAAATACTTGTCTTGCACCTTGATACAAGTGTTTTCATTGGGTTCATGTTTAGTCTCTCGGTATCTCCTTGAATTGTTCACGATTCTAAGTGGAATGATTTGTTCTTGGTTCATAAAAAGGTGTTGGTTTGTTTATCTATTAGCAATTAAATGTAAGTGTCGTTGAGCAAAGTTAAAGCTTTAAAAGATTAAACTAAATTGACAAGTTAAAAGTAAATGCTTGAAAACTTAAAGACAAGGTTAGAAAAATGCTAGAACACTCAATAAAACTAACACTTGGAAACTTTATAAAAAACAAGAACTAAACAATCAGAATGAATGAAATGGAATCAGATCGGAATGTGCAAAACAACTCAAATCGGAATATCACAAAAGGTGCAATCGGAATATATTCCGATCTGATGGTAGGAATGTTGAGGAATACGACTGATCGGAATAAGGGACAAAAAAAAGCTGATCGGAATATTACAAACGTCCCTGGTCGGAATGTAGCAATCGGAATATTAGAAAAGGTGCTTATCGGAATGTAATAAATGACCCCAATCGGAATATAGACGAATCCTTGCTGTCGGAATAACACAAAAAAAATCCTAATCGGAATGTTTAGAAAAGAAACCCATCGGAATGGTTAAAAAGAAGTCCAGATCAGAATGTAGACAAAAGGGTGCAAATCGGAATGTTCAAAACCCTTTTCCGATCAATACGATCGGAATAAGGGGTGCTGCTGGTCGGAATACACAAATCAGAAAAGGGTTATACCTTTTCCGATTACACTCTTTGATCCGAAAATTAAGCTAGTGTAATAAGTTATTGGAATAAGCTAATACCCAAACTATAACGAATCAAATGTGAAACGGATCAAATAAGCATGAATAACAACTTATCTAAACTAAGATTAAGCAAACTTTTAAATCAAACAATAAAAAGATGAACTTTTTATGAAAACTTTAAAAAGTATATAAGCTAAACTTACAAATAAGCCAATAAGCACAAAGATCTTAAAGCTTATTCGTGTAGAAACTTAAGGAAACATAAAAAGGTTAACTTTTTAAGCACGAAAACATAGATGAATCAACACGGATCATAAGTAATTCGTACCAAAAGTTAATCAAAATCAAAGAAAGGTAGAATGAGATTAAAAATTAAAAGCTTGAATTTAACTTGATTGATGAAAAACAATACAAAAATTAAATCTTGAAACAAAGAAAGATGAAAAATAGTGAGAGAAAGTTGATAACTTTCTCTCTCTAAAACTAGAGAGAATGATAAAACTAAAAAAAAAACTAAACAAAGACTAACTTTTTTTTCAAATTGTGAAGTAAAGTCCTATTTATAGGCGTGTGATGGTGGGCTTGTGAATGGGCTTTGGTTTGGGCTTCTTTTCTTCTTTCTTCTTTAGTCTTCACGTTTCTTTAAATAAACGTTTCCAACTTTGGATTTTTATAAGTGTCGGTGAATAATTCCAACTCGTCTTATAATCTTTTGTTTAATAGACTCGAGTTCTTCGACATATAAGAATCTTCCATCTTTGGCTCTATTCTTCGATAAATCTTTAAATAGGCACAATGACTTCAAATCTTTTGCATCTCTTGGACAATAGACTTCGTCTTGAGTCTTTTTCTTCGATAAAACCCGTGCAATCCCATGTTTTCTTCAATATTCACCCGGTTGACTCTGAAAACACAATAAACACCAAAACCACGCATAATTCCAAACAAATGATATTAAATACGTGTTTTGGTCTTGTTTTAGCCAGAAATAAGTGGTAAAAGGATGGGTGTTTTCACACCTATCAAATCCCCTACACTTAACCATTGCCATGCCCTCATGCAATGCTTATTGATAAAGCAAATTTACACTTTTCTCATAATCAATCAACCTTGGCCTTATTAAAATATTACTAAACAAAAATTAAAGTACTAAGAGAAATTTAAACTTTAAAGGAAACAAAAGGATAGAAAATAGCTATGTGGAAATAACTTGCAAAGAGATCTAAGACTTACATTAGGGATTTGGTGCTGCGAAGATTTATCACCCTCAAGTTTCACGTTCCCCAAACTAAGCTTAAAAACGAGATCATTGTTATTATAAGTTAGCATATCAAACACTTACACACATAGCTTAATTAAATGCTTAAACTCCCTTATTCCTAGGTGTATCTCTTATATTTTATTTTTTGTCTTAGAATGATCATGAAGATGCATTTTTGGACTTATTTCGATAGTTTATTTAGGCTGAAAGCAAAGTAGGACGATTTGATCAATAGTTAGCTAAAGGACAAAATCTCTTAAAACTGCTTCTCGGGATATCAAAAAGTTCATATCTTGGCATAACTTGGTTCACTATTTGAGACCTTTCTCGGGCCGATATTTGGCATGTACTTCATACTTCATATCTTCGAGAGACGTTCTTGAGATAATGGTCTTCTCATCGTTAATAGAGTTTCTTTACTTGGAGACTTTTGAGGGGTACTCCAACTTTGTTGACCACGACATCATGATTATTTCTTCAATCTCTAATTGGGATTTTGAGATACAACGATCCGCCTCCTTTTCGGACTTGGATCTTTTTATCCTCATACCTTGTTAGGGTCTTTTCGGATAGACTTCTCCATGATCTTTATGGGAGTTGATTGCTTTTCGTCGTGAGTCTTGATCCTTCATATTGATTTTGGGAATAATGCTTTTCACATCACTTTGGATCTTCAGCAATAAAATTGAATCCTCATGCCTTGTTAGGGCCTTTTCGGATTCGCCAATCTTCGCGCCCCGCTTCATAAGTTATGCCTTGGCTATGAACTCTTGTCATTACCGAGCAACTTTTAAACGATCTTGGGCTAGAAGCTAAGTAACTTTTCAAATCGTACGACCTTACTTATTGCAGATAAATTATTAACAAGTGATGGGAGAATAGGCAAATAATTACACCAAGTGAGCTTGTGCAAGAATACCGATTTCTAATTGACTCTATCATTTCTCGTTCTCCACAATTTAAAATCTCAAGTAATGAGACTCGTGGATGCTTATCCTAATAAACCAATTAAGGTCTACATGGTTAAGGATACTAGCTAGAATAAACTTGGATAAGTTTATTCGGGTTGAGTCAAAATAATCGCAACGGGCCTAATATGTCAAAGACTTCTAAACTAGCTACACCACTTTATTAATATTTTTGAATTTATTGCGGGATATATACATATGAAAGCAACGAGAAAAATTTAAAAATTACGACTAAATGGCCAAAGTTAATTAAAAATTTGAAAAATGTTGAAAAAGATGATTTTCCGGTTAAATGAAGGCATTTTCATGGAAAAGTCCACTTAAAACTTCGATAGAAGTCCCCCCTACACTTAAGATAAACATTGTCCTCAATGTTTAAGCATGTGGGAAAAGTCTCCCCTACACTTATGACATTGTGCACGTTGGTTAAATCAAGCTAAGGAAGGGACGACTAAAGTGATCAATTTCAAATGTGAGTATGAAGAAAATTGAATGACGATAGTTGAGAGATAGAACCGGAGTTCGAATAACACGGGAGCACGGTTCTTCAAAGGTTCCAAAAGTGCATTCATCCCTGTAATCACATCACCACACAAATACAAACACCTATATAGGTCCCCCTACACTTAGGAGGTTAAAACAGAAAAGGATAGATACTCGGGCTGCCTCCCGAGGAGCGCTTGTTTTTGATAACCGAGTCACGAGCCTGACTCGACCCAAAATTAGTTCATGGGGAACGTGGTGAGGGATGGAATCATCTCGTGAGAGATGTCCTCACCAAAGTACAACTTCACTCGTTGGCCATTCACCTTAAAATTAGGTCCATTGGGTTGAGCGAGCTCGAGAGTACCATATGGAAAAAATTGGGCAATGGTGAATGGGCCGGACCAACGAGATTTCAGCTTTCCCGAAAAGATTTTCAACCGAGAGTTAAAGAGTAAAACTTTGTATCCAACTTGGAACTCTCGGTTCTTAATCTTAGAGTCGTGAATGAGCTTAGTCTTTTCCTTATAGATCAAAGAATTTTCATAAGCCTCATTACGGAGTTCATTGAGCTCATTGAGTTGGAGCTTGCGTAGGTCACCGGCTTTCTTAATATCAAAATTAGTCCACTTCAAGGCCCAGTAAGCCTTGTGCTCCAACTCAATGGGGAGGTGGCATGCTTTTCCGTACACGAGACGATATGGTGTACAACCAATCGGAGTCTTGTATGCGGTACGAAAAGCCCACAAAGCATCATCAAGTTTATCAGCCCATGAGGCACGATGCTCTCCCACGGTTCTTTCAAGAATTTGCTTTAATCGTCGGTTGGATATTTCAGCCTGGCCATTAGTTTGTGGGTGGTAGGCGGTGGAAAGACGATGATTTACACCATACTTAGCCATGACTCTTGCAAATTGGTCATTGCAAAAATGAGTCCCACGATCACTAATAATGGCACGAGGCACACCGAATCTAGCGAAAAGCGACTTCAAAAAGTTACAAACCACCCTTGCGTCATTAGTAGGTAAAGCTTTGGCTTCAACCTACTTTGAAACGTAGTCAACGAATACAAGGATGTATTTGTTTCCTTTAGAGGAAGGGAATGGCCCCATAAAGTCGATGCCCCAAACATCAAAGATTTCACATTCTTGTATGAAATTTTAAGGCATCTCGTCTTTATGTGTGATCTTGCCTTGTTTTTGGCAAGCATCACAACGTTTAACCATATCGTGAGCATCACGGTAAATGGTGGGCCAATAAAATCCCGAGTCAAACACTTTTTTGGCGGTGTAGTTGGGACCAAAGTGACCACCGGTGGGTCCTTTGTGGCAAGCGTCAAGGATTTCTAAAGTTGTCGGTCCATCAACACATTGGCGAATAATCAAATCAGCACATTGTTTGAATAGATACGGGTCATCCCAAAAGTAAGTCTTAATGTCTTTGAAGAACTTCTTCTTTTGGTGGGATGTTAGCCCGTCAATGAGAATTCCACCCGCCAAGTAGTTTGCAATGTCTGCAAACCACGGGGTTTCATCAGAAGTCGAGTTGATAGACATTAAGGTCTCCAGGGGAAATGAGTCATTGATCTCTTTGGTTGGATGTTCCCCTTGGTAAGGATCCTCAAGTCTACTGAGATGATCCGCGGCTAAGTTTTCAGCTCCTTTTTTATCGCAAATTTCGATTTTAAATTCTTGGAGTAGCAAAACCCAGCGAAGAAGTCTTGGTTTGGAATCTTGTTTAGTCAACAAGTACTTCAACGCGGAATGATCGGTGTAAACGATTGTGGTAGAAAGGACAAGTTAGGGGCGGAACTTTTCAAAAGCATAGACAACAGCTAAAAACTCTTTTTTGGTTGTCGTGTAATGCAATTGGGCCCCCGTCATTGTCTTGCTAGCGTAATGGATCGGTTGGAAGTGTTTGTTCACTCTTTGGCCCAGAACCGCTCCAATAGCAAAGTCACTAGCATCGCACATCAACTCGAAAGGCAGCTCCCAATTAGGGGTAACTAGGACGGGTGCCTTAGTTAGCTTATCCTTAAGCAAGTTGAAGGCTTCAAGACACTCTTTGGAAAAGATAAAAGGAGTATCTTTTTCCAAGAGGTGGGTCATCGGGCAAGCGATTTGAGAAAAATCCTTGATGAATCGACGGTAGAAGCCCGCATGACCGAGGAAACTTCTCACACCCTTCACGGTTGAAGGTGGAGGCAACTTGGAAATAACATCGACTTTAGCACGGTCTACTTCAAGTCCGGCTTTGGAGATCTTGTGTCCTAGCACGATGCCCTATTTTACCATGAAATGGCATTTTTCCCAATTAAGAACAAGGCGAGTGTCTTCACACCGCTTAAGCATTCGTTCTAAATTGGCAAGGCAAGCAGAGAAAGAATCGCCATAAACCGAGAAATCATCCATGAAGACTTCCATAGTGTCTTCCACCATGTCATGGAAGATAGCCATCATACACCTTTGGAACGTCCCAGGAGCATTACATAAACCAAAAGGAATACGTTTGTAAGCAAATGTTCCGTAGGGACAAGTGAATGTGGTCTTTTCTTGGTCCTTGGGGTCGATGGGAATTTGAAAATACCCGGAGAAACCGTCTAAAAAGCAGTAATAGTCATTACCAGCTAGACGCTCGAGCATTTGATCCATGAAGGGAAGAGGAAAGTGATCTTTTCTCGTGGCATCATTGAGCTTGCGATAATTTGACAACCCTAGATTTTGGATTTGTCACTTTTGACTGTTTGACTTTGATTATGTGCTTAGTGTGCGTTTACGTGCATTCTGTTTATATTTGAGCCTTGGATTAGATGTTAGTCATCGTTCGTGTATTGCCTGGTGCATTATATAATGTTATGATGGGGTTAGTTCATGCTCATTTGTTCTCTTGGATCTAACTATGATAGAATGCGGTGCTATTTTAGGATTTTATGTGTACGTATAAGTGTTATAGTAAATCGTATTTTTACGAATTAGGGTTTAGTGTTTAGAGGTCTCGGATGAGGTATTTAGTCACGGGAATAATTTACGGGATGGTTTTAAGTCATTTAGAACTTAGTTATAAAGTTTATTTTATATTTTAAGAATTTTCATAAAACTGTATTGTAACACCCCATTTTGGAAATGGAATCTTACGCATAATCATGGCGTGTCATCAAAGCATACAAGGATAAATGTCTAAGCATTATTTGACCATAAAAGGGAAATACCGGAATCAAACATCGGTAACCCCAAAGTAGAGCTCATCACACACAAACATAAATATTGTAAAAGGAAAGGACGAAACAATGTCCATTGCAAGCTGTATTAAAGTAAAGGAAATGCTTAAAGTAAAGAAAGACAGTAAAGCTTCCAGTCCATATGCACGTACGTTTGAGATCTACGAGCGTCCCTTAGTACCTGCCGTTTTGGGAACATGAAAAGGAAAACGGCTGAGCAAGACGCTCAGTGCACGGATGTACAATATAGCATGAAATAGGATAAGCATGTAACATATAACAGCGGAAGACTAAGTCCTGAGTAGACTGGTTAAGTATTGAGAAAACTGGTTTTATAGTTTGAAAAGCCTTATGTTTATCTTATGAAAACTGTTTTAACATATATATACCATAGCCCATATAGATCATGAAAAGGTCACGTGCATGAATACATAGAGGGGTGACCTCATCATGCTGATTAGAGGGGATGCCTCTAATTAATATACTAGTCTGGGTAGGAGGGATCAACTCCTTGTGAAGGATGCAAGGCACACACCACATTCACCATGAAATACTGAATAAAACATGTAACTAGGATGCACCCATACGCCCCACATGATATAATAATATGGCCAAAACTGAAAGGGACGCCACGAGCAATCACTCCGCCATGGGGAAGTCATAACATTGGTGCCTCCAATGTTATGGTTATGGTACCTCCATAACTAGGTGAAACTGGTCATGCTTGTATATGGCTATAGATTATGCTAATTAAACATAAGCAGTTCAAAACAATAAAACAAATACTGGGGAAAACAGTTGGCTGCATACGGGGAAATCCTAATAAGGAAAGAATGTCCATACTGAAAGGACGGGAATCCGTACCTCAAGTCCAGTGAATGAACGGAAGAAAGACTCCTACTTCTGGATCACTAACGCTACATGAATACACACGTGTATAAGTATCGAATCACTGATTACGTACTGGGTTTTATGTCTCATCTTAGCTTACTTTGTATGTTTTAGGTCATGGTTTACTGTTTAAAGCCCTATCTGTGTTTACCTTGTACTCTGATTAATCTGATAAAGTATTACTGGTAATTCATGTATTATTATACTTACTGTGTAATAATAAGTAACTTTCCAAAAATAGCAGGTTTCCAAAAATAGAAAGTTTCCAAAAAATAGAAAGTTTCCAAAAATAGAAAGTTTCCAAAAATAGAAAGTTACCAAAAATAGAAAGTTTCCAAAAATAGAAAGTTTCCAAAAATAGAAAGTTTCCAAAAATAGAAATTTTCCTAAAATAGAAAGTTTCCAAAAATAGAATTCACTGCTTAAAATAGATCAGTTTCTAAAAATAGAAAGTTTCCAAAAATAGATCAGCTGCCTTAATTAAATAAGTTTCCATATATAGAAGGTTTCCATGATTAGATTAGTTGCCTTATTTAATTAAGTTTCTATAAATAGAAGTTTCCATAATTAGAATTAAGCTGGTTGCATAAGCTAAAATATAAGTCTAAGTGTTTATAAGCTTATTTCTTAAGTCATATGATATAGTGTATAGTTTAATTGTTATTTCATGCATTTTAATTAAACTATAGGTTAATCATTTTAATTAAAGTATAACATGTTTTAATTAAAATGGAATAAATTACTTAGGTTAAAATGTATATTAATATGTATTAATAATATAACCTAAGTCATGTCTAAATTAATTAATTATAAGCATGTTTTAAATAATTAATTAATTATAACTTATAACATAAAAATACTTAGGTTAAATTAATATCATGCTAAATTAATAATTAAGAAATAACCTAAGTCATGGTTTAATTAATATCTCATGTTATTAATTAATTTATATCCTAAGTTCATAATTCATAATATTAACATGTAGCATAAATCATGATTTAACCAACGAACCATGAATCGGGCATGAACTCGACACCGTACCCCGAGCTAACTCGGGGTACTTGTGTCCCCTTGCTGTCGTGGGTCCCACATGCACCTACCAAGACCAAAATGGTCTTGGTGGTGGCGGCTAAAAGCAAACCGAACCCCCCTCGGGTTGGTTATACTAGGCGGCCAAAAACAAACACCCTCATATAACAACCTTTGATTTTAATTAACCCCAAAACATGTTAGATCTATGTTTAATTATCATGTTTTAATAAGAATAACAATAACATGTTCATGAAAATAATCAAAGATTTAAAAAGAATTAAAAAGAAAGGTTTAGAATGATATACCAATACGTAGCTTGGAAGAGGATGAACAAACACGATTTATAGCAATGGTTTTCAAGATCAAAATCAACCAATCAACCACCTATGGTGGTCTTAGGGTGGCGGCACAAAGAGGACAAAAAGGAAGGAGAGAAAACCTTTTTAGGTTAAATGTTTATTTTGCTTGAAATGTAAAATGAAATGAAACGTTACCATAACCCCCCTTTTCTTGTAAAAGTCCATGGGCTTAGCCCACCTTGTTATGTGTGCCGTGGGTATGGGGCCCCACATGGGGTACACGTACCTTTTCTCGTGTCCCGATGTTTCGTGTTCGTTCGTGGTTAAACGTGTTCGTGTTTAAAGTGTTTCTGTTTATTTTATCATGTAGTTTATCGTATTATTTACACTCGTAATTAAGTACTTACGTAATTATTTTAGTTCGTGTTTTAAAATGGTGATCATGATTTAATTATGTTCACGTGAAATATCTATTAACTTTTTATCATGAGTTTGTACGTAATCGATACTTATCATGTCATACACGTATGCACTTGCTTGATTATTAGCACATGAATGTGATCA
Organism: Glebionis coronaria; assembly: GCA_025667525.1. Classification (NCBI taxonomy): domain Eukaryota; kingdom Viridiplantae; phylum Streptophyta; class Magnoliopsida; order Asterales; family Asteraceae; genus Glebionis; species Glebionis coronaria. The sequence continues at coordinate 275,917,383 of CM046875.1, read as the reverse complement.
ATACTAAATAGGGTAAGTTTTAATCTAGGACGTACGATCTTAAGGGCACTATTCATGGTAAAAGCATGCGGGTTTTACAATTCTTCCCCCCTAAAAAGAATAATTCGTACCCGAATTATAGATAAAGTAAACTGGAAAGAAGTAACATACCCGAACTCAAAATATGAAGTGAGGGTAAGAAGCCCGGATAGATTCCTCCGTTTCCCAAGTGGCTTCCCGCTCGGTATGGTCCCTCCAAAGAATTTTGACGAATGGAATCGTCTTCCTTCTCATGACTCGTTCTTGCCTGTCAAGAACTCGTTCGGGTTCCTCTATAAAAGTGAGATCTTCACGTATCTGTTCCAGTGGATACTGAACCATGTGAAGGGGATGATACTTGTACCCTCTGAGTAAGGACACATGAAACACGTTATGCACGTGCGAAAGCTGAGGAGGTAACGCCAATCGGTAAGATACTTCACCGATTCGTTCAATGATATCAAACGGTCCGATGAAACGAGGACTGAGTTTCCCTTTGATCCCGAAGCGTTTAACACCACGCGCCGGCGAAACCTTGAGGAAGACGTGGTCTCCCACATTAAAATGTATGTCCCTACGATGCTTATCAGCGTAACTCTTCTGACGTGACCGTGCTTCCTGCAGCTTCTGCTTAGCTACTTCGATCTTCTCATTGGTCAATTCTATAATTTCTGGTCCTTCGAGTGTTCGCTCTCCCACTTGATCCCAGCAGATTGGAGCGCGACACTTCCTGCCATACAACATTTCGAAAGGAGCACATTTGATACTTGCGTGCCAGCTGTTGTTGTATGCAAACTCGACCAAACAGATGTAATCGTCCCAATCACCTGTCCATTCCAACGCACACGACCTTAACATATCTTCCAATGTCTGAATTGTTCGCTCCGACTGTCCGTCCGTTTGAGGATGAAAGGCCGTACTCAGCTTAAGTTGTGTACCCCAAGCGTTTTGCAGACCTTTCCAGAATCGCGACGTGAAACGAGGATCTCTGTCTGAGACGATGCTGGAGGGAGCACCGTGGAGTCTCATGATCTCCCTTCTGTAAGTATCTGCGAGTTTACTTACCGGATCTTCCTTGCATATCGGTAAGAAATGAGCTGATTTGGTGAGTCGATCGACGATGACCCAAATGGCATCGTGCTTCTTCTTGGTAGGCGGAAGACCGGTAACAAAATCCATGGTGATTTTGTCCCACTTCCACTCTGGAATATTCAACGGTTGAAGGAGACCGCCCGATCGCTGATGCTCAATCTTAACCTGCTGGCAGGTAAGACATTTGGAGACATAAGTGGCTACATCCTGTTTCATACCACTCCACCAAAAGTACTGTCTGATGTCATGGTACATTTTTGTCGACCCAGGATGTATAGAAAATGGGGAGCTGTGAGCTTCAGCTAACAATGCTTCCCGGAGTTCTTGATTGTCAGGAACACAAAGTCTCATACCCTGCCAAACGATACCGTCTGCGTCCATTCTGAATTCTGTCTACTTCTCCAAATTCTGAATTATCGCCCATATTTCTCCATCATCCTTCTGAGCTTCCTTGATCCTAGACAGTAACTCGGGTTCTACTCTAAGATTCACCCAGTATCCGTGCTGCCCACGTACCATGATTTCGATGTCTAGTCGCTCCAAGTCTCTTATGTTTTGTTCCTTGATTTCAATGCCGTTGATCATTCCGGACTTTCTGCTGAGTGCATCTGCTACTACATTAGCCTTTCCGGGATGATACTGTAGGTTAATATCATAATCCTTCAACAGTTCCAACCATCTCCTTTGTCTCATGTTCAATTCACGTTGAGTGAAGATATACTTCAAGCTCTTGTGATCCGTGAAAATGTCGCATGATTATCCGTATAAGTAGTGCCTCCATATTTTCAATGCGAACACCACTGCAGCAAGTTCCAGGTCATGCGTAGGGTAGTTTTCTTCATAGGGCTTAAGCTGCCGTGAAGCATACGCGATCACTTTCCCATGTTGCATGAGAACACAGCCCAGTCCCTTCCCCGATGCATCGCTGTAGATCTGAAATCCACCTGTACCAGATGGGAGAGTAAGAATAGGTGCAGATACTAACTTCTGCTTTAGGTCTTTGAAGCTCTTCTCTCGTTCTTCCGTCCAGACGAATTTCTCTCCTTTTCGCATCAGTTTGGTGAGAGGTAGTGCCAAACGGGAAAAGTTCTCCACGAATCTGCGATAATATCCAGCTAAGCCCAAGAAACTGCAGAATTCTGTCGCTGACGTTGGTCTTGGCCATTTAGTGATAGCCTCAACCTTCGCTGGGTCCATAGTGATCCCTTCCGATGATACAATGTGACCTAAGAATGCCACTTTGTTTAACCAGAACTCACACTTGGAGAGTTTCGCATACAGCTGCTTCTGACGAAGAATCTGTAGTACTGTACGGAGATGGTCTTCGTGTTCCTCCGTGGACTTTGAGAAAATCAGGATGTCATCGATGAATACAATGACAAACTTATCAAGGAATTCATGGAAGATTCTGTTCATCAGATCCATGAATACTGCTGGAGCATTAGTCAGGCCGAATGGCATGACTACAAACTCATAATGGCCATAGCGGGTACGAAAAGCAGTCTTGGCAATATCCTGCTCTTTAACCTTTAGCTGATGGTAGCCTGACCTTAGATCGATCTTTGAGAAGTGTTTGGCTCCTTGAAGTTGGTCAAACAGATCATCTATACGTGGCAGTGGATATCTATTGCGGATGGTAATCTTATTAAGTTCACGGTAGTCTATGCAAAGTCGCATGCTGTCGTCCTTCTTCTTAACGAACAAGACCGGTGCGCCCCATGGAGATGCGCTTGGTCTAATGAACCCTCGCTCAAGAAGTTCATGCAGTTGGTCCTTCAGTTCTTTTAGCTCTATGGGAGCCATACGATACGGAGCCTTAGAGATTGGTTCAGCTCCTGGAACAAGGTCGATGTTGAACTCCACTTCTCGTGCAGGTGGTATGCCGGGGAGTTCAGCTGGGAAGACGTCTTGAAATTCCGAAACTACTGGTTGATCCTGAATCGATGGGGATTCAGCATCCATATCGTGAACCGTAGCTAGATAACCCTCACAGCCATGTGACAGTAATGCACGTGCTTGCAAGGTAGATATGACTTGTACAGACCGTCCGGGTATGAACCCGTTATGAATGTACTCTAGTGCATTAATGTCGCCGAAGATCACCCGATATGAGTGGCAGTCTATGGTAGCATGGTTCTTGGATAGCCAGTCCATGCCGAGAATCATATCGAACTTAATCATGTCTAGGGGAAGTGCATCTACTGCACGAGCTTTATCGTCAAACTCTAGAGGAAGACTCTTGTATACATGAGTTATTAATACAGAGTCCCTCAAAGGCGTGGAAATGGTAAGCCTATTTTCTAATGGCAAGGGAAGTGTCCTGATGTTCTTAGCATATGTAGTGGAAATAACTGAGTGAGTGGCACCCGTGTCGAAAAGAACACATGCAGCTTGGCCGTACATATACAAAATTCTAGTAATGGTACCTGTAGATTTGTTTGCCTGATCGCGAGATGTCGTGTAGACACGCCCAGTGGTAGGAGGCGGCTTATTATCAGCATGACCCGAGGTACCCTCCATCTCACCCTTACGGCAATCTCTCATACGTTGGCCAGGGAGACCGCACTTGAAGCATGCGTCGGAATCACGACGACATGGGCCAGGGTGTCTGCGATGGCAAGTATTGCAAAGAGGATGAGTGAATCCTCCAGCAGGAGTCCTTGCTTGCTGAGGGCCTGCTGATGACAAAATGTGTTAAGATAAAGTATATGCACGAGTATAAGACATATGCATCATAAGATGTTCACCAGTGATAGCTGAACGGTTAGGCTGCGAACCCCTGTGGTTCTGGTCCTTCCCGTTACCGTGGTTCCTGGTAGAGGTTAATATAGTGTCAGCATGAGAGATATAACATGAAATCATAAGAAGATGCGTAAATAGTAGGACTTGCTGTTGTTGGAGTGTCCAACGTTGTTACGGTAATTATCATTACCGCTATGCCTTTCCACAACAGAACGGTCGTTAGTGTGACCGTTTCCTTTGGGCTGATGAGGCTGCTGCTGAGTAGCCGGCTTAGACCGGTCCCCAGTTTTCTGCCTGGAAGATACAGTTTAAGAGATGATTATTGAACATATAATGATAGGATGCGGTTTGGTTACCGTTTGAATACGAAATGTTTACCTCTTGTCGGGTCTTTCAGCTTCCCCGAACTCATCTCGTTCCTACAGCATCTCTAGCTTCCTTGATGCATCGGCCACTTGTGCTACTGTATTGAACGTAGCACACACCACATTGTTCGCGACCGAGGTGCGAAGTGCCCACCTAAAGTGGTGTGCCTGGTCCTCAGGAGTACCAGCTGCTACTCCCAGGAAACCAGCTAAGCGAAGAAAGCGCTGCATGAATTCGTTGCTATTCTCGCCCGCTCTCTATCGCATCCTATGGTACTCTCGCTTGAGCTTGTCCTGCTCTGCCTTGGGAAAGAACTGCTCCATCACTCTCTCCTTGAATTGGGCCCATGTCAAACCAGCGACCCAATCATCACCTCCTTCCGACTGCGTCAAGGCTAGCCACCAGCTGAGTACATCGCCTTCAAACCGGTAGCATGTCAATCTCGCCTTGTATGCGGGGTCACAACCCATAGCATTGAAAATCTTCTCGATATGAGTCAACCAGCATTCAGCATCGCTGGGGCTATCAGTCTTTTCAAAAGCTCTAGGACGGAGCTTGTTGAATCTTTCCAGCCACACTGCTAGTGTCACTGGAGGAGGAGGAGGAGGTGCCTGATTCTGCTGCTGCTGACTGTTGGCAGCTTGGACCTCAGCACGGATGTCATTCCTCAGTTGAGGAAGCAAGGCTTGTGTGGCAGCCTGAATTGCAGCATTGAGCTGCTCTTGCTCGCGTGTGAGAACCATCTGACAGTATAACATAAAACATATGATTAACAGTTCAAAACATAAAATATAAATTATATATATACATGAAAAAAAAATTTATACCAAAAATTTCACGAGAAAAATTTTATGCACGAAAATTTTTGTATGAATGCATGATGCAGTTTTATGAAAACTTTTGATGCTCGAGAGTGAACGCCTCTGGTCAGTTCATTCAAAACAAAAGACATATCGAGGGGACGCCTATGGGTCGGTCCCAAATCTAAAAGTTTCGATAAAACACATGCGATTAAATAGGGCCAGTCCTGTACCAACCATTACTTAGTCAAAAACCCTGTAACAATGACATGTATATGTATGCTTAAAAATGATGAATGCATGAAAACAACTGTCAGTTCTAGGAAGACTGTAGTGACTACCCACTAATCACAGGTCATATTTGAGAGCCTACAGGTCGAAGCCTTGGCTCTGATACCATAATTGTAACACCCCATTTTGGAAATGGAATCTTACGCATAATCATGGCGTGTCATCAAAGCATACAAGGATAAATGTCTAAGCATTATTTGACCATAAAAGGGAAATACCGGAATCAAACATCGGTAACCCCAAAGTAGAGCTCATCACACACAAACATAAATACTGTAAAAGCAAAGGACGAAACAATGTCCATTGCAAGCTGTATTAAAGTAAAGGAAATGCATAAAGTAAAGAAAGACAGTAAAGCTTCCAGTCCATATGCACGTACGTTTGAGATCTACGAGCGTCCCTGAGTACCTGCCGTTTTGGGAACATGAAAAGGAAAACGGCTGAGCAAGACGCTCAGTGCACGGATGTACAATATAGCATGAAATAGGATAAGCATGTAACATATAACAGCGGAAGACTAAGTTCTGAGTAGACTGGTTAAGTATTGAGAAAACTGGTTTTATAGTTTGAAAAGCCTTATGTTTATCTTATGAAAACTGTTTTAACATATATATACCATAGCCCATATAGATCATGAAAAGGTCACGTGCATGAATACTTAGAGGGGTGACATCATCATGCTGATTAGAGGGGATGCCTCTAATTAATATACTGGTCTGGGTAGGAGGGATCAACTCCTTGTGAAGGATGCAAGGCACACGCCATATTCACCATGAAATACTGAATAAAACATGTAACTAGGATGCACCCATACGCCCCACATGATATAATAATATGGCCAAAACTGAAAGGGACGCCACGAGCAATCACTCCGCCGTGGGGAAGTCATAACATTGGTGCCTCCAATGTTATGGTTATGGTACCTCCATAACTAGGTGAAACTGGTCATGCTTGTATATGGCTATAGATTATGCTAATTAAACATAAGCAGTTCAAAACAATAAAACAAATACTGGGGAAAACAGTTGGCTGCATACGGGGAAATCTTAATAAGGAAAGAATGTCCATACTGAAAGGACGGGAATCCGTACCTCAAGTCCAGTGAATGAACGGAAGAAAGACTCCTACTTCTGGATCACTAACGCTACATGAATACACACGTGTATAAGTATCGAATCACTGATTATGTATTGGGTTTTATGTCTCATCTTAGCTTACTTTGTATGTTTTAGGTCATGGTTTACTGTTTAAAGCCCTATCTGTGTTTACCTTGTACTCTGATTAATCTGATAAAGTATTACTGGTAATTCATGTATTATTATACTTACTGTGTAATAATAAGTAACTTTCCAAAAATAGCAGGTTTCCAAAAATAGAAAGTTTCCAAAAATAGAAAGTTTCCAAAAATAGAAAGTTTCCAAAAATAGAAAGTTACCAAAAATAGAAAGTTTCCAAAAATAGAAAGTTTCCAAAAATAGAAAGTTTCCAAAAATAGAAAGTTTCCTAAAATAGAAAGTTTCCAAAAATAGAATTCACTGCTTAAAATAGATCAGTTTCTAAAAATAGAAAGTTTCCAAAAATAGATCAGCTGCCTTAATTAAATAAGTTTCCATATATAGAAGGTTTCCATGATTAGATTAGTTGCCTTATTTAATTAAGTTTCGATAAATAGAAGTTTCCATAATTAGAATTAAGCTGGTTGCATAAGCTAAAATATAAGTCTAAGTGTTTATAAGCTTATTTCTTAAGTCATATGATATAGTGTATAGTTTAATTGTTATTTCATGCATTTTAATTAAACTATAGGTTAAGCATTTTAATTAAAGTATAACATGTTTTAATTAAAATGGAATAAATTACTTAGGTTAAAATGTATATTAATATGTATTAATAATATAACCTAAGTCATGTCTAAATTAATTAATTATAAGCATGTTTTAAATAATTAATTAATTATAACTTATAACATAAAAATACTTAGGTTAAATTAATATCATGCTAAATTAATAATTAAGAAATAACCTAAGTCATGGTTTAATTAATATCTCATGTTATTAATTAATTTATATCCTAAGTTCATAATTCATAATATTAACATGTAGCATAAATCATGATTTAACCAACGAACCATGAATCGGGCATGAACTCGACACCGTACGCCGAGCCAACTCGGGGTACTTGTGTCCCCTTGCTGCCGTGGGTCCCACATGCACCAACCAAGACCAAAATGGTCTTGGTGGTGGTGGCTAAAAGCAAACCGAACCCCCCTCGGGTTGGTTATACTAGGCGGCCAAAAACAAACACCCTCATATAACAACCTTTGATTTTAATTAACCCCAAAACATGTTAGATCTATGTTTAATTATCATGTTTTAATAAGAATAACAATAACATGTTCATGAAAATAATCAAAGATTTAAAAAGAATTAAAAAGAAAGGTTTAGAATGATATACCAATACGTAGCTTGGAAGAGGATGAACAAACACGGTTTATAGCAATGGTTTTCAAGATCAAAATCAACCAATCAACCACCTATGGTGGTCTTAGGGTGGCGGCACAAAGAGGACAAAAAGGAAGGAGAGAAAACCTTTTTAGGTTAAATGTTTATTTTGCTTGAAATGTAAAATGAAATGAAAAGTTACCATAACCCCCCCTTTTCTTGTAAAAGTCCATGGGCTTAGCCCACCTTGTTATGTGTGCCGTGGGTATGGGGCCCCACATGGGGTACCCGTACCTTTTCTCGTGTCCCGATGTTTCGTGTTCGTTCGTGGTTAAACGTGTTCGTGTTTAAAGTGTTTCTGTTTATTTTATCATGTAGTTTATCGTATTATTTACACTCGTAATTAAGTAATTACGTAATTATTTTAGTTCGTGTTTTAAAATGGTGATCATGATTTAATTATGTTCACGTGAAATATCTATTAATTGTTTATCATGAGTTTGTACGTAATCGATACTTATCATGTCATACACGTATGCACTTGCTTGATTATTAGCACATGAATGTGATCAATACTAAATAGGGTAAGTTTTAATATAGGACGTACGATCTCAAGGGCACTATTCATGGTAAAAGCATGCGGGTTTTACATGTATATTTTACGTAATTTACGATAAACGCGTAAAGTTGACTAGTGTAGTTTAATTTACTAGTCAAAAGGTTTTAGATATAATTAATTAATTAAGGGATTAATAAAAAAAAATATAATTAAGGAAATAATTATTTAAAAACGAATTTAATAATAAAATAAATAAAAATTATTATTTTTGGTAAAAATATTTATATAGGACGGTGGGGAAAAATAAGAAAAAGGAAAAAAATAAAAAAAGGAAAGTATTATTTGTATTGGGCTAGGATTCTCATTGTTTTAGTATAAAAACAAACCAAAACACATTATTTTTTTTCCAGCTCTTTTTTTTGGACGAAGGTTTCGACAAGTTTTTATGGTTTCATAAAAATTTTCTAGATTCAAGGTATGTGATCAATTTAACTTTAACTTAATTCATGTTTTTATTAATTAATCATGATTGTAATGTTAATTAACCATCATTGAGATGATTAGGATTTTATTAATTTTCTGAAAAACATAGTAATTAAGATCAATTAATGATTTTAGGGTTCTTGTTTAATAAATTAGGGGTAATTAATGATGTTTAGAAGGTTAGTGCATAAAGGCGTAAAACAGTCTGATTTTTAAGGCTGTCTTGTGTCGACTGTTCCGGGCAGTAGGTAGCACCTTTGGTCGAGTTTATTTTTTTTAAAATTAAGTTCAAAGAGTCTACTTTTCAAAAAGGTAAGGTTGGTCGAAAATGGAGTTGGGGAAGGTCGTCAAATAATTTCTATAAAAAATGTGTGCTGTTCAGGAATAAATTTTGATTTCGGGGATTTGAGTCAAAACCTAACCAAACGAATGAGATAGCCAAGGATTTTTTATTTGGGAACTCTTTATAATGTATATAAAAGTACTCGAGGTTTTCAATAAAAGTTATGGTGTTTAGGTCGGGCTTTTGGTGTCGAACATTTAGCATGTACAGAAAATCAATTTTGGTGAAAACGACTTTTGGCGTAGAGACTAAAAGAAAGGGTTAAACGTGTAATTAGAAAGTAAAATTGGTTTTTGAAGTTCTTAGATCATATAAAAACATAACTCCAGTAGGTTAGGAGTCAGGTGTGGTGTTAAGTTCACTTCATGTGATCGTTTAGTGACTAGTAAACCGTACCGGGGAAAAACTGGAATTTTACGTATAGAATAGCTTGTAGTGGGAGAACTAGATAGTAGGGATTGGGGAATTAGATTCATCTCCTTGATTGTTACTTAATGATAACTAAGATTTTACCTAGTTATAAATTAAAGATTAAGTTCGTGTTCTCGGAACCTTAACGAATTGATCTAGGCTCCTATCTGTGACTTAGTTGATCTTTGGTGAAAAAGAATATTTTTGGGTGATTTTAAATTTAAATGCAAAGACTTAAAAGTAAAAGTGCTTTTTAAGTAAATCTAAGTCTAATTAAAGTAAAGTGCGAGTATTTAAAAATGTGACTAAAATTAAAGGGCACTTAAATAAAATGACGTGAACTTAAATCTATCTAAGGCAAACTCAAAGTGCGACTAAAACTAAGGCAAATAATCTAAAAGTGCAATTAAATAAAAAGGCAAGTAAAATAAAGCTTGAAGATAAAAATTAAAGATAAAAGCTAATAAGAACCTGAATACAGCTCATTCGGAATAAACCTTCGTCTGGAACAATCACTCGTCCTAAATGTCACCTTTGGTTGAAATGATTCTTCTTCACTTAGAATATTACCAAAATCCTTGATCCGGAACAAATTTGTCTGAATATGTCACTTATCCAAAACAATCCTTCGTTCGGAACTTGCTGATTCGGAACTTGTAAATCTTGCCTTGATTCGGAAGTTTTGGTCACCCCCTGATTCGGAACTTTCCGGATGAAGCTCCCTTATTCGGAACTTTTGAAGTTCCGAATGAAGGCTCTTGGTTCGGAACTTTTGGAATTGGTTCGGAAGTTACTGATTCGGAAGGTTCCGAATGAAGAGTCTTGGTTCGGAAGTTTTGACTTCCGAATGAACAAGTTTGGTTCGGAAGTTTTGAAGTCCCGAATGAGCAACCTTGGTTCGGAAGTTTTGACTTCCGGATGAAGCTCCTTGATTCGGAACTTTGGACTTCCGAATAAAGCCTTCTATCCTTTCCTTGGTTCGGAACTTTTTCTGGAAACACAGAAACAAAGCAAAACTCTTCCGAAGAACAAGGAAGATGAGTACCAGCAGATATAAACACAAATTAAGCAAAATCAACACAACGAATTAATAAAAATAGTAACGAATCAACAAATAACATCAACAAACAATCAAAAACATGAAATCAAACAACTTTTACCACAATAATCAAAAACCACTTTGGATCAAATCAAAGCATAAACATGAACATAACATAAACTCATGAATCAAAGAAGAAGAAAGGTAGATAAGAGATTGACAAGATAAAATAAAGATTTGACAAGAATTAAAATGAAAACTTACTTGGAATTAAATGGTAATTAAGGTGCATAACATGAATTTAAATGACATGAAAAGTAAATGAACAAGTATTTAAATGGTGGAAGACTAATTGTCACCTTAGCCAACAAGAGTGAAAAATAAACATCCTAATCTATTTATAGGGGAGGATTAAGGAAGCTTCCTCCCCTCTTTCCTTTCTTCTTAATTACAAGTTTAAGTCCCTCCTTTTATTAATCTTCATTAATTGCGTACTTAGTCCTTTTCTTCTAATCTTCTTTAATCTTGGACTTTAAGGGACTTTTGACTTCGGGATTTCTTTTGAACTCGTCTTTAAATTCTTCAATAAAATAGACTTGAATTCTCCGGCTTTTGATAAACTTCCGTCTTTTGACTTTTTTCTTCGATAAATCTTCAGAATTGGTCGTGGACTTCCGTTCTTTTTGCACTCTTGACTTCTTGACTTCGTCTTTTATCCTTTTCTTCAATAAAAGTCCATAAATGCCCGTGAATGTCCGTGTTTTATCCATTTTTCACCTTTTCATCCTAAATCACAACAAAAACACAAACCACGCATAATTCCGACATAAAAGACATAAAATACACGTTTTGGTCCGGTTATTATTGTAGTTAAGTGGTAGAAAAGATGGGTGTTTACACACCTATAAAATCCCCTACACTTGACCATTGCAATGTCCTCATGCAATGCATTAGTTACAAAGCAAGATTACACTTTTCATCATAATCAATCCACGTTGGCCTTTATTAAAGAGATAGAAAATTAAAAACATACAAAATAAAGAAATCAAAAGCATACCTTGGGTTTTGAAAATGTTATGAATAATCATCATCCTCAAGTTTTCACTTTCTCCAAACCAAGCTTAAAAACGAGATCATTGTTATTATAAGTTAGTAAACTAACATGAACTCATGTGGGCCAATTACTCACTTAGACTCCCTTATTCCTAGGTGTATCTCTTATATTTTATTATTTGTCTTGAATGATCACGAAGATGCATTGTTTGACTTATTTCGATAGTTATTTAGTCTGAAAATAAAGTGCACGATTTAATCAATAGTTAGCTAAAGGACCAAATCTTTTAAAACTGCTTCTCGGGATATCAGAAAGTTCATATCTTGGCATAACTTGGTTCGCGATTTGAGACCTTTCTCGGGCCGATATTTGGCAGCGACTTCATACTTCAAATCTTGAGAGACGTTCATGAAATAATGGTCTTCTCTTCATAATTGGAATTTCTTCACTTGAAGTTTTGAGAGATTCATACTTGGACCACGACTTCTTCATTTTTCTCCAATCTTTATTTTGGACTTTGATATACAACGATCCGCCTCCTTTTATGACTTGGATCTATTTATCCTCATACCTTGTTAGGGTCTTTTCGGATACACTTCTCCATGACTTTTGGGGAGTTTTGCTTTACGACGTGTGTCTCGATCCTTCATAATGATTTTCGATAAATGATTCTCACATCACTTTGGATCTTTAGCAACAAAACATAGCCCTCATGCCTTGTTAGGGCCTTTTCGGACTCGCCAATCTTCGCGCCCCGCTTCATAAGTTATGCCTTGGCTATGAACTCTCGTCATTACCGAGCAACTTTTAAACGATCTGGGGCTAGAAGCTAAGTAACTTTTCAAATCGTACAACCTTATTTATTAGCAAATAAATTATTAGCAAGCGATGGGAGAATAGGCTCATAATTAACTCACATAAATTCATGAAAGAATACCGAACTTATAATTGGCTCTATCATCTCTCGTTCTCCACAGTTTAAAATCTCAAGTAATGAGACTCGTGGATACTTAGCCTATTAAATCAAAGTTTTGGGTTTTCGAGTCGCCTATAGGATCTTGCAAATTCTTAGACTCTTTCAAGTTTAGAAATCGCATTTTAAAGTTCCCTTGATAAACGACTCTCTAGGATCAATTATAGGAACTTGCGAAAAGTTCTTGTTCTTAACCCGTGAGAGTTAAGACTTTCGCGTTTTATAGCTCCCTATATAAAAGCCTAGCAAAACTTGACTTAAACACGTTAAGGATACTAGCTAGAGTAAACTCGGATTGAGTCAAAAGATTCACAACGTTTGAAAATTAAAACCACTTATTAAACATTTATTCTAGCGGAGAAAGAAAATAACTATACAAAGATAACAACTAAAAGGCCAAAATAGATCAAAAATTTTGAAAAATGTCGAAAAATTGATTTTCCGGTTAAAATGAGGACAAATACAAGGAAAAGACCACTTAACTTCGATAGAAGTCCCCCCTACACTTAAGATAAACATTGTCCTCAATGTTTAAGCATGTGGGAGTAAGCTCCCCTACACTTAGGACATTGTGCACGTTGTTTAAATCTTGCAAAGGAAAAGACCACTAAAGAGATTCCTATTTTAATATTGAGAAAATATAAAATAGTGAATCGAAAAGAGTTTAGGATAGAACCGGGAAGAAGTAGAACACGGAATCACGGGTCGTCAAGAATCATCAAGAGTGGATCATTGAAGCTCAGATCCCTGATTAAGAAGTGAGGAGAGGAAATAGAAATCCAAAGGGTCCCCCCTACACTTATGGTGAAGAAAGCGAAAAGATAGATGCATGGGTTACCTCCCAAGAAGCGCTTGGTTTTTGTTAACCGAGTCGTGAGCCTGACTCGACCTTGATTATCAACAGAAGTAGCATGAAACAAATCCACCAGGATCAAAGACATAGTTTTCATCCATCAATAAGAACGAGCTTAAGGCGAACAAGGCAAGCCAAAAGAGAAATGGCAAGGTTCCCTTAAGCAGCGATGGAGCACGGTGGAAGCAAAGTTGAAGTGGAGCAAGCATGTCTTCAAAATTTCCAAAGATATTTCCTTTTATTTCATCAGGTGGATACTGAGATGGCTTAAAGACTTCAATACCGGGGTCGAACACCTTTTCCTTTAGGTGAAAATAGCACTCAGGCTCAGCCGAGTGTGAAGAAGATCCGCAAAGAAGCACAACCTCGTCCTCAGAAGTGGGACAAAGAGGTGTTAAATCATACGTGCAACGGATTTCAGTGTCGACCGGTTTCTTCTCCTTTGACAAAATGCTCTTCAAATCCAAAGTAGGATCAAGACGATAATCTTCAAAGTCAAAAGGAGGAGCATCACTCTCATGAGGGAAGTATGTGTTGAGAAATTCAGAGAAATCTTCCTCAAATGAATAATCGTCCAAAGTAGGATCGAGTGATGATGGAGGATCTTCATTATGTGAAGAATCGCTCGATAGAGTATCAGCCTCATCGAAATCATCGAACGTGGGCAGCTCGGGATACTCAGAAGTACAATCAAAATCATCCGAGTCTGAGCTAGAATCATCATCATAAGCATCGAAGACCGGTTGAGAATCATAAATGGGAGAAGCGTCCAAAGTAGAGTGAGATTCATCCACATTATCTTCAAAGAGTGGATTGTCAGTGGAAGACTCGAATAGAGGATTGTCATAGACGGTAAAGTCATCGAGCACATTTATCATATTCACTGATTCTCGGCTTCCAAAGGATTTGCCTGTAAGCTTCCCCATTTTAAAAACTTTAGAATCATCCCCGACTCGTAAGACTAACTCACCTTCGGCCACATCTATTAAAGCACGTCTGGTTCTCAAGAATGGCCGACCAAGTATTAGAGGAATACGAGGGTCCATTTCATAATCAACTACGACAAAATCGACCGGGAAAGTATATGTGCCAACTTTAAGAAACACATCTTCGGCTATACCAACGGGGTAAGCGAGAGTGCGGTTTGCAAGTTCGAGAGTCATCTTTGTTGGAATGAGGTCGGGCAATGATAGTGTTTTCCAAACACTCAGTGGCATCAAATTAATACTAGCCCCGAGATCAGCAAGGGCAGTAAATTCTTCAGTTTTGTTGAACACGCAAGGCAACACAAATCGACCGGGATCTCCAAGTTTTTCCGGAAGTTCTCTAAGAAGGACTGCAGAGCAGTTTTCATTTAATCGTGTGTTGGCGAGTTCAATCAGCTTCTCCTTCTTGCTAAGCAATTCCTTGAATGCTTTGACAAATTTCGGCATGTGGCAAAGTGCTTCAACAAGGCTAATGTTGATGGTCATTTTAGATAGCATATCCACATATTTCATTACATTACAGTCATTCTTGGTTAGCTCGTTGGTCTTGCCTATGCGAGAAGGGTATGGGATTCTGGGTTGATAAGGGTTGGGTGGAGGTGTAGTTGTTGAAGGTTGTGATGTTGAAGGGTCCTTCCGAGATACATCGTCATGACGAGGCGGAGACGGTAATGGTGTACTATCACTAAGTGTAAGAGGAGTAGGGATACATGGTGGTGGAGGAGGTGTAGATAATGGTGGTGAATCAGGTGGATTGACAATGGTAATTCCACTACGCGTAGTTATAGCACTCACATTAGCTCGCGGATTAGTGACGGTGTTTGAAGGTAGAGAACCCGAGGAAGAAGAAGGTTGAGCTTCGGGTAAGAAACTAGCCAACAGATTCTTTAATTCAGTTGTTTGAGTGATGAAAGAGGATTGAAGATTTTCACGAACCTCGGTTCTGATGTCATTACCTTGCTTCAAGATATCTCCTTTCAAATTGATTATCTGGCTCTGTAGGTTCTTGATTTGCTCACCTTGAGTTCTCATGATGGTGTCAACATCGGGATTAATGGGTGGGTGTTGTTGGGTGGGTGGTTGATAAGGGTTAGAAGCACGAGGTGGGATTTGGTTGCTTCTATTGTAGTTGTTGGCGGGGTTTTGGTTTTGAGGAGAAAAACCGGGTGAAAGGTAGTTGTTTGAACGGTAGCTCAGCAGATTTCTATCCCCTTGTTGTCTAACTTGGTAATTTTCTGGTGAATAATTACCGTAAGCTGCATACACATTTTCCGGATTTCCTTGTGTCGAAGGACAATCGGTGTATGAGTGAGGACCGCCACATGTTTCACAAGGATTAGCGACCGCTTTAACTTGTTGTTGTTGGTTTGAAGCGAGAAGCGTAATACTTTTGCTCATTTCAGCCATCATGCGGGTGAGTTCGGTCATCTCAGGGTTTGCTGAGGTAGAAGAAACATTGACTCTCGTGTTGTTTCTAGAAGAAGCAGAGGAATCCCAGTTCTTATGATGAGTAGTCATGTTCTCTATTAACTCTCTACACTCCTCGGGTCTCCTTTTCATGAATGTGCCACCGGCGGCTGCATTAATCGTATCACGATCTCGAAAAGTCAATCCGTTGTAGAAAGTATCGATCAAGGTGACCGGAAGCATGTTGTGGTTTGGACAACGGTCGATCAAGACATTATATCTCTCCCAAGCGTCGAAAAGCGATTCATCAGGGTCTTGCATGAAACCGCTGATCTGATTGCGAAGGCTTGTGACCATGGATGGTGGAAAGTAGCGCGAAAGAAAGCGTTGAGTCATGTCATCCCAAGTGTGAATAGAATTCTTCGGGAGACGATCAAACCATTTCTCTGCATGATGGGATAAAGTATGTGGGAAGAGTTGTAGGCGGAGTACATCCATTGTGGCCCCAGGCAACTTCATGCTTTGGGTGATTGTAATGAACTTTTCGAGGTGTTTGTTGGCATCATCATCAGGCAATCCTCTAAATGGGTTTGTTTGTACTTGCTGAATCATGTGGTGCTTCAACGAAAACTCAGGAGCGTTGATTTGCACCGGCGCAATCGGTCCTCCTCGTCCAAACATTGTTGGTTGACAAAGTTCCTCCATGGTCCGAAGATCGGGCTGTGGAAGAGCATTGTTGTTATTATTATTATTGTTGAGGTGCGGTAGTTGATTATTGTTGTTAACACCTGCCATATCTAAATCTTCTTGAGGCTCGGGCTCTTGGTAGTTAGAAGATCTAGTACGCATACACCTGAAAATGCAAAAGAAAAAGAAACCAAACGCAAAGACAATATATATACACAAGAAAGATAAAATCTTTTTGTATTTTTGATATTTTTAATTTTTATGGTTTTTTATCAATTTTTAATTTTTATGATTTTTGAATTTTTTTAGGCAAGAAAATTAACGTGCACAAGTGAACGGATCCCAAAAAGCAACGTGTCTAGCACAGAAAACTGTTGATCTTAACGAAAAGAGCCGGCAGCGGCGCCATTTGATAACTAAGATTTTACCTAGTTATAAATTAAAGATTAAGTTCGTGTTCTCGGAATCTTAACGAATTGATCTAGGCTCCTATGTGTGACTTAGTTGATCTTTGGTGAAAAAGAATATTTTTGGGTGATTTTAAATTTAAATGCAAAGACTTAAAAGTAAAAGTGCTTTTTAAGTAAATCTAAGTCTAATTAAAGTAAAGTGCGAGTATTTAAAAATGTGACTAAAATTAAAGGGCACTTAAATAAAATGACGTGAACTTAAATCTATCTAAGGCAAACTCAAAGTGCGACTAAAACTAAGGCAAATAATCTAAAAGTGCAATTAAATAAAAAGGCAAGTAAAATAAAGCTTGAAGATAAAAATTAAAGATAAAAGCTAATAAGAACCTGAATACAGCTCATTCGGAATAAACCTTCGTTTGGAACAATCACTCGTCCTAAATGTCACCTTTGGTTGAAATGATTCTTCTTCACTTGGAATATTACCAAAATCCTTGATCCGGAACAAATTTGTCTGAATATGTCACTTATCCAAAACAATCCTTCGTTCGGAACTTGCTGATTCGGAACTTGTAAATCTTGCCTTGATTCGGAAGTTTTGGTCACCCCCTGATTCGGAACTTTCCGGATGAAGCTCCCTTATTCGGAACTTTTGAAGTTCCGAATGAAGGCTCTTGGTTCGGAACTTTTGGAATTGGTTCGGAAGTTACTGATTCGGAAGGTTCCGAATGAAGAGTCTTGGTTCGGAAGTTTTGACTTCCGAATGAACAAGTTTGGTTCGGAAGTTTTGAAGTCCCGAATGAGCAACCTTGGTTCAGAAGTTTTGACTTCCGGATGAAGCTCCTTGATTCGGAACTTTGGACTTCCGAATAAAGCCTTCTATCCTTTCCTTGGTTCGGAACTTTTTCTGGAAACACAGAAACAAAGCAAAACTCTTCCGAAGAACAAGGAAGATGTGTACCAGCAGATATAAACACAAATTAAGCAAAATCAACACAACGAATTAATAAAAATAGTAACGAATCAACAAATAACATCAACAAACAATCAAAAACATGAAATCAAACAACTTTTACCACAATAATCAAAAACCACTTTGGATCAAATCAAAGCATAAACATGAACATAACATAAACTCATGAATCAAAGAAGAAGAAAGGTAGATAAGAGATTGACAAGATAAAATAAAGATTTGACAAGAATTAAAATGAAAACTTACTTGGAATTAAATGGTAATTAAGGTGCATAACATGAATTTAAATGACATGAAAAGTAAATGAACAAGTATTTAAATGGTGGAAGACTAATTGTCACCTTAGCCAACAAGAGTGAAAAATAAACATCCTAATCTATTTATAGGGGAGGATTAAGGAAGCTTCCTCCCCTCTTTCCTTTCTTCTTAATTACAAGTTTAAGTCCCTCCTTTTATTAATCTTCATTAATTGCGTACTTAGTCCTTTTCTTCTAATCTTCTTTAATCTTGGACTTTAAGGGACTTTTGACTTCGGGATTTCTTTTGAACTCGTCTTTAAATTCTTCAATAAAATAGACTTGAATTCTCCGGCTTTTGATAAACTTCCGTCTTTTGACTTTTTTCTTCGATAAATCTTCAGAATTGGTCGTGGACTTCCGTTCTTTTTGCACTCTTGACTTCTTGACTTCGTCTTTTATCCTTTTCTTCAATAAAAGTCCATAAATGCCCGTGAATGTCCGTGTTTTATCCATTTTTCACCTTTTCATCCTAAATCACAACAAAAACACAAACCACGCATAATTCCGACATAAAAGACATAAAATACACGTTTTGGTCCGGTTATTATTGTAGTTAAGTGGTAGAAAAGATGGGTGTTTACACACCTATCACTTAACTTGGGTGTTAAGACCTGATCTAAGGGTGTCGTGTATGATTTTATAGGTTTGCAGGAGTGCTAGCTTGATGTGCTATCAGGTGAGTTCATAGTCCTATTTTTACTAAGTTTTTAAATGTTTTCTTCTAGTATGGGATGGAGATGACACTTGTGGTGTTCTTAAAATGTTTTGGTACTATATTTTTATAAATGTTTGGACATAGATGTGTTATTGTGTGACTTGCGTGCTTATGTGTTCTCATATGTGCTTTGATATGTGTTATGATATGTGAATCTTGATTGTGTTATGATTGGGATTGGTACATAGATGTATGGGCGTCTATGGGACTAGTTGTGATGTGTGTGGAGCGTGGGGCACGATCCGTCCTGAGTTCTTGGTTCTGAGTTCTTGGTTCGTGGGGCACGATCCGTCCTGAGTTCTTGGTTCGGGGGCACGATCCGTCCTGAGTACTTGTGCATCGTCTCTTCGGAGGCAAGATATCTCGACGGGGATATAGTTCATCTTCCACAAGTGGTGTGTGAAAGATCCGGATAGTGTGGTGTGTGTTCTTGTGTGTGTGACGGGATACTTCTTGACTATTATAGTGTGCTTTGTGAATTGTAGATGTGATTGGTACTTGGATTGAGTTTTGTTGTGGATGCATGTAGCATGATTATCACATTATGGTCCATTACTATAAATTGTTTTTCTTCAACTATTTATAGCGGTTGTTAAAGGTTCTTAAGATGTTTTGATAATTTAAACCTATGTTCTCACCAACTTTATGTTGACAGATTTTAGTGTTATTTTCAGGTGAGGTAGTTGAGAAGGATGCTATTAGAAGTGTGGCTAGAGTTTAGAGGCTGCTAGAATTGCATTAGGAGGAATCCCTTTCCTCTTAAATTTTATTTTGTCTTTTGATTTAGTATATTGTTTGATACCTATATGTTTGATGTGTGTTATTTGAATGTCTTTGGTAAGAGGTAGGCCTGTTACCTACTTACCTAGACGCCTGCATTGTTTGAGATATTGTCATGACATGTCACGTTTTTATGACATTTCTATTTCATTTAGTTAACTCTATAGACACGCTATTGTTGTGATGATATCCATACGTCGCGCCCCATATTCCACCATGATGGGGTGTGACAGAATGGTATCAGAGACAATGGTTATAGAGAATTAGGTTGCCTAGTCGCGTAGCCTAATCTATAGCTTAAGGGTCCCTGCATATAGGCGTCGTAGGGGTATGTGTGCATTTTATAAATGTTGATGTTTTTGGATGTTATTTTTGCGATATTTGTTAAGTTATGAATTAGTATTGTTCATACTTAACTACATGTTATTTTCTTTACGAGTTTTGACTAGTGCGGGTTGAACCATGGTCGTATACGTTAGTCATTGTTGTATTTCGCTTAATTATGTTTTCATGTTCTTTATACATTTTGAATTTTGTCTACGCTGGTTCAGCTGGAATACGAGTTTATTTGTTTCATGCATTGGCTACGTTATTTTAATACATGGATTTTGGATCTTATTTTATATTGTGGTTATGTGCTTATATGAGTTGTAGGATCTATGCGCTTATTTGAGTTGGTAGACTGATGTGTTATGTGTAGTATTAATTCTTATAAGTGCAATCATAGGAGGGAGTGCATTAGTGAAAGGGGACTGGTATAAGTATGGTGGCCAACATAGTTATACAAGTACCACGACATCAATGGATTCCTAAGTATGGTTGCATGAAAGAGGTTAATACATGCTTGTATTGTATATGTTGTATAGATTTGAGTGTATGTACGCCTATGCCTATATATGTATATATCCCTTCTACTTATCGATTGTATTCTTAGGATGGTTTGCTAGCTTGTTTCTCTTTGAGATGTTCAACTTCCGTAGTAGCGCATTTATCGAGTCCTCATTTCACGTATTTGTTTGTACGGTACTTTTGGTGTAGAGGATATTGAGAGGGTGGAGAATTCTTTTTGGGATCACGGTATCTTTTAGTTTGAATTTTACGTGGTAAAAGAAATGGAATTTGTAAATAGTTAAAATAGTTGTTGGTAGTCGGTGAAATAAGGGTTAAGTGTCGTAAGCGTGTTTAAAATAAGATGGGATACATATTTTTTTAACATATAAGTATGGCTTGTTTATTTTAAAAAAAAACTAAAATTGGTTTTGATCACCTAAAACTAATGATCTTTAGTTAAATTCTTGTTCTTATTTAATTAAATATGTTAAAATCATGTAATTACTCATATTATGGGTAAGGGTTTCTAATTTTCTGGAATTAAAATAAATTAGGTCTTGAATTTGGTAATTAATGAGGGGTTTTAGGGTTTCAAATCGTTTTTTTTTGTTATAAATCGGGGTAGGCAGAAACTGTCGCTAAAATGTCAAAATTCATCGCTAAACTGTCAGAAACTGTCGCTAATGTCTGGGCAGATTTTAGGTAAAATCGTTTTGGTGATAACTTATTCGTTTTTAAAGCTTTTTGGGACATTCAAAAGTCTAAAATTATGTACTCGGAACGTACTTTTCAAATATTCTGAAATTTTGGTAATTGGAAGTCGGTAGCTTGGTCGAATTAATTGTACAAGTGTCGAGTTCAAGATTAATTTTCAAACGATATGGTTTAAACTTGTGTTTTGGATATTTTGGGATAGTGAACACTTAGAGGGCTAACATAGGGCTTATTTGGGATAGGATTTGAGATGTATCCACCATAAGGATTGTACATTGATGAAGGATGTGGGTTCCGGAGTCAATGTTGACGTGTGATATTGTGTTGTGTGCTTTAGACAATTGATCGTTCGTGAAGAGACATTAGATTGATTTTCGTTAAATGATTACATATATTACTAATGTGATACCATGGTTTTAGAACAACTAATATACAATTACAGTACAAAATCCATTCTGGGGTAAATTTTGGTTTTCTACAAGGTTTTAATAGTATGTCGCCGGTCGTAACACATTTCAGTTGTCGTTGGATGCTTGTTGTCATTGGTCCGTTTCCATGGTTCGTTGGGAGTCGATACATGTTTTATGTTGAGTATCTTTTGGAGTCTCATTTTGGTTCATTCTTTTAAATTCGTTCACGTAAACGTCCGTTAGTTGTCCATGGGTTTGATCCGTTATCCGAAGTTGGGGGTCCTAAAATTTTTCGTGAGCTTATATTCATTGAGAGCGTTGTTGTAGTCATGATCCGGTTACGTTCTTATGAGAGAGATAGTGTGTTGGCTGTGAAATGAATTTATTGAGCTTATGGAGTAAATCTCGGGACGAGATTTCTATTAGGAGGGAGTGATGTGACAACCCTAGATTTTGGATTTGTCACTTTTGACTGTTTGACTTTGATTATGTGCTTAGTGTGCGTTTACGTGCATTCTGTTTATATTTGAGCCTTGGATTGGATGTTAGTCATCGTTCGTGTATTGCGTGGTGCATTATATAATGTTATGATGGGGTTAGATCATGCTCATTTGTTCTCTTGGATCTAACTATGATAGAATGCGGTGCTATTTTAGGATTTTATGTGTACGTATAAGTATTATAGTAAATCGTATTTTTACGAATTAGGGTTTAGCGTTTAGAGGTCTCGGATGAGGTATTTAGTCACGGGAATAATTTACGGGATGGTTTTAAGTCATTTAGAACTTAGTTATAAAGTTTATTTCATATTTTAAGAATTTTCATAAAACTGTATATTTTACGTAATTTACGATAAACGCGTAAAGTTGACTAGTGTAGTTTAATTTACTAGTTAAAAGGTTTTAGATATAATTAATTAATTAAGGGATTAATAAAAAAATATAATTAAGGAAATAATTATTAAAAAACGAATTTAATAATAAAATAAATAAAAAGTATTATTTTTGGTAAAAAAATTTATATAGGACGGTGGGGAAAAATAAGAAAAAGGAAAAAAATAAAAAAAGGAAAGTATTATTTGTATTGGGCTAGGATTCTCATTATTTTAGTATAAAAACAAACCAAAACACATTATTTTTTTTCCAGCTCTTTTTTTTGGACGAAGGTTTCTACATGTTTTTAGGGTTTCATAAAAATTTTCTTGATTCAAGGTATGTGATCAATTTAACTTTAACTTAATTCATGTTTTTATTAATTAATCATGATTGTAATGTTAATTAACCATCATTGAGATGATTACGGTTTTATTAATTTTCTAAAAAATATAGTAATTAAGATCAATTAATAATTTTAGGGTTCTTGTTTAATAAATTAGGGGTAATTAATGATGTTTAGAAGGTTAGTGCATAAAGGCGTAAAACAGTCTGATTTTTAAGGCTGTCTTGTGTCGACTGTTCCGGGCAGTAGGTAGCACCTTTGGTCGAGTTTCTTTTTTTTTAAATTAAGTTCAGAGAGTCTACTTTTCAAAAATGTAAGGTTGGTCGAAAATGGAGTTCGGGAAGGTCGTCAAATAACTTTTACAAAAACAGTGCGCTGTTCAGGAATAAATTTTGATTTCGGGGATTTGAGTCAAAACCTAACCAAACGAATGAGATAGCCAAAGATTTTTGATTTGGGAACTCTTTATAATTTATATAAAAGTACTGGAGGTATTCAATAAAAGTTATGGTGTTTAGGTCGGGCTTTTGGTGTTGAACATTTAGCATGTACAGAAAATCAATTTTGGTGAAAACGACTTTTGGCGTAGGGACTAAACGAAAGGGTTAAACGTGTAATTAGAAAGTAAAATTGGTTTTTGAAGTTCTTAGATCATATAAAAACATAACTCCAGTAGGGTAGGAGTCAAGTGTGGTGTTAAGTTCACTTCATGTGATCGTTTAGTGACTAGTAAACCGTACCGGGGAAAAACTGGAATTTTACGTATAGAATAGCTTGTAGTGGGAGAACTAGATACTGGGGGATTGGGGGATTAGATTCATCTCCTTGATTGTTACCTAACTTGGGTGTTAAGACATGAGCTAAGGGTGTCGTGTATGATTTTATAGGTTTGCAGGAGTGCTAGCTTGATGTGCTATCAGGTGAGTTCATAGTCCTATTTTTACTAAGTTTTTAAATGTTTTCTTCTAGTATGGGATGGAGATGACACTTGTGGTGTTCTTAAAATGTTTTGGTACTATATTTTTATAAATGTTTGGACATAGATGTGTTATTGTGTGACTTGCGTGCTTATGTGTTCTCATATGTGCTTTGATATGTGTTATGATATGTGAATCTTGATTGTGTAATGATTGGGATTGGTACATAGATGTATGGGCGTCTATGGGACCAGTTGTGATGTGTATGGAGCGTGGGGAACGATCCATCCTGAGTTCTTGGTTCTGAGTTCTTGGTTCGTGGGGCACGATCCGTCCTGAGTTCTTGGTTCGGGGGGCATGATCCGTCCTGAGTACTTGTGCATCGTCTCTTTGGAGGCAAGATATCTCGACGGGGATATAGTTCATCTTCCACAGGTGGTGTGGGAAAGATCCGGATAGTGTGGTGTGTGTTCTTGTGTGTGTGACGGGATACTTCTTGACTATTATAGTGTGCTTTGTGAATTGTAGATGTGATTGGTACTTGGATTGAGTTTTGTTGTGGATGCATGTAGCATGATTATCACATTATGGTCCATTACTATAAATTGTTTTTCTTCAACTATTTATAGCGGTTGTTAAAGGTTCTTAAGATGTTTTGATAATTTAAACCTATGTTCTCACCAACTTTATGTTGATAGATTTTAGTGTCATTTTCAGGTGAGGTAGTTGAGAAGGATGCTATTAGAAGTGTGGCTAGAGTTTAGAGGCTGCTAGAATTGCATTAGGAGGAATCCCTTTCCTCTTAGATTTTATTTTGTCTTTTGATTTAGTATATTGTTTGATACCTATATGTTTGATGTGTGTTATTTGAATGTCTTTGTTAAGAGGTAGGCTTGTTACCTACTTACCTAGACGCCTGCATTGTTTGAGATATTGTCATGACATGTGTCACCTTTTTATGACATTTCTATTTCATTTAGTTAACTCTATAGACACGCTATTGTTGTGATGATATCCATACGTCGCGCCCCATATTCCGCCATGGTGGGGTGTGACAGATAATCAATACAAACTCACCACCCAGTAACGAGACGAGTGGGAATCAACTAGTTGTGTTCATTGGAAACAACGGTTATTCCGCCCTTCTTGGGCACACAATGGACGGGACTTACCCACGGCGAATCCGAAATAGGGTAAATTAAGCCGGCATCTAGAGGTTTGATAACCTCTTGTTTGATGACGTCATGAATGCGAGGATTAACCCTTCTTTGGCTCTGGATTGCGGGTTTAAAGTCATCTTCCATGAGAATCTTGTGAGTACAAAAGTTCGGATCAATTCCGTGGATATCGGAAATTTTCCAAGCAATTGCCTTCTTATGATCTTTAAGCACGGCGATGAGGCGAGATTTTTCTTCTTCTTTCAAGTCTTTCGCAATGATGACGGGCGACTTCTTCTCTTCTTCAAGGAACAGTACTCAAGATGGGGCGGCAACTCCTTAAGTTCTAAATCCGGAGGATTTTCGATGGGAGGCGTTTTCAAAGTCGGCGCATCGATAGCAATAACCTTGGGAGATGGTGGAGCAATTATTTCGTCTTTAAGAATGTTCTCAATGAGGCGAAGATCTTCATCCCAATCGGTGGGAGAATCGGCATGTTCTAAGTTCACATCTCCCATGGTGGCTTCCAAATCTTTCCAAAGGAAATCGCTTTCTCCAAATAGAGATAGTGATGAGTCAATAGAGGATACGGTCTCAACATTGGGAAGAGAGGTAGGAATACTTTTACAAGCATCTTTGAAGTGTTCTTCACAAGCCTCATCAAGAACGTCAATACAATTAACACTCTCGTTAGAATAAGGCTGTTTAGAAAGCTTTCCCATGTTGAAGACAATTTTATCGTCACCCACTCTCATGATAAGCTCACCGGCTTCAACATCGATGAGAGTGCGACCGGTCCTCAAGAATGGACGACCAACAATTAATGGCACACGAGGGTCCATCTCGTAGTCGACGACGACGAAATCGGCAGGAAAAGTGAATTTGTCGACTCCTACAAAGACGTCTTTGGCTATCCCCACTGGATAAGCAACCGTACGGTTAGCTAATTCCAAAGTCATTTTGGTGGGGACTACCTCAGGGAGAGATAACTACTTCCAAACACTTAAAGGCATTAAGTTAATATTGGCACCTAGATCGGCTAGGGCCATGAAATTCTCTACTCCCGGGAAGTTGCAAGGGATTAAGAAACGACCCGGATCACCAAGCTTGGTTGGCAATTTCCTTAAGAGCACTGCAGAGCAATTCTCATTAAGTTGGGTGTTAGCAATATCAAGAAGCTTCTCCTTGTCGCTAAAAAGATCTTTGAACATTTTCGCGTACTTGGGCATGTGAGCGAGAGCCTCAGCGAAGGAGATGTTAAAATTCAATTGTTTAAACATTTTAAGAAAGTTCGAAACTTGAATATCATCCTTGCTTTTGAGCTTCTCTTTCCTCAACCTAGATGGATAAGGTATATCGGAAGAAGAGGAAGGCTTTGGGAGAATAGGATCACTCACATCCTTGGGTGGAGGAGGGGTAGAAGTAAGAGGTGGAGGAATTGGGGAAGTAGAAGGATGAGGAATAGGAGCAGGCGACTCGTTTTCCTTAGTCACAATCACCGGTGGAGGTATAGGAAGCTCGGGTTCCTTGGTACCTTTGCCACTGCGAGTGGTGATTGCTTTCATCTCCCCTCTTGGATTCGCAACGGTGTTACTCGGAAGAGTACCCGAAGAAGAGGGTTGATTACCTTGGAAGAAACTAGCCATCATGTTCTTTAAGTCATTCGTTTGACTATCCAAAGTGTTTCTCATATCAGCTCTCAGATCGTTCCCTTGTTTCACCAGGTCTGCTTTCAAGTTGAGCACTTCTCGTTGGAGATTGTCCACGATCACATCATTAGTCCTCATGTAGGTTCCAATGTCTTGGTGTAATGAGGTGGATTGGTTGGGAGGAGCATTGTATGCGGGTGGTTGATAATCAGGTTGCTGGTAAACTTGGTTGTTTCTTTGAGGTGGATATGGTTGTTTGTGAGGTGGTATGTATGGTGTACGAGGTTGTTGTTGTTGTTGAGGAGGGCGATTGAGGATTTGTTGTTGGTTTGGGTTGTTAGGAGGAAAACCGGGTGGTGAGAGATAGTTATTTGAGCGGTAGCTAAGCAAGTTGCGGTCACCTTGAGGACGAGCTTGATAAGCGGCCGGAGGATAGGTACCGTATGCTGCATTCACATTCTCAGAAGGATAGTCTTGGGTGGCAGTACAAGTGGTGTAAATATGAGGACCCCCGCATATTTCACATGGTTGGTTGACAGCATTGACTTGAGCGTTTTTAGCATTGATGCTGTTGGTGTTGCTGGCGGTTTGAGTAGCAAGCGATTCAAGAAGCGCAGTGATTTTGTCAATTCGCTTATCACTGTCACTAGTACTAGCACTAGCGGCATTGGTCCGAACACTCTTGGTTTGCACACGAGACTTATTCTCAATGATATCCCAAGCGGCATTGGAAGTCTTAACAAAAATATTACCCCCCCCCCCCCCCCCCCCCCCGAGGCACTATTTAGTGAATATTGGTCATTCATGCTTAAACCATTGTAAAAAGGGTTAATTTGGTGCACTTTGGTAAAACCATGTTGTGGGCATTTTCTCAAAAGGTCTTTAAAACGGTCCCAAGATTCACTAAAAGACTCATCATACTTTTGTTCAAAATTGATAATTTCATTCCGCAAAGCGGTAGTACGAGAGGGTGGGAAAAAGTAGTTTATGAACTTGGTCTCCAAATCCGTCCACGTAAGAATACTTTTTGGCGGTTCCTTAGCAAGCCAATGCCGGGCTTGTCCCTCTAAAGAAATGGGAAAAAGTTGTAAACGGATTACCTTTTGTGGAACACCATTGAATTTGACCGTATTCGTGAGTTGCAAGAATCTCTTGATGTGGTCATGTGGATCATCAATGGTACGCCCCAAGAATGGTTGAGCAGAGACCATCTGGATAAAGCCGGATTTGAGCTCAAAATTGTTGGCTGCAATCGCGGGTATGACAATTGGATCATTGTTGCCATCTACATGTGCTTGCAGCAGTTCAATCATCAGGCGATTGTCTGGTAGAGGCTCATTGTTGTTGTTATTATTGTTGTTGAGAGGTGGATTGTTATTGTTTTGAGGTGGGTTATTGTTGTTGTTTTGTACATCGGCCATGTTTAAGTCTTCGAGAGGCTCGGGCTCTTGATAAGACGTTGATCGTTTACGCATGCACCTGCAAAAGAACTAACAAAGCAAACAAGAAATATTTTTGTCTTTTTTATGTTTTTTACTTTTTAGGATTTTTTTTTTAAAATTTTATATTTTTTAGGGTTTTTGAAATTTTTTATGAAAAAGTAACGTTCACGGGGAACGGATCCCAAAATCCAAGTTCTCACAAAAAACTGTTGATCTTAACGAGAAGAGCCGGCAGCGGCGCCATTTGATACAAGTGTTTTCATTGGGTTCATGTTTAGTCTCTCGGTATCTCCTCGAATTGATCACGATTCTAAGTGGAATGATTTGTTCTTGGTTAATAAAAAGGTGTTGGTTTGTTTATCTATTAGCAATTAAATGTAAGTGTCGTTGAGCAAAGTTAAAGCTTTAAAAGATTAAACTAAATTGACAAGTTAAAAGTAAATGCTTGAAAACTTAAAGACAAGGTTAGAAAAATGCCAAAACACTCAATAAAACTAACACTTGGAAACTTTATAAAAAACAAGAACTAAACAATCGGAATGAATGAAATGGAATCAGATCGGAATGTGCAAAACAACTCAAATCGAAATATCACAAAAGGTGCAATCGGAATATATTCCGATCTGATGGTCAGAATGTTGAGGAATACGACTGATCGGAATAAGGGACAAAAAAAAGTTGATCGGAATATTACAAACGTCCCTGGTCGGAATGTAGCAATCGGAATATTAGAAAAGGTGCTTATCGGAATGTTATAAATGACCCCAATCGGAATATAGACGAATCCTTGCTGTCGGAATAACACAAAACAATCCTAATCGGAATGTTTAGAAAAGAAACCCATCGGAATGGTTAAAAAGAAGTCCAGATCGGAATGTAGACAAAAGGGTGCAAATCGGAATGTTCAAAACCCTTTTCCGATCAATACGATCGGAATAAGGGGTGCTGCTGGTCGGAATACACAAATCGGAAAAGGGTTATACCTTTTCCGATTACACTCTTTGATCCGAAAATTAAGCTAGTGTAATAAGCTATTGGAATAAGCTAATACCCAAACTATAACGAATCAAATGTGAAACGGATCAAATAACCATGAATAACGACTTATCTAAACTAAGATTAAGCAAACTTTTAAATCAAACAATAAAAAGATGAACTTTTTATGAAAACTTTAAAAAGTAAATAAGCTAAACTTACAAATAAGCCAATAAGCACAAAGATCTTAAAGCTTATTCGTATAGAAACTTAAGGAAACATAAAAAGATTAACTTTTTAAGCACGAAAACATAGATGAATCAACACGGATCATAAGTAATTCGTACCAAAAGTGAATCAAAATCAAAGAAAGGTAGAATGAGATTAAAGATCAAAAGCTTGAATTTAACTTGATTAATGAAAAACAATACAAAAGTTTAATCTTGAAAGAAAGAAAGATGAAAACTAGTGAGAGAAAGTTGAGAACTTTCTCTCTCTAAAACTAGAGAGAATGATAAAACTAAAAAAAAAACTAAACAAAGACTAACTTTTTTTTCAAATTGTGAAGTAAAGTCCTATTTATAGGCGTGTGATGGTGGGCTTGTGAATGGGCTTTGGTTTGGGCTTCTTTTCTTCTTTCTTCTTTAGTCTTCACGTTTCTTTAAATAAACGTTTCCGACTTTGGATTTTTAGAAGTGTCGGTGAATAATTCCAACTCGTCTTATAATCTTTTGTTTAATAGACTCGAGTTATTCGACATATCCTTCCATCTTTGGCTCTATTCTTCGATAAATCTTAAATAGGCACAATGACTTCAAATCTTTTGCATCTCTTGGACAATAGACTTCGTCTTGAGTCTTTTTCTTTGATAAAACCCGTGCAATCCCATGTTTTCTTCAATATTCACCCGGTTGACTCTGAAAACAGAATAAACACAAAAACCACGCATAATTCCAAACAAATGATATTAAATACGTGTTTTGGTCTTGTTTTAGCAAGAAATAAGTGGTAAAAGGATGGGTGTTTTCACACCTATCACACCTTAATTACCATTTAATTTCAAGTAAGTGTTCTTTTTAATTCTTGTTATTATTTATCTTTATTGTTTGATCTCTCATTCTACCTTTCTTTAATCTTTGGTTTATATGTTTATTATTCATGTTCATGTTCTTGAGTTTTTGTCAAATTTATTAAGTGGGTTTTGATTATCTTGATCTTATTTGTTAGTTTTGTTGTTTTGGATTGATTGCTTATGATTAATAGATGATTATTTGTTAGTTTGATTTAATCTTGTGGTTGATTTTGCTTAAGTTTGTTTAGATTCGTGTTATTTCTTGTTCCGTGTTCTTCGCCTGTTTGTTACTGTGATTCCTAGGAAACAGCCAAGCCAAAAGTTATTCCGAGTGAAGGTTTGTGAAGAAAGTATTCCGTATCAAAGTCGTCCATCCGGAATAATTTATTATTCCGGATAAAAGTGCTCTATTCGGAATCTTTAAATATTCCGGATCAAGGTCATAGCCAAGGTGGTCCATCCGGAATATCGATTATTCCGGATAGGGGAATTATTCCGGATAGGCCAAATATTCCGGATAGCAAGGATATTCCGGATAGAGAAGGTATTCCGGATAGGCAGAATATTCCGGATAGGCCAAACATTCCGGATAGGGAGATATTCCGGATAAGGAGCTTTCATCCGGAATAAGTGACATATTCCGAGTAAGAAGTCCTATTCGGAATAATATTCCGGATCAAGAAACATTCTGAATCAAGACCAACATTCCGAATAGAGAGGATTATTCCGGATAGGTGACATATTCCGAGTAAGCCATTTATTCCGAATAAGGGTATTATTCCGGATGAGCTGATTTTCAGGTTTCTTTAATTTCAGTTTTTAAATTTCTGCTTTTTAATTTCAAGCTTTATTTTTCCCGCTTTTTTCCTTAGACGCACTTAAAGTTTATTTGCCTTAGATTTATTTTAGCCTTGCCTTAGTTTAAGTTTTAGTTTTAGTTGCGTTTTAAGTTTGCCTTAGTTAGATTTAAGTTTGCGTTATTTACATTTAGTGCCCTTTAATTTTAGTCACGCTTTTAAATACTTGCCCTTTACTTTAAATTAGATTTAGATTTACTTTTAAGTCAGTTACTTTAATTGTTTTGCACATTTTATTTAAAAACAACCAAAATATTTGTTTCACCAAAGAACGACAGAAAAACACATAGAACCTAGATCAATTCGTTAAGATACCGAGAACAACAATTGAACCTAGTAAAATATCTTTATTAAAATGGCACCGCTGCCGGCTCTTTTCGTAAAGATTAACGGTTTTTTGTGAAAGACGCGTTGTTTTTTGGGATCCGTTCACTTGTGAGCGTTATTTTTCTTGCATAAAAATTTCAAAAAACCATAAAAATAAAAAATTGATAAAAATCCATAAAAATTAAAAATTTCAAAAATCCGAGAAGATTTTATTTTTATTGTGTATATATATTGTCTTTGTGTTTGGTATTGTTTTCTTTTGTCTTTGTAGGTGTATGCGTACTAGATCTGCTAATTATCAAGAGCCCGAGACTCTAGAAGATTTAAGTATGTCAGGTGTTAACAACAACAATAATCTACCGCACCTCAATAATAATAAAAACAATGTTCTTCCACAGCCCGATCTTCGGACAATGGAGGAGCTTTGTCAACCTACCATGTTTGGACGAGGAGGACCGATTGCGCCGATGCAAATCAACACTCCAGAGTTTTTGTTGAAGCACCACATGATTCAGCAACTGCAAGCAAATCCTTTTAGAGGAATGCCTGATGATGATGCCAACAAACACCTCGACAAGTTCATTACAATCACCCAAAGCATGAAGTTGTCTGGTGCCACAATGGATGTTCTTCGCCTTCAACTCTTTCCACATACTTTATCACATCACGCCGAGAAATGGTTTGATCGTCTCCCGAAGAATTCAATTCACACTTGGGATGACATGACTCAACGCTTTTTGTCGCGCTACTTTACACCATCCATGGTCACGAGCCTTCGCAATCAAATCAGCGGTTTCATGCAAGATCCCGATGAATCTCTTTTTGATGCTTGGGAGAGATATAATGTCTTGATCGATCGTTGTCCAAACCACAACATGATTCCTGTGACCTTAATTGATACTTTCTACAACGGATTGACTTTTCGAGATCGTGATACGATTAATGCAGCCGCCGGTGGCACATTCATGAAAAGGAGACCCGAGGAGTGTAGAGAGCTTATTGAAAACATGACTACTCATCATAAAAACTGGGATTCCTCCGTTTCTTCTAGGAACAACCCGAGAGTCAATGTTTCTTCAACTTTAGCAAACCCTGATATGACCGAACTCACCCGCATGATGACTAAAATGAGCAAAAGTATCTTGCTTCTCGCTTTAAACCAACAACAACAAGTTAAAGCGGTTGCACCTTCTTGTGAAACATGCGGCGGTCCACACTCATACACCGATTGTCCTTCTACACAAGGAAATCCGGAAAATGTGTATGCGGCTTATGGTAATTATTCACCGGAAAATTACCAAGCTCGACCACAAGGGGATAGAAATTTGCTGAGTTACCGGTCCAACAACTACCGTTCACCCGGTTTTTCTCCTCAAAACCAAAACCCCACCAACAACTACAATAGAAGCAACCAAATCCCACCTAGAGCTTCTAATCCTTATCACCCACCCGCACAACAAACCCCACCCATTAACCCCGATGTTGAAGCCATAACGAGAACCCAAGGTGAGCAAATCAAGAATCTGCAGAGTCAAATTATCAATTTGAAAGGAGATATCACCAAGCAAGGGAATGACATTAGATCCGAGCTTCGAGATAATATTCAATCCTCCTTTAGCACTCAAACAAATGATTTGAAGAATATGCTTGCTAGTTTCTTGCCCGCCGCTCAACCCTCTTCTTTGAGTTCTCTACCTTCAAACACCGTCACCAATCCGCGAGCGAATGTGAGTGCTATTACTACTCGTAGTGGAGTTACCATAGTAGGACCACCGATCCCACCCCCATCATCTACACCTCCTCCACCACCATTTATCCCTACTCCTCCTACACCTAGTATTAGTACACCATCACCGTCTCCGCCTCGTCATGACGATGTACCTAGGAAGGACCCTTCAACATCTCAACCTTTACCTACTACACCTGCACCTTCACCACCCAAACCCAATATCCGTTATCCTTCACGCTTAGGCAAAACCAAAATGCTAACCAAGGATGACTCTCAAGTGACGAGCTATGTGAAGATGCTCTCTCAAATGAACATCAACATTAGCCTTGTTGAAGCACTTGTCCACATGCCGAAATTTGTCAAAGCATTTAAGGAATTGCTTAACAAGAAGGAGAAGCTGATTGAGCTCGCCAACACACGCTTAAATGAAAACTGCTCTGCAGTTATTTCTAAAGAACTTCCGGAAAAGCTTGGAGATACCGGTCGTTTTGTGTTGCCTTGCCTCTTTAACAAAACTAAAGAATTTACTGCCCTAGCTGATCTCAGGGCCAGTATTAATCTTATGCCTTTGAGTGTTTGGAAAACACTATCATTACCCGACCTCACACCAACAAAGATGACTCTTGAACTTGCAAATCGCACTCTCGCTTACCCCGTTGGTATTGCCGAAGACGTGTTCATTAAAGTTGGCACATTTACTTTCCCGGTCGACTTTGTGGTTGTTGATTATGAAATGGACCCTCGTATTCATTTAATACTTGGTCGGCCATTCTTGAGAACTGGACGAGCTCTAGTTGATGTTGCCGAAGGTTAGTTAATCTTAAGAGTCGGGAATGATTCACAAGTTTTTAAAATGGGGAAGCTTACAAGCAAATACTTTGGACGAGAATCAGTGAATATGATTAATGTGCTCGATGATTTTGTCATCTACAACAATCCTCTATTCGAGTCTTGCAATGATAATCCACTTTTTCAAGATGATGTGGATGATTCTCTCTCCAATTTGGAACCTTCTCCCATTTATGATTCTCCATCGATCTTTGATGCTTATGATGATGATTCTAGCTCAGATTCGGGTGATTTTGATGATTGTACTTCCGAGTATCCCGACCTGCCTACATATGATGATTTTGATGAGGCCGATACTCTATCGAGCGATTCTTCACATAATGAAGATCCTCCACCTACATCACTCGATCCTACTTTGGACGACTACTCATTTGAGGAAGACTTCTCTACATTTCTCAACACTTACTTCCCTCATGAGAGTGATGCTCCTCCTTTAGATTTTGAAGATTATCGTCTTGATCCTACTTTGGATTTGAAGAACATTCTTTCAAAGGAGAAGAAACCGGTCGACACCGATATCCGCAGCACATATGATTTAACACCTCTTTGTCCACCTTCTGAGGACGAGGTTGTGCATCTTCTTCGTGGATCTTCTTCACACTCTGCTGAGCCTGAGTGCTATTTTCCCTAAAGGAAAAGGTGTTCGACCCCGATATTGATATTCTACAGCCATCTCAGTATCCTTCTGATGAAATAAAAGGAAATATCTTTGGAACTTATGGAAATCTGCTTGCACCACTTCACCCTTGCTTCCACCATGCTCCATCTTTGCTTAAGGGAACCTTGCCTACTCTTCATTGGCTTGCCTTGTTTGCCTTAAGCTTGTGCTATTTGATGGACGAAAACTATGTCTTTGATCCCGGTGGATATGTTTCATGCTTCTTCCTATGATGATCAAGGTCGAGTCAGGCTCACGACTCGGTAATCAAAAATCTAGCGCTTCTTGGGAGGCAACCCATGTTTCTATCTTTTTGCTTTCTTTATCCTAAGTGTAGGGGAGACCAGTTGGTTTGCTATTTCCTCTCCTCTCTTCTTATAATCAGGGATTCGAGCGCTCAATGATCCACTCTTGATGATTCTTGACGACCCGTGATTCCGTGTTCCCTTCTTCCCGGTTCTATCCTAAACTCTTTTCGATTCACTATTTTATTTTCTCAATATTAAAATAGGAATCTCTTTAGTTGTATCTTCCTTAGCGAGATTTAAACAAAGTGCACAATGTCCTAAGTGTAGGGGAGTTTACTCCCACATGCTTAAACATTGAGGACAATGTTTATATTAAGTGTAGGGGGGACTTCTATCGAAGTTAAGTGGCCTTTTCCGTGTATTTATCCTCATTTTAACCGGAAAATCAATTTTTCAAAATTTTTGATCTATTTTGGCCTATTAGTTTTGCCCTTTGTATAGTTATTTTCTTTCTTTGCTAGAATAAATGTTTAATAAAGTGGTTTTAATTTTCAAACGTTATGAATCTTTTGACTCAACCCGAGTTTACTTATCTAAGTTACTCTAGCTAGTATCCTTAACGTGTTTAAATCAAGTTTTGCTAGGCTTTTATATAGGGAGCTATAAAACGCGAAAGTCTTAACTCTCACGGGTTAAGAACAAGAACTTTTCGCAAGTTCCTATAATTGATCCTAGAGAGTCGTTTATCAAGGGAACTTTAAAACGCGATTTCTAAACTTGAAAAAGTCTAAGAGTTTGCAAGATCCTATAGGCGACTCGAAAACCCAAACTTAGATTTAATAGGCTAAGCATCCACGAGTCTCATTCCTTGAGATTTTAAACTGTGGAGAACGAGAGATGATAGAGCAAATTATAAGTTTGGTACTCTTTCGTGAATTTATGTGAGTTAATTATGAGCCTATTCTCCCATCGCTTGCTGATAAATTTATCTACAATAAATAAGGTTGTACGATTTGAAAAGTTACTTAGCTTCTAGCCCAAGATCGTTTAAAAGTTGCTCGGTATGGATTAGAGTTCATAGCCAAGGCATAACTTATTGAAGCGGGATGCGAAGATTGGCAAGTCCAAAAAGGTCCTAACAAGACATGAGGGATACATTTTGTTGCTAAAGATCCCAAGTGATGTGAAGATCATTTATCAAAAATCAATATGAAGGATCGAGACACACGACAAAAAGCAAAAACTCACAAAAAGTCATGGAGAAGTGTACCCGAAAAGACCCTAGAAAGGTATGAGGATAAATAGATCCAAGTCATAAAAGGAGGCGGATCGTTGTATATCAAAGTCCAAAATAAAGATTGGAGAAAAATGAAGAAGTCGTGGTCCAAGTATGAATCTCTCAAAACTTCAAGTGAAGAAATTCCTATATGAAGAGAAGACCATTATCTCATGAACGTCTCTCAAGGTTTGAAGTATGAAGTCGCTGCCAAATATCGGTCCGAGAAAGGTCTCAAATCGCGAAGCGAGTTATGCCAAGATATGAACTTTATGAGGTCCCGAGAAGCAGTTTTAAAAGATTTTGTGCTTTAGCTAACTATTGATTAAATCGTTCACTTTATTTTCGGACTAAATAACTATCGAAATAAGTCAACAATGCATCCTAGTGATCATTCAAGACAAAAATAAAATATAAGAGATACACCTAGGAATAAAGGAGTCTAAGTGAACAATTGGCCCACATGAGTTCGTGTTAGTTTACTAACTTATAATAACAATGATCTCGTTTTTAAGCTTGGTTTCGAGAAAGTGAAAACTTTAGAATGATGATTATTCATGACATTTCCAAAACCCAAGGTATGATTTTGATTTCTTTATTTTCTTCCTTTGAATATTTATATTTTTCTATCTCTTTAATAAAGGCCAACATGGATTGATTTTGATGAAAAATGAAAAGGTGCTTTGTAACTAATGCATTGCATGAGGACAGTGCAATGGTCAAGTGTAGGGGATTTGATAGGTGTGTAAACACCCATCCTTTTTACCACTTAATTACAATAATAACCGGGCCGAAACGTGTATTTTATGTCTTTTATGTCGGAATTATGCGTGGTTTATGTTTTTGTTATGATTTAGGACGAAAAGGTGAAAAGTGGAGATAACACGGGCATTCACGGGCTTTTATTGAAGAAAAAGATGAAAGACGAAGTCAAGAAGTCAAGAGTGCAAAAATAACGGAAGTCCAAGACCAATTCTAAAGATTTATCGAAGAAAAAGTCAAAAGACGGAAGTTTACTTAAAGTCGAAGAACTCAAGTCTAATTTATTGAAGAATTACAAGACGAGTTCAAAGATATCCCGAGCCAAAAGTCATTAAATTCCAAGATTTAATGAAGATTAAAGGCTTAAGGACTAATGATGCAATTAAATGAGGATTAAAGGCTTGAGGGACTTAATCATGCAATTAAGAAGAAATGAAGGAGGGGAGGAAGCTTCCTAAGCACCCCTTAATCCTCCCCTATAAATAGTCATTAGGATTAATCTTTTCATTTTTGTTGGCTAATAGTGACAATTAGTTCTTCCACTTTTAATTACCTTGTCATTTATTTACTTGTCAAATTTAAATACTTGTCTTGCACCTTAATTACCATTTAATTTCAAGTAAGTGTTCTTTTAATTCTTGTTATTATTTATCTTTATTGTTTGATCTCTCATTCTACCTTTCTTTAATGTTTGGTTTATATGTTTATTATTCATGTTCTTGTTCTTGAGTTTTTGTCAAATTTATTAAGTGGGTTTTGATTATCTTGATCTTATTTGTTAGTTTTGTTGTTTTGAATTGATTGTTTATGATTAATAGATGTTTATTTGTTAGTTTAATTTAATCTTGTGGTTGATTTTGCATAAGTTTGTTTAAATTCGTGTTATTTCTTGTTCCCTGTTCTTCGCCTGTTTGTTACTGTGATTCCCAGGAAACAGCCAAGCCAAAAGTTATTCCGAGTGAAGGTTTGTGAAGAAAGTATTCCGTATCAAAGTCGTCCATCCGGAATAATTTATTATTCCGGATAAAAGTGCTCTATTCGGAATCTTTAAATATTCCGGATCAAGGTCTTAGCCAAGGTGGTCCATCCGGAATATCGATCATTCCGGATAGGGGAATTATTCCGGATAGGCCAAATATACCGGATAGCAAGGATATTCCGGATAGAGAAGGTATTCCGGATAGGCAGAATATTCCGGATAGGCCAAACATTCCGGATAGGGAGATATTCCGGATAAAGAGCTTTCATCCAGAATAAGTGACATATTCCGAGTAAGAAGTCCTATTCGGAATAATATTCCGGATCAAGAAACATTCCGAATCAAGACCAACATTCCGAATAGAGAGGATTATTCCGGATAGGTGACATATTCCGAGTAAGCCATTTATTCCGAATAAGGGTATTATTCCGGATGAGCTGATTTTCAATTTTCTTTAATTTCAGTTTTTAAATTTCTGCTTTTTAATTTCAAGCTTTATTTTTCCCGCCTTTTTCCTTAGACGTACTTAAAGTTTATTTGCCTTAGATTTATTTTAGCCTTGCCTTAGTTTAAGTTTTAGTTTTAGATGCGTTTTAAGTTTGCCTTAGTTAGATTTAAGTTTGCGTTATTTACATTTAGTGCCCTTTAATTTTAGTCACGCTTTTAAATACTTGCCCTTTACTTTAAATTAGATTTAGATTTACTTTTAAGTCATTTACTTTAATTGTTTTGCACATTTTATTTAAAAATAACCAAAATATTTGTTTCACCAAAGAACGACAGAGTCACACATAGAACCTAGATCAATTCGTTAAGATACCGAGAAGAACAATTGAACCTAGTAAAATCTCTTTATTAGCATGCAACACAAGAGTGGTCATTGTGGAAAGCCTTTTCAGGCAAACCATCAACCAAACCAAGTCTCACAAGTCTGTTTATATTTTTAAAGTTAATGTGCCCTAGTCTCCTGTGCCATAGATTACTCTCATCAACTGAAGCTTTAGCATAAAAACGTGACATATTATTATTCATCCTAATACCATTAAGATTCACATTATAAATGTCCTTATGTGTAGGTGTTTTATAGTCAATAAATTTCTCATCTGGTATTTTAAAATCCTTGCTCAACACCAAACATTCAGTATCAGTGAAAAGAACCTTATTTTTGTTATCACAAACTTGTGATACACTAAAAAGATTATAATCAAGTTCTTTTACCAGAAACACGTTTTCAAAACGCAAGTTTTTGGTGAGAAGAGTTCCTTTGCCTGTGATAGTTCCATATCCGCCTCCAAAGTAAACTTTATCACCATCCTTAATGGGAGTGAAGTTAGTGAGGTAATCTTCCTTACCAGTCATGTGCCTAGAGCATCCACTATCCCAATAGCCATAATCATTCACCTGTTTTTGAATGCCCTGCTCATAAAGAAAACAAATTAGTTTTCTTTGGGAACCCAAGCCTGAGCAGACTTGGATTCATCTGGTTGTTCAACAAGAACAGACTTAGTTCTCATAACAACCCCTTGTTCATCCCTTTTTGGATGAAACACCTAGTTAACCCCAATTGGTTTTGTGATGACCTTTGAAATATAATTAAATCTATTGCAGGTCATAGAAATCCCATTAGAATTAGGGTTTTGATCTTGCTTAGGTCTCCATGTCAAGCTAGAAGAAGCTTTAGACCCCTTTCCATGTGGTTGCAAATATTTACCATTATTTGGTCTGGCAACGTTTCTGTCAGTGTTAGATTTGGTCTTGTCAATGCTGAAATTACCCTTATCAGCGTTGAACCTGGGGTTTGCTACAGGAACCCATTGCCTATTAGACCATGTATTGGTCTTCTGAAAAGATCTTTGTCCATGAGTGTTAGACCCTTTAGTGAAGAATGGGGTCGGTATAACAACTTGTAGACTTTTCTCAACAAAAGTTTTGGGTCTGACAGTATTTGACCTTTTGTCAGCGTTGACCTTGGAAGCGTTGACACACTTATAGGCTAAATGTGAAAAGCTACCACAAGTGTAACAGGCTTTTCTAGACACAACTCTAGGTCTAGAAGAAAAGAAACCTGTTCCATTATAACTAACTTGGCTTTTTGGTGACCTAGTATTCCTATACATTTCTACATACTTAATGCTAGGTTTTCTAACAGTGTTTGAGCCAAGTTCAACAGTCTTGCCAATGATTAGGTTCGTTACTTTGATAGGGGTCGACTCATTCGGACTATCACAAAGCATGCCACCCTTGACAAACAAGGTAGGGTTGGCTTTCTTGCATTCATTCAAATCAGTTAACTTTTGCCTATATTCCTCTACTGGGGTAAGGACTCTTGGTGGAGGAATAAATTCCTCTTCTTGGAGTTCTGGTAAACCAGTCCAAGATAAGTCCTTTCTTTGGACACCATAGAAGTCCCCAGCCAGTGGTGGAACACCAGAATACTCTTTCATTCCAATCCTAGTCATGTCCCTAGAATCCCTCTGTTTACTAACACATTCTCCTAGGGTTTGTGAGGCCTTATCGAATCTCAGAATTTTAAGGTCTACATTATCCTTATTCTTGATAGCCTCATCTAACTTAGCCTGTAATTCAGCATTGACCCTTTCCATGATGTTTCTAATATCATTACTAGCATTTAAATCATGTTTTAAGATATTTATTTTATCTTTTAGGTCAAGCTCCATTTTCTTATACTCAGAAACTGTCTTTTCAGTTTGAGTAAGAGCAAGTTCATAGTTAGACAACTTGCATCTCTCAGTACTCACATCTCCTAACAATCTTAAAACCTCTTTGTTAAGTCTTTCGGTATTTAAACGACAACCCTTACTACAAAAAGCATCATCATATACCTCATTGTCTGATGAAGATGAGGAGTGTGCCATGAGAGCATATTGAACATGCTCTTCTTCTTCTATCTCAGCAACCAAAGCTTTATCCTCTTCCTCATCCTTAGCCAAATAGCTCCAGTCCCATCCAATACCATCAATTTCTTGCACTACCACCATGGCCTTAGGATCCTGAGCCTTAACAATTTGGCTTGAGGGTTTTCCAACATCAGATCTTCTTGGAGATCTGAATTCTCTCATAAAGTGCCCCATACGATGACAATTGTAACACTCAACCTTCGATATATCAAATCCAGTAGTGTCCTTTGCATTAAAAGTCATCTTCTTCTTGAACATTCTATTCCATCTTTTTGCTCTTATACTTGCAAGAGCCATGTTCCACTTTATATCCATTTCCTCCAAATGATCATCACTTATTTGCTCAAGGTCCTCATAGGTAATCACTGAACCATTGGGCAATGAAGCAATATGTATACACACACAGTATCCAGATCCAATCCAGCAGGCTTAACTCTTGGTGAGTCAATTTTGTATGTGTCAGCGTCTGAATGTGAGGCGTTGACAGGATATGATCCAGCGTTGACACATGTTGATCCAGTAACTGGGTGCATGTATGAATCCTTCTTATCAAATTGGCCTTCACTATGTGAGAAGAAGGCCATGTTACTATTGGTAGACTTACTTCCATGATCCAAAAGAGTTTCATTCTTCAACAGCCTTCGTTTGTTGTAAACATCATCAAAAGTAGAACTTTTATGAGTGTTGTTGGCAATTATAGATCTTGCCTCAATCTTCCACGCATCACCAAGGCTTTACACCCTTTATCATTACAATTCTTTTTCATTCTTCAACCCCTTCAATGCTTACCAATACGTCATAACTAGCACCTTGTTGTGATTGTTCCAGTGCTAACTTAAGTACTTGGTCGGCATTCAGCTACGTTCACAATCTTTCTCCATCTTTCCTAAGGACTACTATTTCTAGTTATGGAATGTCCTTGGGAATATTCCTCCGGTTCTAGAGGAATCATTGGACTTTAACCTATCCTTCCATCCTTATGTCACCACAATCTTTACCGTCGTGAATAGAGATGTTTTGGGTAAGTGTAAGTCACCATGAAATCCATTTTGCTCCCCCTTAACATATGCCACGATATTCGAAAACATTTCGCACATGTCGGGATGAGCTAGCACATTAAGTCAAACCATTAAATTGATTGATCTCATTATTAAATCACATCTTCTCCCCCATATTAAAAATATTAACTCAATCGATGTTTTTAATATTAATTGATTTAATAACCATTTAAGAAAATTTAGGAAGAAAGATGCGAATCCAATTATCTTCATGAATTACACAAGCTCCCCCTCAAATTAATGAAGGTGTACTGGAAACGTAAATTAAATACCTTTTAAACACAAGTGTAAGGTATTTATCACGAGCAAAGATCATAAATGATAATGTATTCACAAGATTAGCGATTTATGAGGTTGGACCTGAATGATGGAGAACATCATATGAAAGATTCACATGGTTCTTGTTCACGAATGTTGGTCACCTCGTCACGTCTGAAGTTATCTTTTGACTCCATGTGTATGATTGATATCGTTGTCTTCACACCAATATGTGCACTTGGCACTCTCGGTATCAAGGATTCTGAATGCTGGACAATTGCTCCCCCTCAATTGTTGACCCGTGTTCTATTGAAAGAGCTGTAGTCGCCGTTTGATTAGTCGCATCGTCGAGTATGTAGATATCAATTGTAAATTGCTACGGTTGGTGGAGATGATAACTTCATAAAAACAAGATTTCTCTTGTTTTAACAAATAAATGCACTGACACGTACATATATTCGTGTTAGATTGTGTTATTACGTAAACACAATCCCATACATGGTTATAAAGTAAACCATGCCCGAGAAGATTAATTCCTGTTGTTGAGTCAAAGCTTTCCGGTGAAAAGCTTGACTTGAAAGTGAAAAGCGGGTTACTATCGGAAATAATAGCAAGCCATTTTGAGCATGTTTTAAAACGTATGAACTTCTGCTCGAACTTTATTTACAACCCCGTGTCATTTTTGAATGACATTTCTAGTATCGTAAATATTATCGATTCCATAAGACATGATCTTTTTATCAAAACATTTTTTGAACACACAATTTTGAAAGATTTAGAAAAACCTTTTGAGAAATTCTCAAAAAATTGTGTTCATTGTTTTGAAAACCAATTACTTGATCTTAAGATGTTGAATATCTTACAAAACGAGCTCAAGTCCGAGA
Organism: Glebionis coronaria; assembly: GCA_025667525.1. NCBI lineage: Eukaryota > Viridiplantae > Streptophyta > Magnoliopsida > Asterales > Asteraceae > Glebionis > Glebionis coronaria. The sequence goes on along the minus strand of CM046875.1, from coordinate 275,874,473 downwards.
AGTTGTAAACTTCCCGTTGTTAAGGATAAGTTTATCATCGGCGATAAACATTCCTTTTAACTAAAGAACTAGTTCTAAGTTGACATTTACTTAGAAGTCGTGTTCATGAGCTTGAAAACTTTGAATGTTTTAATGTAAAGCTCATGACCGAGAAAGATGAATTTCCCGTTATGAGGAAAAGTTCTCTTATTTAAAAGATACACTTTCCTTTCTGAGCTTAAAACTTGGAATGTTTTAATACAAGATCATTATCGAGAAAATTTAATTTCCCGTTACGAGGATAAGCTATCTTTAAAGATAAGCTCTCCTAAAATTGAGTTCCGAGTTACAGTCTGATATTTAACTGTAAGTCATTGTGCATGAGCTTAAAAACTTCGAATGTTTTTATTATTAGCTCATGCCCGAGAAAAATTAATTTCTCGTTGTAAGGATAAGTTTATCATCGGCAATAAACTTTCCTTTTAATTGAAGGACGAGTTCTAAGTTGACATTTACTTAGAAGTCGTTTTCATGAGCTTGAAAAACTTTGAATGTTTTAACGTAAAGCTCATGACCAAGAAAGATGAATTTCTCGTTAAGAAGAAAAGTTCTCTTATTTAAAAGATACACTTTTCTTTATGAGCTTAAAACTTGGAATGATTTAATACAAGCTCATGACCGAGAAAAATTAATTTCTCGTTACAAGGATAAGCTATCTTAAAGATAAGCTTTCCTTTAATTGAAGTCCGGGGCATAATCTGAAATATAATTATATACCATTTACACGAGCTTAAAACTTTTGAATAGTTTTAATGTAAGCTCGTGTCCGAGAAAATTTAATTTCTCGTTAATGAGGAAAAGTTTATCATCGGCGATAAACTTTCCTTTATTTGAAAATCGGGTCAGCATCTGATATTTAATGATGAGCCTTATACACGAGCTTAAAACCTTTGAATGGTTTTAGGATAAGCTCGTGACCGAGAAAACTTAAGTTTTGAGGGTAAGTTATCGTTGCGTAGATAAACTTCCCTGTCTCTGAAGTCCGGGTCATCGTCTGTCATTTAACGAGGAGCCATATACACGAGCCTAAAACCGTTGAATAGTTTTAATGAAAGCTCGTATCCGAGAATAATTAATTTCTCGCTTAGAGGGTAAGTTATCGTTGCGTAGATAAACTTCCCTGTCTCTGAAGTCCGGGTCATCGTCTGTCATTTAGCGAGGAGCCATATACACGAGCTTAAAACCGTTGAATAGTTTTAATGAAAGCTCGTGTCCGAGAAAAATTAATTTCTCTTTTTGAGGGTAAGTTATCGTTGCGTAGATAAACTTCCCTTTCTCTGAAGATCGGGTCACAGACTGTAATTTGACTGTGAGCCATTGTGCATGAGCTTAAAAACTTGGAATGTTTTTTATATAAGCTCATGCCCGAGAAAAATTAATTTCTCGTTGTTAGGATAAGTTTATCATCGGCGATAAACTTTCCTTTCTTTTATGAACGAGTTACAGTCTGTGATGTGACTGTAAGTCCTTTTACACGAGCTTAAAACCTTTGAATAGTTTTAACGGAAGCTCGTGTCCGAGAAAATTTAATTTCTCGTTTTGAGGATAAGTCATCATCGGGATGAACTTTCCTGTCTTTTGAGAGCGAGTTACAGTCTATTATGTGACTGTAAGTCATTTGTACACTGTAAGCTTAACTGCAAATCCCCTGAGACACTTGTTTCTTAGATATCAGCTTCTTCAGCAACCAAACTCTGAGAGTGTCCTTAATTGAATTGTATACAATGATTGGACCGCTTCGTTCTTTTGGAACATCCTCTTTGGTACATGTGTTCTCATTTGGAATTTGCATGCTTTGATATGGGTTAGCGATATCTATCTTAGAAGCAAGTGGGGGTTCACAGTTTTCTTTTCTTGTGCTAGAGGTGACCTGAGGAGATGATTCACTTGTCTTATCTGGTAAACGTTTCCTTTTATAGAAAACCTTAAGTTCGGGCTTAGGTGATGTATCCTCCTTTTCAATTTCCTCCGTAGTAGTCTTAGTAGAATCAGAGACTATCCTAGTTACAGGGCACTCGTTTCCTACAATAGTGAAAGTTCTACCAGTGGGGCGCCACATTTTACCAATGGGTTTGATTTTAGCAACCCACTGGGATTTAAGTCTAGCACGGGAGTTCACCTCATTAAGTAATTTCTTGATACAAGAATCATGATTTGTCGTAAAGACACATTTTCTACATGTTTTAAAAGTAGCATATTTAATGTCCGAGTAAGATCTAGAATTCCTGATGATTGATTGATTCTCCTAGGATTTGACATGCTGCGGTTAGCAATGTTGGGTAATCTAGAAGGCATCTGACTATCTCTTACTTGTGTCTTTTGCTTAGCTTCCCTTAGATCAAATGTATGGCGAACGTCATTTGAACTAGTTTGAGACATGTTCTTTGGACTATGTATAGGGAAACTAGAGGCAATCATGTGATTAGGTCTTGCAAAAGCTGTTTTAGTCACATTGGGCCTAGATAGTGGAGTGACTGGTCTAGAAAGATAAACCATGTCAACTTGGGAGGCAAACCGCGGTCTCGAGGATTGTGATCGCTCGGATTTAAATGCAGTCGGTTGTCGAATGAACTGATTTGTAGGCGGTTTCCCCAAGATTGATGGTTTTTCAAGCTTAGTGTCCACACTAGTTCCTTTAGTTTTCGTCAATTCGTTTTTCAATTAAGCTATAGCAAAGACCTTTTCCCGTACTTGAGCCTTTAAAATCTCATTCTCTTTGAGCAAGTTATCTTGGGATGCCAATTTAGATTCAAGCAACTTAATTTGTTTCAAAAGATTATCCTTTTCAACTTTAGAATCTAGAACTATTTGATCTAATTTTCGTTCAAGAACAACGTTTGACTTTTCAAGTTTTTCAAAATATGTTTCAAATTTCTCCGTTTTCTTTAAAAATTTAATTTTGGCATCCTCAAGCTCTTTTGATTGTTGAGCTACAATCGTTTCGAGCTCTCTAATCTTGGATTCAGAAGTAATCAAAGAAGCAGTTATAAGAAAATTATCACGATGTTTAGCATTTTGAACACTTTCTCCCCCATTATGACTCACATTGGATGAATCAAAAGTGGCATTTATATCACTCTTTTCCATCCCATGTTTGTCATAATTAGGTTCAGAATGCTCAATATGCGACATATCATCAGCAGATACATCATAAACAACATTACATTGTACCATGTTTGTAGGCTTTTCGTCATAAACGGGTAAGGTGTCATCAAAAAGAATCTCGTGAACATTCCCTAACGTGATACTGGTATCATGTTGTCCTCCTGATTCAATGCTCTTGCCATCGTTAGGCGCCAAATTGTCAACCGTATGACCATTCTCCTCTTGCATCGGCATCATAGATTCTTGTACTCCATTATCATACACTTGCTGAAGTCTGGATCTTACATAAATCGAAGACGAAACCGATGTCATAAATTTCAACAGTTTATCACAGAAATCTTTAACCTCGTTCTGTGTGTATTGAAAAAATGACCAGCATATCGCTGAATTGTCACACTTGATGATATTGAATTGGAGGAAGGGCGTGAGTTGTGTCACAAGAGCCTTATATGCAGTTTCTGATGCAGAGTGATTAAAGCCTTCTTTGTGAAGTTGCTCAGCGAGGTGGTTCACGTTGAGGAACATGAAGTCGATGAATGTATAACAATTTTGACCAAAGAGTGTCACAAATTCGCTTCCTCCTTGAACCCATGAGATGGTCATAAGATGTGACTGAAGTAGTCTAACTGAAGTGATACTACTTTCTCTAGCTATGTCTTTCATTTGATGCGATTCTCCCTTTTGAAAAGTCGAATTCAATGTTGATCCCAAACTTAGATCGATTAAGCTTTGTGTATACGAGATTAGATCAAGTACTACACGTAGAGAAACCTTTGCTTATGAATAAAGTAACAAAGTGTTATGCGGAATTAACACTTGATCTAAAACACAAAGATGTTAAACAAACTTTCACTTGTATTAGAATGATCGTGCTTGATTACAATGAAAGAGTTTAACTTGCAAATACTTATGAAAACTTATATTAACTTTAACCTAAAAGATCTTCTTTTATAGAACAAGAAGTCTTGTACAATAAGCTACGAATCAACTATTCTAGGTAAAGATAAACATAGAAAATACATTGTCGTCTCTATCCTTACTAGAAGTATTCTAGAATATAATATACGTGTAGCTCACATCTTCCATCAGTGCTTGTCTTCAATCTGTCAACGCTTGACTTTAACTTGTCAACGCTTATGCTATCAGCGCTCAATTTGCTCTTGTCAACGCTTGAGTTGTTCTTGTCAGCGTTCAAGTGATCTGGCCTTAATTTATTCCCAACAATCCTCCCCTAAACTTGATATCCACTCTTATGATCAAGTTTCTGAATAAACACTAAGAACTTGGAGGAGTCTGACAAACCTTATCATATTGGTAATAAATAAATCTGATCAAATTCTTTGCCACGTCACTTGTATAGTCTATCTCCAACTGGGTGTCCTTCATCTTCTCCAAAACAGCCTTGGATATGAAATACTGAGCATCTACAAGTAAATACTCAGCAAACTTTGTAGAACTCAAATGGTATACACCAGCAGCTGAATATAACCTCCATTGAAGACCACTGAGGTCATCTTCAAGATCCTTCCATATTTCAGGATCTTCTTCTTTTGTCCCACACATTCTTTTGAATGTGGTCCAAAGTTTTATTCCATTGACTGAAGTTGGTGCTTCAGCCTCATACTTGGTCTCTAGCAACCTCCAAAGGTCCACCAAGTCTTCTCTATCACAACTTGCAAATAAAGATATGAGAGTGGTAAAAGTGTGTACCTCCTTGCCAAATCTTCCAATTTTCCAGAATCCACATTCATCCTCATCATAACTCACAATTGGATTCCTGGAATCTAGTGGTAACACATGCACCATATCTGAAGCTTCTAATGGGGAGAGCTTGAGGCTCTTTCTAATAACTGCTTCACTTGGATATAGTTGATTCATATCTTTTGGAAACTCAAGAATAAATCCCTTCTTTACTGGTCTAGGAACTATCATAGCTTTCTTGATTGCCATCTCTTCTGCAAGTTGCTCCTTTCTTTCATCTGAAAGAAGTCTGAAAGTGTTTTCTTCTTGCACTTTCACCCAAATAGGATAAGCCCTATGTTCCAACTCATCAAACGTCAAAGCCTTCAGCTTCTGATGTGTCCATCCAACTCCATGACATTTGAGCAACATAAAGTAGAGCTTCCTCCTATCCCTTTTCAACTCAGAGAGAATGTTGCTTGCCTTGTGCTTCAAAATCACCTTACAATCCTTCTGAACTCTAAGAAGAATTTCCAAACCCCATATCTGATCTGAAATGGTCAAGTCTGGATTATCCATACAGCTTTCTTCCCAAGAATTGTACATCTGAACCACCTCTGGCATATCAAAATCAATCTGCAACTTTAAATCTCTCAGCTTTTCCCTAGCAAGCTCATCACCATACTCAAGTCTTTCTGGTTCAACAATCATCACACTTGAATCTGAGCTAGCTTCATCACTGTCTTCTTCAGAAGTCACAACAAATGGTGACTTTTCCTTTTCACCTTGTTCCATCATTTGCTCAGCCAATCTTCTATCAAATTCAACCTGAGCTGCATTCTTTGGAACTATTTCTTCTACCAACTTACCCTTACCCTTATCTGATGGTTCAATTGTTGGTAAGGTAGATGGTAATACCTGAGTAGAAACATCCTTGATGATATATGATGACTGGAATACATCACCTCCATATGCAGATCTGTCAACGCCCAAATTTCCTCTATCAGCGCCCAAAATACTTCTATCAGCGTCCAAACTTGTCTTGTCAACGCTCAAATATTTTCCCTCAGCGCCTTGTGTAACCTCTCTCAACATATCTGTAAATGATAAATTTAAATTGGTTGGAGAGATCAAGGACGTATCAAAACCTGTTTGTTCCTTCAAAGTAGTAAGAGCTTCAGCAACATCCAATGATTGACCATCTTGACTGCTCTTATCACTCAGATTTCTTTGATCTTCCTCCCCTTTGGAAGACTCCTCCATACCTCCCCTTGAATGAGCACTCTCCAAAACAACAATCCTCTCCCTCAATTCTTTGAGTTCAAGGCCTTGGTTACTGACAATTTGTACTAAGTCTGCATTCTGCTTTTGCAAGCTAATGCAGACAGCCGTCAATTCCAAAAGCGTCATTGGTTCCAGTCTGCCCTCTTCCAAAATGGGGATTTGACCCCCCAAGTCAGGTTCATTGGGCATGGATGAGGACTTAATTATGGTGGGACTGCCTTGGCCAGCTGCTAAGCCAGAACCAATAGTCCCAGCCTCATCCAGGTCACCAGCCACACTTGTGGTGGTGGTTCTCTCTGCTGCATGGCTAGGACCACCAGAGGAGAACACTCCAGCAGTCCTTTGGTGTTTAATCAACCTATATTCAGGTGGTGTGGAAGATGGTGTAGAAGAAGGTGTAGATGTGGGTTGATGAAGGGGTGTTTGGGATTGTGATGGTTGGGTGTCAGCGGTGGAAATAGGTACATCAACGCCCACATTAGATGTGTCAGCGTCAAAGGGATTTTGGTCTATTTGCATTTGGTCAGGTGAGGGTAAAGGTTCAGGGATAGGTTCAAGTTGTGGGTGAGGGTCAATATGAGGTTGGGGGTCTGGTTGGGGTTGTGCTTCTGCAATAACAGCAAGCATAGCTGGGGTTAAAGGTAGGTCTCTATGAGGTGGTGAATTCATCTTGGTAAAAATAGCCTTCTTTTGTTCAGGGATCTTATAAAAATCATTGTGATCCCTTGAACAATATCTTTGAGCATCAAAAACCATTTGCAGAAAACGGGGATAAGCTAAAGTCATTTTTGTCCCCTTGTTTTTACACATTCCTTCAAAAATCATTTTAGACCAATTATATTTTTGCCCTGTTGCAATACACACAATAGAAGTTGCAATGGATCTATTGATCTCATTGTGTGCAGTACATTTGGGACTCAAACATTGAAGGAGAATGTGAATGAGGTACTTCCAGGCTGGGGGAAATTCCTGCTTATGGTACTTATTAAGAGTACCTTCATCAGGAATAGGGTATCCCAAAGCCCTAAGCCCTTGTTCTATTTCAGATATGGGAAGAAGGGTTACACCATCAGCATCATCAAGATGCAAGGCCTGGCGTACCAAGGCCTCAGTAACCACCCAAGGTTTCCCATGAACAATAGAAGTTAATATGGTCACTCCATTAACTGTTGAGGAACTGACAGTGTTCCAAAACTGTTTAATGTGTGTGACTGGAATGAGTGGCGCATGAGAAAGAGCATACCTTAATGGGGATGCGTTCAAATACTCCACCATTTCTGTGTATTGAGGGAACAAAGTATTATCAGCAACAAGATAAGCAATCATGTTGTGTTGAGACTTGAACCCCAAATCTAATTCTGCTGAGTTAAATCTTGGTGCCATTGATGAAAGCTGTTAATTTGAAGTATAAAAGATGAAGGTTGATAAGAGAAAAAGTGTTAGACAAGAATTATAGATACCCTGTTTAAAATAGGAGCCAAATTTATAGGAGTGGATGAATGCATGTGATTGGCCCAAAAATAGGCAAAGATTTTCAAAAACTAATCATGAAAATATTGAAAAAGTTATAAGTTATCTCATGCATTTAATGAAAGTAACAACTCCTAAAATTACGGCTTGAAAATATGTCAAAAAGTAACAACTGGGTAGGTCCCATTGATTGTCAACGGTCAAATATAACCCATCAACGCCCAACGGCTATAATCTTGTCAACGTTCGCCTAAAGCCATGTCAGCGTCCATTTTGGTCACAACAACGCTTGGAAAAATCTTGTCAGCGTCCAAAAATAAAATTGTTTTAAAAAGTGAAAAATGACCTTAACAAGTAATTTATCCTAGAGAAGATAACCAAAAGCTGATAATTATCATAGGGCGGCAAGCACTGTCCAGTTATGCACACTTGCATAAGCAAGATAGACATAACAGTCCTCTAGTGTCCCTTGCTAACCAAAATTCTTAACAACCAAGTTACCTTATAAAACCCTTGTTACTCCCAGGTAAAACCCATATCAAAATGATTCCCAAGTCTCCCAACAGACCACAACCAATTCTAGGCCAAAAATGTCTTGGCAGCATGCAAAGTTGATATACTATGCATGCTACAGTGCCTCATGGTTTAGTAAAACTAACCCATACTCACCTGTGGACACAATCTAGAATTGTGATGAGAGTATCATATGGATACCCAAAAATCCTAAAGGTTCCTTAACCTCCCCTCAAACTATGATACATGAGTTCTCAAAATATAAATGAACATTAAAAATTTATGTCAAGATAGGAATATAAATATTCCAACCATCATCCATAAACAAAACATGTCCAAATAGCTCTTCAAAGATCCATAAGCAACTCTGTATCCAATGGCATAAAGCTACCACCTACCTACACATTTAGATGAAAACCACAAAACTAACATTTGTTGCTGACAGCGTCCCGACAACACTTATCAGCGTTGAAGAAACTCTTGTCAGCGTTAGACAATAATATCTCTAACAACGGCAAAATAACACTTATCAGCGTTACATGTACCTTTGTCAGTGTTAGAAAAATAAAGTGGAAAATCTAAATCATCACAAACACCAATAACAATGCATTATCCTGTACATACTTTTACAAAAAGGTTCCAAAACACATATTAAGTGAGATTAACCATTCCAATATTTGTTACCAAATATTGAAATCTTCCAGCATCAAAAGGTTTAGTTAATAAATCAACCACATTATCTTCTGTGTCTACCCTATCTGGTTGTATTAAACCTTTCTCAAAGCAATCTCTTATAAAATGATGTCTAATTTCTATGTGTTTGGTTTTAGAATGATGTACAGGATTTTTAATAATGCATAAAGTACTGTTATTGTCTACAAAAATCTTGGTATGCATAAAATTATACCCATAATCCAACAGCTGGTTCTGAATCCATAAGACTTGTCCACAACAAGCAGCTGCAGCCACATATTCTGCTTCAGTTGTAGAGTTTGCCACCACTGTTTGTTTCTTGCATTGCCAAGATATTAATCTGCTCCCAAGAAATTGACATCCACCAGTTGTGGATTTCCTATCAAACTTGTCACCACCATAGTCACTGTCTGAATATACAATAAGATCCAATGGAGAATCTTTTGGGTACCACAAGCCAAGATCTGGATAACATCTTAGGTACCTAAAAATTCTCTTCACAGCAAAAAGGTGACATTCTTTAGGAGTCACTTGATGGCGTGCACATGCACACACAGCAAACATGATGTCAGGTCTTGAGGCTGTAAGATACATCAATGATCCAATCATTGATCTATAATGCCTAACATCCACATCCTTTCCAGCTCCAATTTTTCCCCAAGGGTGTTGCCTATCCATAGGAGTGGAAGCCTCCTTCTCATGTGGAGAAAAACCATATTTCTTCAAGATTTCAGCTACATACTTGTCTTGGGAGATGAAGATACCATCTTCTTTCTGCTGAACTTGCAAACCTAGAAAGAAGTTCATCTCACCCATGGCACTCATCTTGAATTTATCTGTCATGAGCTTGGAAAAATCCTCACTCATTTTTGGATCAGTAGACCCAAAAATGATATCATCAACATAGACCTGCACAAGCAACACATGTTTTCCTTTCTTCTTTGTAAATAGTGTCTGATCTATGGTGCCCCTCTTGAATCCATTGTCCACCAGGTAAGTGGACAATGTACCATACCATGCTCTAGGGGCTTGATGAAGTCCATACATAGCTTTCTTCACTCTATAAACCTTGTCTGGATTCTCAGGATCTTCAAAACCAGGAGGTTGCATGACATATACCTCCTCAACAATTGTCCCATAGAGAAAAGCACTCTTCACATCCATTTGATAAACAGTGAAGTTCATGCAAGAGGCATAAGCTAGGAAAATTCTGATAGCTTCAATTCTTGCAACTGGTGCAAAAACTTCTTCATAATCTATGCCTTCCTCTTGTGTATATCCCTGAGCTACCAAACGTGCCTTGTTTCTGACCACAATGCCTCTTTCATCTTTCTTGTTTCTTAGAACCCACCTTGTCCCAATTGGTCTCACATATCTAGGACAATCAACCAGCTCCCAAACATCCTGTATAGCAAATTGGTGAAGCTCATCCTACATTGCTTCCACCCAACTTGGTTCTTTGAGAGCATCAAAAATTTTCTTGGGTTCTTCCTGTGACAGAAAACAGGCAAACAAACATGCTTGTACAAGAGGGGTATCAACCTTCTTGTGTATATTGGCAATAAATCCACCAAGACTTTGATGGGATCTTCTTGTCTGAACTGGAGCCATAACATCACCAATGATCTGAGATGTGGGGTGATCCTTTGCTGTGGAAGTGAGAACTCCTCCTTCAAAAAGTCTAGTGTCCTCAACTTCACGCTCCATGTTCCCAATATCTTCTTCAGATTCTTCTTGATCAACAGAAATCTCTTCATGGACATTGGAAGGTCCACCTTGTTCAAAATGGGAAGAGAAAAGCTGTGTAAAGGTGTCACCAAAGTCTGATCCTTGTTTGTCAGCGCTTGGGCTAACAACGCTTGAACTGTTGTTGTCAGCGTCTAAGCCATCAGCGTCTGAATTGGTCTTGTCAGCGCTTGATTTCCCTTTGTCAGCGCCTGAAGAATCATGCATGTTTGTATTTGGTGGTATTTGAACACCACCATTATCCTTTCTAGCAGCAGTAGCAGCAGCATAATATTCATCTGTCCATATAGGAAGTGTAACATATTCTTTTGTGGGAGATGATTCAACTGCTGGTGGTCCATCCTCCTTAGCAACCTGGATACCTGAAACATTACCAATTCTCTTTTCCAAAACACTTGAAGTTGCCTTCACAATGTCTGGATCAGTAACAGGCATATAATTTAAAGCTCTAGATAAAGGTTCTAAGTCAAACAACCAATTTGGACCACTTTCAGGATCACTAGGTTTACTTTCTAAAAACCTAACATGTACCTTTTCAAGTATACGTTTTTCCTTTTTAATGTAAACCCTATATCCTTTACTCTGCACTGAATAACCCATGAAGTAGCCTTCATCACCTTTTGAATCAAATTTACCTAGGGCCTCACTAGTTTCTAAAACAACTACATGACATCCAAAAGGCTTGAGAAAGCCAATATTTGGCTTCCTCCCCCAAAGTAACTCATAAGGTGTCTTATTATGTATTTTGTTGACCAATGCCCTATTTTGAACATAACAAGCTGTGTTAACAGCTTCAGCCCAAAAGGCTATAGGAAAGTGGGCATCAGCCAACATGGTTCTGGCTGCTTCAATAAGGGTCCTATTCTTCCTTTCAGCAACCCCATTTTGCTGTGGTGTTCTAGCTATGCTAAACTGCCTAGTAATCCCTTTCTTGGCACAAAAATCATCTAGCAACTGATTTCTAAACTCACCCCCATTGTCACTTCTAATAATTTTGACCTCATTACCATTCTTCTTTTCAATCTAGGTAATGAAATTAATCAGACTTTGGGCAGTTTCACTTTTCTTGGCTAAAAAGAAAGTCCATGTAAACCTGGAAAAATCATCAGTGATAACAAAACAATATGATTTACCCTTCAAACTTTCTATATTAGTTGGACCAAAGAGGTCCATATGCAATAAGTGAAGTGGTTTAGAACTAGAGTGCACCTGTTTAGACCTGAATGAGACCTTGTGCTGCTTGCCCTTAAGACATGCAACACAAGAGTGGTCATTGTGGAAAGCCTTTTCAGGCAAACCATCAACTAAACCAAGCCTCACAAGTCTATTGATATTCTTAAAGTTTATGTGCCCTAATCTCCTGTGCCAAAGATTACTTTCATCTACTAAGGCTTTAGCATACAGACATGACATTTTATTATTTATCTTAATTCCATTAAGATTCACATTATATATGTCTTTATGCCTTGGTGTTCTAAAATCTATGTATTTTTCCTCAGGGAGCTTATAATCTTTGCTTAACACCAAGCACTCAGTATCTGTGAAAAGAACCTTATTTTTGTTATCACACACTTGTGATACACTAAACAAATTATAATCCAGTTCTTTTACCAAGAAGACATTCTCAAACCGTAGATTGTTGGTGACAAGGGTTCCTTTTCCAGTGATGGTGCCGTAGCCCCCTCCAAAGTATACCTTATCACCATCTTGAATAGGAGAGAAATTGGTCAGATAGTCTTCCTTTCCTGTCATGTGCCTTGAGCATCCACTATCCCAGTATCCATAATCATTGATCTTCTTCTGAATGCCCTGCACATAAAGAAAACACATTAGTTTTCTTTGGGAACCCAAGCCTTGGAAGACTTGGATTCATTTGGTTGTTCAACAAGAACAGACTTGGTTCTCATAACAACCCCATTTTCATCCCTGTTTGAATGAAATTCCTAGTTAACCCCAATTGGTGTTGACAATGCCTTTGAAATATAATGAAACCTGTTGCATGTCATAGAAATACCAGTAGAATTAGGGTTTTGGTCTTGTTTTGGTCTCCATGTTAAGCTAGTAGAAGCTTTAGACCTATTTCCCTGTGGTTGCAAATACCTAGGTTTGGCAGTGTGTCTGTCAGCGCTTAAATTGCTCTTGTCAGCGCCCCAATTGCCTTTATCAGCGTTGTACCTAGGGTTTGCTACAGGAACCCATTGCCTATTGGACCAAGTGTTTGACTTTTGAAAAGGTCTTAGGCCTTGTGTGTTAGACCCTCTAGAAAAGAATGGTGCTGGTCTAACAACTTGTGAACTTTTGTTCACAAAGGTATTGGGTCTGACAGTGTTTGACCTATGCTGACTTTTGTCAGCGCTGAAATGGTTCCTATCAGCGTTGACATTGGAAGCGTTGACACATTTGTATGCCAAATGTGAGAAGCTACCACATGTGTAACAAGCTTTTCTAGACATAGTCTTAGGTCTAGAAGCAAAGAAGCCTGTTCCATGGTTACTAACTTGGCTTTTTGGTGACCTAGTATTCCTATACATCTCTGCATACTTAACACTAGGTTTTCTAACAGTTTGTGGGCCAAGGTCAACAGCTTTGCCAGTGGTAGGGTGTGTGATCTTAATAGGTTTAGGATCATTGGACTCCACAATTGGTATCATGTTTGGTGTGGGCTCATTTGGACTTTCACACAACAACCCTCCCATAACAAACAAGGTGTGGTTAGCTTTCTTCCACTCATCTAGGTCAGTCAGTTTTTGCTTGTATTCCTCAACTGGGGAAATCACTCTAGGTGGAGGAATGAATTCCTCCTCTTGGCATTCTGGCAAGCCAGTCCAAGATAAGTCCTTTGATTGGACACCATAGAAATCCCCAGCTGGTGGTGGAACACCAGTATAATCCTTCATCCCAATCCCACTCTTATCCTTAGAGTCTCTCTGTTTACTAACACACTCTCCTAGGGATTGTGTGGCCTTATCAAATCTCTGGATTTTAAGACTCACATTATCTTTATTTTTGTTAGCCTCCTCTAACTGAGCTATCAAATCAAGATTAACCCTATTTACTATATCTTGAACATCTTTACTCTGATGTAACTCATGTTTTAAGATATTTACTTGATCCTTTAAATCAAACTCCATTTTCTTATACTCATCTACTGTCTTTTCTGTTTGGGTAAGAGCAATTTGATAATTAGATACTTTACATCTTTCAGTACTTGCCTCATCTAATAATTTAACTATCTCTTGATTTAGTTTTTCAGTATTTAAACGACAACCCTTAGAACAGAAAGCATCATCATATACCTCATTATCTGATGAAGAGGAGGAGTGTGCCATGAGAGCATATTCAGCATGCTCTTCTTTAACTTCAGCAACCAAAGCTCTGTCCTCTTCCTCATTCTTAGCCATCCAGCTCCAGTCCCATTCCCCAACGCCATCAATTTGTTGAACAGCAACCATGGCCTTGGGATCTTGACTCTTAACCATTTGGCTTGAGGGCTTACCAGCATCAGATCTTCTTGGAGATCTACATTCCCTCATAAAGTGCCCCATCCTATGACAGTTGTAGCACTCAACCTTGGACTTGTCAAACCCAGCAACATCCTTAGCATTAAAGGTCATCTTCTTCTTGAACCTTTTATTAAACCTGTTTGCTCTTAAACATACAAGAGCCATAGTCCACTTGATGTCCATCTCTTCCAATTGTTCATCACTTATCTGCTCAAGATCTTCATATGTAATCCTTGAATCACTGGGCAAAGAAGCAATGAATGCACACACAGTATCTAGATCTAAACCAGCAGGTTTAAGTCTATCAGCTCCAAAGTTGTGTGTGTCAGCGCTTGAGTATAAAGCGTTGACAGGATATGATCCAGCGCTGACAGACTGACATCCAGCGCTGACACCTTGAGATCCAGTGGCTGGATGTCCATAGAAGTTCATGGAATCAAATTGGCCTTCACTTTGTGAGAAGAAGGCCATGTTGCTGCTGGAAGATTTATTATCACTATCCAATTGCCATTCATTCTCCAATAGTCTTAGTTTGTTGAAGATGTCATCAAACCTGGAGGTCTTGTGGGTGTTATTGACAAGAATGGATCTTGTCTCAATCTTCCATACATCACCAAGGCTTTTGAGAAAAGTAGCATTCAATTCAGGGTCATCAATCTGTGTTCCCATGAAGGAAAGTTGACTTGTGATGTCAAGAAGTCTACTTCTCACACTGCTGAGATTTTCATTGGGTTGAACTTTAAAGACAGCATACTCATGCAAGAGTTGCTTCTTCTTTTCTTCTTTTGTGTCAGCATTACCACCATGTGCTACTTCAAGAGCTTCCCAAAGCTCTTTTGCAGACTCAAAGCGTTTGTACTTGTGCTGATTCTCATGACCTAGGGCGTGTTTCAAGATGTTCAAGATTTTCATGTCCACCCTCTTCTTGGCTATATCTTCAACAGCTACAGCTCTCCCATCTCCAGGCTTTTCCAACTTATCAGCTTCAGGACAATTAGGAACAGCTGTCCTTGTGGCAATTGCAGCAGCAATCTTTGCTGCTTTGTCGAATGTGTTCCCATATTCGACAATCTCCCAAAGAGTATAGTCATGAATGGCTATATATTGCTCAAAATTTGACTTCCAAAGCTCAAAGTTCCTGGCATCAAACATGGGAATTTTGATACTAGGGTTTGAGGAGTTGTTTTGTAGCAAGGCAGCAGGTTGATCTATGCCAGACATGGTGTTTTTAGGGTTTTGAGAATTTTAGGGTTTTTAGGGTTTGGTGTTTTAGGGTTCTTGCGTTACTTAAAGATCAAAAGTTTCTCAACAAGCTCTGATACCACTTGTTGATCCCAAACTTAGATCGATTAAGCTTTGTGTATACGAGATTAGATCAAGTACTACACGTAGAGAAACCTTTGCTTATGAATAAAGTAACAAAGTGTTATGCGGAATTAACACTTGATCTAAAACACAAAGATGTTAAACAAACTTTCACTTGTATTAGAATGATCGTGCTTGATTACAATGAAAGAGTTTAACTTGCAAATACTTATGAAAACTTATATTAACTTTAACCTAAAAGATCTTCTTTTATAGAACAAGAAGTCTTGTACAATAAGCTACGAATCAACTATTCTAGGTAAAGATAAACATAGAAAATACATTGTCGTCTCTATCCTTACTAGAAGTATTCTAGAATATAATATACGTGTAACTCACATCTTCCATCAGTGCTTGTCTTCAATCTGTCAACGCTTGACTTTAACTTGTCAACGCTTATGCTATCAGCGCTCAATTTGCTCTTGTCAACGCTTGAGTTGTTCTTGTCAGCGTTCAAGTTATCTGGCCTTAATTTATTCCCAACATTCAAGACATCCATTGAAAATTCGATGACAAATAATTGTGGATGTGGTTGTTTTCTGAATTTAACAATTGGTGAAGAAACGAAAGATCCGTAAATAACTCTTAAAAAAATCCTCGAGTGATGATGTAACTCTTTTCTCGGCTCAAAAATTGTTGTCGGCTCAAATGTTGATAAAATAAAGCCCGTCAACAAATGAATCCAAGCTACGGTAAATATAATGATCGGTCCGTTAAATATTTTGCCACTTTAGTTCTTTCTAAATACCCGCCTCAATACGATGTAGCAAAAACTAATATATAAAATTAACTTAATTAAAAAAATTAACTTTAAAATATGAAAATATAAAATATTAACTTAACTTAAAAAAAATTTACTTAACTAAAATTCAAAATTTAAAAAATATAAAAAATAAAAATCTAATATATAGCGTTTTTTAAGAAAAAATATGAAATTTAATTTGTGAGAAGATGCTACCCACGTGGCGTGATTTCCACAACTCCCAAACCAAAACTTTGTTATCTCCATCCTTGTAGAACACGTGTATCCCACTTGGGATTTAATAACTCAAATTTTACCCTAGAAAATAGGTAAAGTAGATCCTGACCACACACACAACATAAATAAATCCCCCCACTAAATAATACTCCTCCGTCTCCTTTCTTATCAGAAATCAACCCAAACAAATCTCCTTTTATTATTTGATTATCAATCGAGATAGATAAAACATGTCAAAACTTTGTATCAGAAGTCCAATCTTACGAAGTATAATTAATCAGTCCGGCTTCAAGATCTGTAAAATGGTCTCGGGTAAGGTGTTTTATGGCGAGTTTGATAGCAGTCTTTATAATAGTCTTTCAATCGAAAAAAGTGAACTGATGATAACAAGTTCGTTATACATCTTTCATGATATTTCGGATATCAAACAGAAGGTTAAAACCTTCGATAGATCAATGATGATGTACCGTTTTGAGTTAGATCTGGACATGCAGGTCAAAAAAAAAATTCAATCTGAGATCTTATATTATGATTGTTTGAGTCTTAGTGGTCGATAAAAACAAAACAGTTTTAGACTTGTCTGATTGTGTGAACGAGGGTGTTTGAGTCTATGTCGAAAAAATTGTTTTGTGAATGAGATGGAGTCTGTGTTTGGGATTAAGTTTGTCGAGTCAAATGTTGTGAGTTAAAAGTTGTGAGTCAAAAGTTTTGAGAGACGGTTGTGAGGGTCGAGGTGTTGAGGGTGGGGGTGTGTTTGTGACAAAACAGGTTAGGTGAGGTCTTCGAGTGTGAGAGGGATAGTCCTTTTTGAGGTTGTCGTCGGTTTGGGGAGTTATGAGGGTCGTGTCAAGAGTGAGTGTGCGAGGGTGAGTGTGAGTGTGAGGGTGAGTCGAGAAGAGTTTGGTCAAAAAGATTTTTTGGGTTTCTGTTTTCGAGAAGAGTTTGGTCAAAAAGGTTTGTTGGGTTTCTGTTGTCGAGAAGAATTTGGGATGATACCTGTTAGTTTGGTAAAAAAATGATTTTGAGTCCTTTTATTTGAGATTTATCGAATCAAAAGTTGGTTAAATCGTAAGAAATAATCAAGTCATCGCAAATATAGAGTCCATTCATCGCATCATTTTTCATGTCCATCACATTCATAACAACACACCATCGCAGTCATTGATCGTACTAAGGTCGTACTCGCACTCAGATCGCAGTCCGATCGCCCTCGGATCACACTCCGATCGCAGTCCGATCGCAGCTTCGATCTCACTCGTGATCGCAGCTTCGATCTTCGATCGTAGTGGAGATCGTAGTGTTGATCGTAACTTTGGATCGCAAGTTGAAACCCCCGGGGTTTATGCGATCACAAAAGATCCCGATCGTAGCCAAAGTATGTTGTTGGATCGCAACGAGTAAACCAGTTAGGACAAAAGTGAAGTACGGATCAATCTTGATGTAAAAGTTGATAATTCCAAGACAACAGTTGTGAGAGAAACGAGACCAATGAAAATTCAAGACAAAAGTTGATAAAATGGTTGATAAAGATAAAAAATATTAGAAAAAATTTGATAAAGAAATTTGAGAAACAGATAGAAAAAAAGATGAAACCAATGATGATAAAACAAAACTGATAATCAGATACTCATGATTAATTAACAATGTTTGTATCAAAATGACAAAACACGCAACACCAAAAGAAAGAGAAACGAGAAAAAATTTTAGAAAGAAAAAATTTTATGACCAAATCAATAGATTAAAAAACGCGCCAATCCAAAGAATCAACCAAGCTCTGATACCAATTGTAGATTTGCTATTATATGATCCAGTGGTCTAACATGGTGGTAAATGGTGGAAGCCATTGTTGAGTTGAGAGAGAAAGTGGTTGAGTGTGTGAAAATAGAAAATGTATTAAAATGAGAAAGAAACACAAGCAACACCCCTCCTTGGAAGCCTAGGAGGGGTATATATAGCCACACACCATACACTTAACTATACATTGAACCTAGTCTAGTCTAAGCGTGTGTGACTATGATAACTAATGGGAATTCTTAAATGTTGTCACATAAAGTGAATTTCCAACAATCTTCCCCCATGGGACGACGTGTAGAATTCCTTACAATATTTTTCCTAACAAGTACATAATGATTAAGAACAAAAGCTTTCATGAAGCGTCCAATGCTGATGAAGTCTTCTGAGGCCTTTGACTTCAAAATGACTCATCTTTAAAGTAATTTGTAGTAGAAATACTATAACGGCACGAGCTAAGTAATCCATATACTTCTGGTTAAGGAGAAGCTTCTGAATTAACTTCCCCCTAATTCATGCCACATAAACTTGATGTAGAAGCTTTTAAATAGCTTCCCCCTAAACCGACAATCCTCGTAAGCAACTTCAAAGCTTTCAAGAAAGCTTAGAATGATTAAGCGCACGGCGGAATCTAACAAGCAAATCCCATCATATAACATGATGACGTTGCTAAGAGGGATTAAAAGTTTGGGGCACACCAAGTAGATCAACAACTTCTCTTCTCACGCTTGAATAATTCTTCTGCGTTTTTCTTCCCCCTAAGAGTCCAAGTTATGCACACTAGAAAGAATCAAGACATTTCTTCCCCCACATAGTTGAAGAAAATAAATTAATCCCAAGTATGAAGCTCAAATACTGAAGTAGACACTTTATCCCATTCATGAAGTTGACATCGTAACACCAGAGTCATTTAAGTCCTGGAAATACACATATCTTCTTCCAGAGATGCACCACCCGGGAATGCATATCTCTCGATATAGGATAATGATGATGAATAATTGCAAAAACCAAACAATTAAACATCGAATCAGTAGTGTACCGTTTAGAGATTGATAACGCCACGAGTTAAAACACTGATTTTCTCTGCGGCTATGACAAATGTCACCCCGGAATGTCTTCAAATCAAAAGAAGGTATGAAGTTCATCACGTGTACTCGTTGTGCGTTCAATGTGTCTTCTTCTTCCCCCTTGATGGTTTCGAAACTCGGAACCATCAACAAATCATACGCACATATACCTGAAATCTCGTGAGAATAATAAATAAGCAGAATTATATATTTTGTGAGAATCAGCTGTTGGTCGAAAATCTCTACTCATAAACTCTCCATGGCCATCTTTACCAGCCCCCTTGTAGGAAAATTTGAAGTGACCACTGATAGAATGAACCAGATACATCAAACATGAAGCTGAATAAAAATCCTTCGATCTTGTGACTTAAGCTTGCACTATTGTTGAATGAGGAATGGTGGAGAAATATCTAAGTGCCCAATGCATCACTGAAGAAGTCTATAATCACAACACCTCTTGAAATTATCCATGTCGACTAAGTGCGTGACACTGAGTACAACAATGTAACCCCTTTAAGTGATAGTTATCCGAGTCATCAACCAACCACCCCGAACCCGGAAACCAGATAAACAAGTCTTCATTCTAAGATTAAGCACGAGCAAATTATCTCTGAAGATAAAATAAATACACGCCTTCGAAAAAAATTCGTCTTCAACTTCACATAATTAATACCCGATCCAAAAAAAATCTGTAGTCACTAAAAAAATCGGCAATTTTTCTTCGGTCTCGTCAAAATAAATTTTGTCAATTAGTCTCGTCACTTTGTCTCGATCACTAAATCATATCACTTTGTCTCGTCATCAACAATTACGACAATAACTATATAATATCCAAATATTTGTCAAAAATAACAAAATTTGACAAAAAAATTGGATATGACTGTATCAAACTTAAAGCCCTTTATCAATATTATACCTGCTCCATGTTTAATACGAACCCAAATCCAAATATATAGGTATGAAGTACCCTCTTTTTCTTTCATAATCTCATTCGTGAAAGACAAAAATAAGACCCATCATTCATAACACAACAAGTCGAGAGATGTAAAAGTGGATTGGCCCATGATAAACTTTATACCTGATCCAAAAACACAAATGGGGGTATAAAGTGCCTCAAAGCCTAATTATGCTCACACAATAATCAACCCTAATCACTTCACCGTTTTTTTTGCCCCCATTTTCACTCACCTAAAAACCTTCGCCTCTTAATCTAAATTCCAATCTCATCCTATCATGAATCTTACATCATACTTGTATAACAAAAACCAATCATGACACCCCATACAAATACATCTATATCCAATAAGAAACAAATATCAACACTACTTTTGATCAAATCTTCTTCGACACATAATCAGCAATAGTAATCTGAATAATTGGATGCTGAGCAAGTATTAATTTATCTTCAAGATCTTGATTAAAGATCTCGGGTAGGTTGACAATTGAATCGATTGCATGTTGATTTAAATTTGTTTCAGCTCGAATTAAAGAAATGATGGTAACAAAGTTGTTATCAGTCATTCTTTTATCCTTCGAAAAATTAATCAAGAAGTTTTAAACTTCAACAAGGATCTATGATGCATGGCATTTTCTGGTTATTAATTGAAACGACGAAAAGAGAGTAACATGTTTTTGTTAATATTCTTTTGTTATCTTCAAAAATCAAACACAGATCGATGATGTTATGGTTCGAACTTACAAGATCTTTAAAAAAATCTTTGAAAGTGTTACGAATCTGAGATTGGTTAATATGTTTTGAGTCGAGTCTAGAATCGAAGGGATTAGGAGACGAAGGGCTTAGTTAGATTTGTGGTGGATTTGATGGAGTAAAAAGGTTGGTGATATGATGGTTTTGGTCAGAGTCATTCACTGTATGTGTTTGTTGTTATTGAATTGGTCTCGGGTCAAGTTTCAAACGAGTCATGCTGTCGAGTCTTTTTATCGCAATGTTTTCTTCAAAAAAAAAATCCATTGCAAGATAATAAAAATAAGCCATCGCACTCAATATTTTAAACCCATCGCAGTCTGTTTAAACATCAGTTCCATCGCAACTTGATGGTATCCATCGCAGCGAGACATCGCAGCGAGTCATCGCAGTGAGTCATCGTGGCGAGTCATCGCACTCAACCATCGCAATCAATGCGATCATAGCCATCGGAATGCATTCAAAAGTTGTCCTTTTTCCGTTCTTCTAGGAACATGCATTTTCTGAATCTGTTTTTCTGGGTAAATCTGGGTTCATCTTCATCTTCATGAAAATTTCCAGAAAAAAAAACTTCTTAGAAAATAATAATAATAGAAAATCCAGTCTCCAAATCAGTAGCAGATTTAAAAATGGCAGGTTTGACTTTTGACTTATGACCAGGAAAAGATAGATAGTTTGGACCAGTGGACTGTGACAAAACCAGTGGCTGAAAACAAATACTTGACGGTTTAGACACCAAAACAAATCATTGAGACAATAAAGTATGACAAAAAGAGATCGTGAATAAATCGTGAAACAATGAAACTGTTTGGACAAAACAATAACAAGACGTGACAAATCTGATAAGTAACAAGTCGTGACAAAAAAGTTAACACATCGGACAAAAAAAAATTTAGACCACCAAATCGAAAACAATAACACGATCCACGGATAGAGCCGAGGCTCTAATGCCAATTGTAGAATCGTGTTTTTCTAAGGATTAGGCATGTTATGGATTAACCTATTTAGATGGATGGAGAATGGGAGAACTTAGAGAGAGAAAGGTAGAAAGAGAAAGGAGAGAATGAAAAGAAAGATGAAAATGTTGTAAATGGTAAGTGTTCAACCCCTCCTAACATGTTAGGAGGGGGGTTTATATAGCCCACCCTACATGTGGGCTATATGGGCTATATTGGATCACGAGCCCAATATCATTGGAGTGACCGATCCTTTCTAAATACGTAAAAACGTATTTCCAACAATCTTTTTGTAGTTCGTTATTGTCTCGATATCTTTACGAATTGAATGATCGATAAAAATCAAGTCAACTTATTGTTTTTGGTATTTGGATGTAAAAGTTATGGTATTCTAGGTCTAATTATCACAAAACCGTCAAAAGTGCAAAATAGTATCGTCTACGTAACCGTACTAGTCTAAAACAACTTGCACATACCAATTACAAAGCTCAAAGTACAAACAAGTAATGCACAACAAGAAATAAGGGCCAATATTTAAAGTATTTGAAACTAAAATGAATGAATATGTAAATTTGTAAAGTAGAAGGACTGAAATGGTAAAAATAACAAACTACTAACCAATTATAACAAATATACCAAACTTCTAACTGAAATCTAAAAAACTATCAAAATCCAGTGACTAACTTGCAAACCCTAACAATTATAACAGTTTCTTAACAAACTAGCAAACTCCTAAATTCCAGGGACCTTATTGCAATTCATTAGAGTTATTTAAGAAAAACGGGCTTATTGACAAGATTAAGCTGTAACTTGAGTTTTACTTGACCAATTATGCTAAGACTTGTTTCAAAAGATTGCAAATTCAATTTAAGCTAGCCAGGTTCAAAGAAATAAGTTATAGTGGTCTAAAACTCTAATAAGCACTTTTTGAATAAGCCACTTTTAAGAGTTGAGCTTATTAGAATAAGCACAAGGTCTGGTTTTTCTCAAAATCTGATCAATAGCCCAAATGATGGACACCTATCCAAGAAAATCTGAAAAACACCAACAGAATAAGCTAGAAAATCCAATAAGCTCAAATGTGCTTATGTTGACCAGCGTTGACCAAAGTTGACCAAGGTCAAAACTTCTTTTGATGACTTATTAAACTGATTTGTGAAAGAAAATTAGAAAGTTTATGAAGTCGATAAGCTGGTATGGAAAATAAACCAAGACAAAAACATGTTTTTTCACAGAGACTTACAACAAATTATTTGTTATTCAAGACTAAGAATTATATAATGTGGCTTATCAAGACTTGAAGCTAGGATGTTATACTATCCAATGCAACAAGAAACAGGCCTAAACTCCAAGAATTAAGCAACTTATGATAGTATGAAGTTGGACTTTTTTAGGCTTAAGTACTTGAACCATATCATTTTTGTTCCATTTTCCTGTTTGACTAAAAGTTTGACCACAAAACTTTTCAAGAACACTTTATACCTATTTGTGAGTGTAAGAAAACACTTTTTATCCAAAATTGATGACTGCATCAAAAGGTTGCTCATGTACCAAACACTGGTTATGACAGAAACATAATATGAGCTATGCAACAAGATTAAAGCTAAAAGATATGAACTAATGGCTATCAAAACATATCAGTAAGCTAACAAAGATCAGATAGCAGGCATAAGCAAACAATTTTACACTAAGGCTAAGAAAAGTAGCATGCGGTCAACTTTTGAAAGGAAAAGTAAAACAGAACTTGGTACTTTTTAGCTATGAAGCCACCACTGAAGGAGAAGAGAGTGATGAACTCTCTTTTTCTACTTAACAACACCTTATCACCAACATTCAACCACCATATCAACACCAGTCACCATCATTGATCATTACTGCTATAAGAAGTCTAAATATGGACTTTTGGCTAGAACTAGTAGAGGAAATGAACTGCAACACGTCTGAACAAAAAAAATAGCTTCCAAAACAACTGAATGATTCAGTTATTCATGGTAGAATAACATAATCACAATCAATGGAGGTATCAGCAATGAATTCAGTAAGTAAAGGTAAATTGAGAATTTGAGTGAATTTGAGTTTGTTATTAATGGTGAATTTCTGTTACAAGTACCTAACTAAATAACTTAGGGTGGTTTTCAATCACCCTAAGCATTTATAAGTAGAGAAAGTGAAACAGGAAGAGAGCTAATGCTAAGTGTGTGTGAATTTTACACTTAAGCTATGTTCAACAAATGAGACTATCTAGGGGTATTTATATACTTGAGATGTGATGCAGGTGAGTCATGTGACGTGTCTTGGCCAATTAGAAGCTTCCAGGTGTCATAATTCTGGTAATGAGTTCATCATGTGTTCTTCCCAAATAGGGGATTTTTGATTCACTGAATGATTTGTTAATTGGCTTGTTGGGTTGTATTCGTCTCTTCATCATGATCAACTTTTCTGTTCACCGTTTGTCATGAAAGTGCTTACTTCATGCTCTTCGATCTGGTAATGAGTTAAGCCACGTGTCTTCTTGGTGTTGGACGAGAGAGTTAAACACGCATCATTTTCAAAAAGATCAAATTTGATTGGTGGAAAGCTGGTAGTGGGGTTACCGTATAGATCCTTCTCTTGCCTCATTTATTAAGCTTATTTGGCAATCCTGGTCCCCATTTTCTTGCCTTCTCGTTGTTTAATAGCTATATACACGGATCACGCCCATATTTACTTTCCAAAATGGTAGTTTTAACCCCTCTCTTTTGGCAGACTTGTTATTTTGATCAAAGCACTTCATGAAAATGTCATAATTAACCCTTTGACTTTAGTCTTGGAAAACAATGACCCTTTGACTTGAGTTGACTTTCTTCATAAGCTCTTATCTTTGATGAATGTACACTTTTAGTCCTTCAAGTTTGGTAGTTTGGCAAGAATGGTCCTTTGACTTTGTAGACTTGTCACATTGAGTCCTTCTTTTGTCTTTTATTCAATATAAACGCCTTGGAATCCGTGTTTGTACCAAATTGTATCTTTTTACCTACAAAATCATAAACAACAAAGAATACCCCATAATACTTCTTTTACACATAAAATCTGGTATTTTTCTTTGTGTTTTTGGGTTTGATATGTTATATTGATATGAGATTTCACTCATATCAAATCCCCTACACTTGATCATTGGCCTCATGCAATTCCATATTTCAAAGATCTAAATTACATTTTTCTCATAATTAATCCACCATGGGCAAAATGAAATGCTTTTACACTATACTACACTATATGATGCATGAATTTGATTTTTATAGTGCAATGCAAGGAAAACAATTCTAATTACATATTTTTGTATTTTTCTTGAAATAGTTTTGATGGAAATAATTCATAAAGAAATCAATGATTTGATTAGGGCTTTTGGTACAATAAATACTTATCATCTTCAAGTTTCACTTTCCCCATACCAAGCTTAAAAACGAGATCATTGTTATTCATAAGTGAAAGTGCATCGACTTATTCCTACAAATTAATTGTGTTACCATTATACCCCCACTTATTATGTCTCTAAGACCGGTTATTATTTAAGAAAATTGCTTGAGAGTAAATTTGTCATTATTTAAAGCGTGAAATATAAGAAGTTTAAAATCTAAAAATAAGGAAGCACGGTTTTAATCCTAAGTAACCATCTCATCCATTACTTGAAAAACCGCCCACAATTGATATAAGTCCGATCCAAAATAATAAGCCATTCGCCTTATGTGTAAGCTCCTTATGTCATGCATTAATAAGTAGCTACTCACTCGCTAAGAAAAGAAAAATAAAACTCGTACAATAATGTATATCCACCGCCTTTTTGAGACCTTGGATCTTCAATCCCGCAACCCGTTAAGGTAATATTGGACTGGAGCAACTATTAAATCCCCGCAACCCTTGTGAGAGTAATATTGGAATTTAATGGCTACTATAATTAAAACTTCACTGCACCTCTTGGGAGTCTTGTATAATTATTATTTTTTTCTTGTTTTTCTTTTTCTTTTTTTTTTCTAGCCACTCATTTTTTTATAAGCCACTCTTATTTTTCTTTATTCCTCACATATAAAATGAAAAGAATTAAAGGAAAAACACCCGCTAAGTATTAAGCATGACATAAGTCTAGTACACATAAAACGTTCTAACTTAGAATCTTAAGACGTACTTATACCAACAAGAATGATTAGTCAAAAATGCATAAGAGACTACAAACATATTAAAACCGTTCTTGATTATTTATTAACAATATATACATGCGTTGACAAGAAAGTAAAGGTTACGAAAGGGGATATAAAAGGCACAGGTAATTAATATGAGGTTTATCTAGCCCTTTACACTTACTTCAAATTCTATCATTTCTCGTTCTCCACAATTTAAAATCTCAAATAATAAGACTCGTGGATGCTTAGCCTAATAAACTAATAAAGGTCTACATGGTTAAGGATACTAGCTAGAGTAAGCTTGAATAAGCAAACTCGGGTTGAGTCAAAATATTCATGGCGGGCCTAATATGTCAAAGATATCTAAACTTGTTAAACCATATCATTTATTATAATTTTTTCTTTTTATATATTTTTTATGAAAAATAAAAGAAGAAATATATACAATGAAAATGTGTTAAAATGAAAAATTATTAATGCGAAAATTATGAATGCATATTTTTGGTGGCCATAGTAGATCAAAAATTTAAAAAATATTAAAAAAATTAATTTTCCCAATTATCATGAAGGCAAGGCAATGTTATAGGTAAGGTCACTTCGATAGAAGACCTCCTATACTTAAGATAAACATTGTCCTCAAAGTTTAAGAGTATTGGAGTAAACTCACCTATATTTATGAGATTACGTACTTTGTTTAACTCGAGCTAAGGAAGAGACAACTATAGTGAATTCATTTTAACAAGGTTTGAATTTCACAATAGCAAAAACTAATCAAAGTGAACCAGATACACGGGCCTCCTCCATAAGCTCCATAAATGAAATGAGAGAGAGCAACCCTACAAACACCAAGAAGACAAAAGATAGGCACCCCCCTACACTTCATCTCGACTATATTACAGTTTTTTAAGCCAAACCTACCACACTCTATTCTAGATGATCTAACCTAGTTATTCAAGCTTAATTTAAGGAGTCTCTAGCTCGACTCTTCCCACACTTAAAGTGCCTATGGAAAACCTATCATGGAGAGTAAAAGATTTAACCTTATAGGAAAAACTCTCCATGATAAGGTAAAACAAGGTTTCAAGTACACAAAACCCCATAAAATTCCACCCTGATGAAATACATGATTGCCCTCCTAAGAGTAGCACAATCCAAAAGTGGACATCTCAATCAATGGTGAGGTAAGTGAGGTTTCCTTGTCCATGATTGTTGGGTCCACTAGATGTGGATCTTGCAGCCTGTTAAGGATGGTGAACGACCTCTGTAATCACAATTCTATTCACAGAGAGACTCTTAATGTAACACACAGTATAAGTGCGGAATACAAATACTATGAACAAGAAGAAATAGAATAACTAGATAACTTAATCCTCACTACGGATTTCTACTATTAATATGAAATGAATAATGATGATAAAAGGTGTGTCCAACCCTTCTGCCAATGGGTTCCTTTTATACTACAAGGAAACCCTAATACTACATTAAGCCAAAACGTGTAACTTTTGATATGCATATCCTTTCCTAACATATCTCATGCATATCCTAACAAACTACTAAGAATAATAATGTTTGACTTTATACTAGACCAGGAGAACGTATTGCTCCTACTTCTACTACGACCAGGAGGAACTACATACCTCCCAGTTTATCTATTACAAATATATATTCTAGAGGTCCTAACAATCCTCCCCTAAACTTGAATTTGACTGGTTGAGTTCAAGTTTCTTGGTAGATCTTGCAAAACAGCACGAGGATTGAAAAAAAAACAGCTACAATATAACCATCAACATTGAAAACACAAAGACTGCGGCCACGAGTAAAACCAAGAAGCTTCTTGAAAGCTTGGAACATATCTGCAGCTGTTGAATCTTCACGGCAACATGAGCAGATTTGATGAGCCTTTACCAAGTAGCTGCTCGCTCTTGGGCTAGCTAGTCTTTGTGGTGGAATAAGCATCACCCTAGGAGACCAGAACCCAACCTAACTCTTAGAACGTAAATCAATGGTGACTGGGGGTACCCTAATGATTTTGGCCAAATCATCACAGCCATCAACGAATTTGATTTAGATCATTACCAGAAGTCGTACCCTTCCGGACTAGCCAACTCTTAGCAATAAAGCATCGGTTAGCTGATAAACCCTATATCTTTGAGCAAGCTATTACGGCTATCAACGGATTTGATATGAGTCTTTATCAAGAGTCGTACCCCCTTGGACGAGCAACTTTTCAGTCTAGGACCAAGGCAAGTAAAAAACCATCCAAATTTGGGTAAATTGGCAACCATCAACGGATTTGATAATCACATCAGAGCCGTACCCTCATGGTGAATCAACTCTTTCTTGTCTGCAAGACATGGTGAGTTGAGCACATTTGTCGTGTGAACTAGGTCCAACACCAGTAGTACCTCTCGTGACAGCCTAAGTGTGAAAATGCCAAATGGAAAATTGTTTCATGATGGAAAAGTATAAGCAGATATTATATGATTTGCATGTTTTGAAATTCCATCACATGGTAAAAGTATAAGCAGATATTATATACAAGTATTTTTTTATAACTAAACAAAGTCAAGTGTTAGTCACCAATCATTGTACATTATTGTTGAAAAGAATATATAAAGTGTAAAAAATAGAGAAGAAACAAACAAAAAAATACCAATTACATACCAGAAGCAGAAACCTTGTCCGCCAGCAGCCGAGCTTGAATTCTCTCAATAAAAGAAGTGGCCATAGCAGACTTATTGCCCGAAGGAGCATTGGACACCACCAGGTGACTCTCCAGCATAGCTTCCATGGTAGCAATGGTCAAAGGATACTACACATCAACAAGCATAAACACAACAGCACCATACTCAAGTTCCAACACATGTACAACTCACCCAACATATAACTTCCACCTCCTTACCACCCAGCGAGGTTGTTCCTTCCATACACCAACACGAGGAGAATCAGGGGGCAATCCAACATTAACTTTAAGTCTCCCAAAATTGTAAACCCAGGCCAGTTAGGAAGCTCACTAGGAGACTTAGGAATCTTAGCATCAACCAACCCATACAACAACATAAGATCACGACGCTCCACCCACGATAAAATGTTTTGCAATCTAGAGACATACCGAGTGTAGCCATCACTAGTCCTGATCATATGAGCATAGGTACCAAGAGAAATGGGGGATGGCTTAACCTACCAAGCTATAATCCAGCCTTTGCCAAGGGGTAACTCATTCTCGCTATCAGAAGCGGCATATATTAGATTAGCAGGATCCCTCTTCTCAAAGGTACAGTCTTACCACGACGAGCCTTCTTCTTCCGAATAGAATGGTGAGGGGTGGGGACACCAGAAGAGGATTCCTCCTTTACCTTGACATTGGTAGGAGTAGCAGTAGCAGAGACATTGGCATCAACAATGAAAGGCTCAGAAGTGACTGCAGCTGCATATGGAGTAGGGAATGTTGGAGGAACCGGTGTAGGTGTAGAATCAACATCAGGAGTAACAGGTGTGGTAGTAACAGCAGGACTGGTAGTAGCTTCATGAGTGGTGGTAGCATCAGCAGTAGAAGGAGTGGGATCAATCTGAGAAGAAGAGGTAGTGGGAACAGCAGTAGTAGGTACACTAGTAGATGGAACCCCAGAAGTACCTTCTTGAACAACCGTCGATGAAGTGGGAGCAGCAACAGGCCTGGAAGTGTGGACAACACGAGGAGGTAGGCGATAGATAGCATGATCAGGAATAGGTGTATCCCTTCGCTTGATCATCTTGGTGTATAGTTCCTTAAGCTCATCAAAAGATAGCCTCCTCACCTTCTTCCATGTCCAACCAGTCTGATAATAAGCAGCCGATTGGTTCTTCACATACTGCTGCATCAACCGCCTTTCCTCAACACGAGACAGAAGTCTGTTGCGACGTTGCTCGCGAAGCTGAGAAGCAAGAGCTTCCCTTTGTTTTTGCATCAATGACATTGCCCGTTGAACACAGTTACCTTGATTGATATCCGCACCCAACAAATCGGAGAATTTAGAGTAGTCGGAAGTGAGGATTGTAATCACATTCATCAAGTCATTATTATCCCAATGCATGGCATTGTGCCTTAGCTGCTCACGTCTCTATTGTTGCAGGGCTTGATCCTCAGCCACAGCCATTTAGGCAGTCGCAACTTGATGGTCAAACTCTTCTTGCAATTTCTAAGCAGCCTCCTCGCCCAATATTTCTTCCTCTAGTTGTATGCGGGTTCTCTTTTTGGGAGGAGAGGGCGCATCAGTCATAGGGGCTTTACCCTTTGGATCATGAGTTGGACCAGGAGTGGGAGATGAAGGACCAGCAGAATCATCATCCATTGGCATGGGGCTAGCAGCAGCAGTAGGACTACATGAAGGACTAGGAGGAGCAGGCAGGTCATCACTTAGCTTAGCAGCAAACACAACCCTTGCAAAAATAATCAACCCATCCTCCTCTTCATCTTCATTATAATCAGTTAGCACCACTTTCTTCCTGTGCGCTTGAGCTGCATCTACAAGGATTTTACCTTGTTCGCCAATGGAAACACGAAATCCCTTGTGAGCTTGCGGTGTTGGTTGATCTCATCCTCTAATGAAACAATCTTGGCATAGTACATGTGCGTAAGAGCAAGCAAAGAAGTCAAAGTAACAAGTTACTCAGCTTCCCCACCAAGAGGACTTGGTTTGGGGGATGCGTCATTGGGACTAGAAGCAACTGATGGGTCATCCATATGGGCATGAGAACTAGAAGGATTCTCAGCAGAATGTGGAGCTGGGCTAGGAAGGGTAGAATCAGCAAATGGGGACTCATGTGGGCGAGAAGAAGGGGCGGCCTTTGAGGTAGATTGCATTTCTACCACCACCTCTCGAACTGGCTCCTCAACCTCTATATGGGGCACACCAGTAGCAGGGTTCTCCTCCTTATCCTCGGCTTGGCCAGTCGGAGGAACCATATTAGGACCCCCTTGGGCAAGGCCCAACATAGCATCAGTGAGGGGCCTCAAAGGACCATGATAACCAAGTGCCATATTCGCAAAAACTTTTTGAGTAAGCTTAGGAGGCACATATTTCTTCCTATTCCTAGGTAAGCACAGAAGAACCTACTGTAAAAACCTAGGGTACATCAAGAACTTCTTTCTAGAACCAGTGTTACTAAGATTACTAAGCATACCATCAAACAGATAA
Organism: Glebionis coronaria; assembly: GCA_025667525.1. Taxonomy (NCBI): domain Eukaryota; kingdom Viridiplantae; phylum Streptophyta; class Magnoliopsida; order Asterales; family Asteraceae; genus Glebionis; species Glebionis coronaria. The sequence continues at coordinate 275,843,243 of CM046875.1, read as the reverse complement.
CGAGAATAGTTAAAAGTGCGACCCTGAGCAATACATATAAAGCCAGTAGCAAAGGGGATGGGAAACGCATCCCAACTCCCAAATTTGGGACTCAAACAGTGAATCAAAAAGTGAACTAGAAGCTTTCATTGAGGGGTAAATCTATTTTTCTGGAAGTTAAATTTCCCCTCATGATTATAACCTATGGCAGCCATTCCATCCCACACTTCCGCATAGGGAAGAGAAATAATGCCATATTCATCTTGGAGATGAAGGGCAGACCTAATGGATGACTCAGTCACCACGTACAAGCGACCATCTATACTAGCATGGAGCTCTAATGGACGACCCAACAGCATGGGTGGTGGTAGTTGCCCAAAACTGACGAATGACAGTATCATATACAGTGGGCAGACAGTAAGAGCATACCTTAGATTCAAAGCTTCAATGTATTTCAGGATGTCAAGTAACTCCTCTCTTTTAGGACCTTCTCCAAGATAGGCCACCTTGTTATGATCGGGTTTGTACTAGAGTGATGCCATTGATGATGATTGGAGCAGGGAAGATGATTGAATGAAGAGGATGAAGGGTAGGAGCGTATGTGTGTGTGATTATGTTTTGATAATTGTGCCAAATGAGCCTTTTGACCATTAATAATGGTCACAAAAAAACTGTTTATTGACCCCTAATTATGTGGGTTGCTGATGAGATGGCATTTATACATGATCTCATCGTTATTTTCGTGCTTTAAATGCATAAAAATGTCATAATATACCATATATATGCTTGTGTTTGTTTACTTGTGTATTTTAGGTATGGATATCATGAAAAAGACAAAAGATCACAAGAACCAAGGAAAAACGGACACGAGAAACGAAGCCGTACAAAGAACCGGGCCCTAGTTCATGATTTATCCTACAAATACCCTTGAAGACTTGAAGACATGCAAGATTGATCCTCAATGAATGAAGAAATGACACTTAAAACCCTTGTATATTGATAATTACAAGTTTGGTCCCTTAAGTTTATCAAAATTACACAAATGGTCCTTCAACTTTGAAGAAATGGCAAGTTTAGTCCCTCAACAATTCTAAATTGCCAATTATGGTCCCTCATGGAGTTAAAGTTGCATTGAAGACCTTTGAAGATCAACAATGTCCAAGATCAGTCCTTGAATTATCCAAAAATGGCAAAAACTACCCTTGATATCCTTTTGACAAAGTTTTGTGCCAAAAGTATAAAGAGTGGAAGGTTATTAACAAAGAAAATGGATTTAGTTGCTGAATAAACACGTTTTACAAGTTTTGCCAAAGAACAAGGGTTAAAGTTGCCACAGTGAAACTTTCAAACCCATAACACGCGCCAAACACACAACTTCCCCCAAAATCGGATCAAAATCACCACTGTTTACCCTTCTTCACCCCCAGATTTTACATCACTTAAACAAAGGGTAAAAATCCATTACCTTTGCACACACTTGATTCACATGTGTATAAACACATCCCAACCTTAAAACCCTTAATCCCACTCACTATGGACCCCACCCCCAATTCCCGTTTAACCAATCACATGACAACTTCACCTCCAAGTAATCTAACGTGGCAAAATCAACAGGTGAGAGTCCTTGCTTCATTCCAAAGCTAAAATGAACATCCAGGATCACTTTGGACAGCTCACACCAAGAAAACGTCTAGAAGGATCAAGGATAGATTAGGAATTTTACTTTTAGGGTTTATGAATAGTGCTAAGCTTGGCATTTGCCTATAAATAGACTCCTCAACCTGTGAGAGAGCTTTTGTTCCAGTTTTAGGCTATCAATCTTTGTAATCCCTTTTTAAATTAATAAAATTTGATTTTCTGAATTTTGAGAAATCTCTTTTATATTTTGTTAAAAGTTGGTGTTAGAATAGCCTGATTCTGAGTTCCATTTACATGTTTGAAGGTTTTTGAGGCAAGGTTTTAAGTGATAAAGCTTGGGTCTCAAAAATCAGAAAGTTATTGTTTATTTGATCTCACTTGTTGGTTTGTTCATCTTAGCAGCATTGGAAGCTGGTACTTGTTCTGCTAGTACCTAAGCTCAAACAATCCAGGGCCTGGATGTAGGTCTTGGAGGTTTGCACCTTCTTCCCTTTTCATTTTCTCTCTTATTTTTCTGATTTTGGTGATTATTGCATGATAGTTGGTAAATCTGTGATTTGAATGTTGATTATTGTTCATTTGGAGTTGTTTGATGTTTATGAGGTGTTGTTAGTTTGATTTGTGGTTTGAAACTGGATAATCCTTTGAAAAATTGTGAAAACAGGTTTTTTAGGGGTGTTTAGGTCAACTGCATAATTTGGATTTGTGTATTGATAAGTGGTTGGATTGTGTTGTTATCTGTTGTTACATGCTTATCTGATATACTTGGTCATATTGTTGCATATTTTGGGGTTTGAAACACCTAGATTCATAAAAAGGGTATAAAATCTTTGTTACTTGGTAAAATTGGCTAGGATTTTGAGGACACCTAGATCTAATCATAGACTAGGGTTAACAAGTGTTAAATCTAGGTTAACTGTTGATCCTAAACTTAGATCGATTTAGCTTTGTGTATACGAGATTAGATCAAGTAATACACTTAGAGAAACCTTTGTATATGCTTATGATAATCTAAGTGTTATGTGGAATTAACACTTAAACAAGAACACACAATGATATAAACAAACTTTCACTTTGATTAATGATATCAAACTTGCTTACAATGAAAGTAGTTTACGAATGAAAACTTATATGAAACATTAACCTAAAGGTCTTCTTTTATAGACATAAGAAGCCTTGTACAATAATCTACGTATCAGCTATTCTAGATAAAGATAAATATAGAAAATACATTGTTGTTCCTATCTTTACTAGAAGTAATCTAGAATACAATAAACGCGTAGAGTATATCTTCCCATCAGTGTTGGTCTTCAATATATCAACGCTTAAGTTTATCTTGTCAACGTTTAGGCTGTCAGCGTTTGTTTTGCTCTTGTCAACGCTTGTTTTACTCTTGTCAGCGCTCAAGTGAACTGGCCTTAATTTATTCCCAACAATCCTCCCCTAAACTTGATATCCACTCCTATGATCAAGTTTCTGAATAAGCATTAAGGACTAGGAGGAATCTTACAAACCTTCTCATATTGTTAATAAATAAATCTGATCAAGTCCTTTGCCACGTCACTTGAATAATCAATTTCCAGCTGAGTGTTCTTCATCTTCTCCAAGATAGCCTTGGATATGAAATACTGACCATCCACAAGTAGATACTCAGCAAACTTTGTAGAACTCAAATGATAAACACCAGCAGCTGAATACAATCTCCATTGAAGTCCACTGAGGTCATCTTCAAGATCCTTCCAAATAGCAGGATCCTCATTTTTTGGTGCACACATTTTCTTGAATGTGGACCACAGTTTTATTCCATTGGCTGAAGTTGGTGCTTCAGCCTCATACTTGGTCTCTAGCAACCTCCATAGGTCTACCAAGTCTTCTCTATCACAACTTGCAAACAAAGATATGAGAGTGGTAAAAGTGTGAACCTCTTTGCCATACCTGCCAATCTTCCAAAATCCACATTCATCTTCTTCATAACTCACAATTGGATTTCTGGAATCTAGTGGTAACACTTGTACCATATCTGAAGCTTCTAATGGTGAGAGCTTGAGGCTCTTTCTTATGATAGCTTCAATTGGATATAATGGATCCATATCTTTGGGAAACTCAAGAGGAACTCCCTTTTTCACTGGTCTGGGAACAAACATTGCCTTCTTGAGCTCCATTTCTTCTGCAAGTTCTTCCTTTCTTTCATCAGAAAGAAGTCTGAAAGTGTTTGCTTCCTGCACTCTAACCCAGATGGGATAAGCCTTGCATTCCAACTCATCAAATGTCAATGCCCTCAATTTTTGATAAGTCCATCCTACTCCATGACATCTAAGCAACATGCAGTATAACTCCCTTCTATCCCTTTTCAACTCTGAGAGAATATTGCTTGCCTTGTGTTTCAAAATAACCTGGCAATCTTTTTGTACTCTGAGGAGAATCTCCAAACCCCATATTTGATCTGAAATGGTCAAGTGTGGATTCTTCATACATCTTTCTTCCCAAGCATTATACATTTAAACCACCTCTGGCATATCAAAGTCAACCTGCAATTTCAATTCTCTCAATTTCTCCTTGGCCAACACATCTCCATACTCAAGTCTTTCTGGTTCTATAATCATAACACTTGAGTCTGAGCTAGCTCCATCACTTCCTTCTTCTGAAGTAACAACAAATGGTGACTCTTTCACCTCCTTTCTGTCTTGTTCCATGATTTGTGCAGCCAACCTTCTATCAAACTCAACTTGAGCTGCATCCTTTGGAACAACCTCTTCTACCATAATACCCTTACCCTTATCTAATGGATCAATTGTTGGTAAGGTAGAAGGTGATACCTGTGAAGAAACCTCCTTGATGATAGATGATGACTGGGATACATCACCCTCATGTGCAGGTCTGTCAACGCCCAATTTTGCTGTGTCAGCGCCCAAAATATTTCTGTCAGCGTCCAAATTCTCCTTGTCAACGCCCAAATTTCTTGCCTCACCGCCGTTTGCAATTTCCTCCAACATGGCTGTAAATGATAAATTTAAGTTTGTAGGAGAGACTAAGGACGTATCAAAACATGTCTATTTCTTCAAACTTGTAAGGGCCTCAGCAACATCCAAAGATTGACCATCATGGCTGCCCTTATCACTCACATTTATTGGATCTTCCTCCCCTTTGGAAGATTCCTCCATCCCTCTCCTTGCACTAGCAGTCTCCAAAATAACAATCCTCTCCCTCAATTGCTTGAGTTCAAGGCCTTGTGTGCTGACAAATTGTACCAAGTCTGCATTTTGCTTTTGCAAGCTCATGCAGACTGCCGTCAATTCCATAAGAGTCATTGGTTCCAATCTGCCCTCCTCGAAATTGGGTATTTGACCTCCCAAGTCAGATTCATTGGGCATGGATGAGGACTTAATGATGGTGGGACTGCCTTGGCCAGCTTCTAAGCCAGAACCAATAGTCCCAGCCTCATCCATATCACCAGCCACACTTGTGGTGGTGGTTCTCTCTACTACATGGCTAGGACCACCAGAGGAGAACACTCCAGTAGTCCTTTGGTGTTTAATCAACCTATATTCAGGGGGTGTAGAAGATGATGTGGATTGGGTGGATGTGGGTAGGTTAAGGGGTGTTTGGGTGTGTGTGTCAACGTTGGAAATAGGCACATCAAAGCCAACATTTAATGTGTCAGCGTTGAAGGGTTCTTGGTCAATTTGCATATGATCAGGTGAAGGTAATGGTTCAGGTATTGGGTCAACTTGAGGTTGGGGGTCAGGTTGGGGTTGAGCTGCTGCAATGACAGCAAGCCTAGCTCGGGTTAAGGGTAGGTCACGATGTGGGGGTGAGTTCATCTTCATAAAAATTGCTTTCTTTTGCACAGGGATCTCATAAAAATCATTATGATCCCTTGTGTAGTATCCTTGAACATCAAAAACCATTTGTAAAAATCGGGGATAAGCTAAAGTCATTTTGTTCCCCTTATTTTTACACATGCCCTCAAAAATCATTTTAGAATAATTAAATTTTTGCCCAGTTGCAATACACACAATAGCACTTGCAATAGATCTATTGATCTCATTGTGTGCAGTGCATTTGGGACTTAAACATTGGAGGAGGACATGTATGAGGTACTTCCAAGCTGGGGGAAACTCCTATTTATGATATTTGTTTAAAGTTCCTTCATCAGGAAAAGGATAACCCAAAGCCCTTAGTCCTTGTTCTATTTCACTAATGGGAAGAGTGGCTATACCATCAGCATCATCAAGATGCAAGGCTTGGCGTACCAAAGCGTCAGTAACCACCCAAGGTCTCCCATGAACAATAGAAGTTAATGTAGTCACTCTATTAACTGTTGAGGAACTTACATTGTTCCAAAACTGTTTAATATGTGTGACAGGAATGAGTGGTGCATGAGAAAGAGCATACCTAAAAGGGGATGCGTTCAAATACGCCACCATTTGTGTGTATTGGGGAAACAGAGCATCATCGGCTTCAAGATACGCGATCATGTTGTGTTGGCTTCTGAACCCCAATTCCAATTCCGATGGTTTAAACTTTGGTGCCCTTGTTGAAAGCTATTAAAATTGAGTGATGAAGATGAAGTTGATAAGAGAAAATTGTGTTAGACAAGAATTATATGTATCCTGTTTAAAAATAGGAGCCAAATATATAGGAGAAGAAAATGCATGTGATTGGCCCAAAAATAGGCAAGTATTTTCAAAATACAATCATGAAAATATTGAAAAAGAATAAGTTTATCTCATGCATTAAATGTAAGTTATCAACTCCCAAAATTACGGCCTAAAAATATGTCAAAAAGTAACAACTGGGTAGGACCCATTGAGTGTCAACGGTAAAAAATAACCCATCAACGCCCAACGGCTATAATCTTGTCAACGTTTGCCTATAGCCATGTCAGCGACTAAATTGGTCACAACAACGCTTGGAAATATACTTGTCAGCGTCCAAAAAAATAAAAATGTTTAAAAATGAAAAATGACCTTGACAAAGTAATTTATCCTAGAGAAGATAACCAAAAAGTTGATAATTATTATAGGGCGACAAGCACTGTCCAGTTATGCACACTTGCTTATGCAAGATAGACATAACAGTCCTCTAGTGTCCTTTGCTAACCAAAACTCTTAGCAACTAAGTTACCTTATAAAATTCTTTATTACTCCCAGGTAAATCCCATAACAAAATTATTCCCAAGTCTCCCAACAGACCACAACCAATTCTAGGCCAAAAATGTCTTGGCAGCATGCATAGTATATCAACTTTGCATGCCACAGTGCCTCATGATTTAGTAAAACTAACTCATACTCACCTGTGGACACAATCTAGAATTGTGATAAGAGTATCATATGGATACCCAAACATCCTAAAGGTTCCTAAAACCTCCCCTTAAACTATGATACATAAGTTGCTAAAAAACATGCATGAACATAAAAATTTATGTCAAGATAGGAATTAAAAATTCCCACCATCATTCATAAATAAAAAATTGTCCAAATGCTTCTCCAATGATCCATAAGCAACTCTGTATCCAATGGTATACTGCTAACACCACCTGCACATTTAGATTGAAAACCACAAAACTAACATTGTTGTTGACAACGCCCCGATAACACATGACAGCGTTGAGGGAAGCTTTGTCAGCGTTAGACAATTATATTGCTGACAATGTCACAAAAACACTTATCAGCATTCAAGCAACTTTTGTTAGTGTTAGAAAAATATAGTGGAAAATCTAAATCATCAATAAGACCAATAACAATGCATCATCCTGTACATACTTTTACAAAAAGACTCCAAAACACATATTATGTGAGACTGATCATTCCAATACTTGTTACCAAGTATTGAAACCTCCCAGTATCAAAAGGTTTAGTTAGTAAATCTGACACATTTTCCTCAGTGTCAACCCTATCTGGTTGTATTAAACCTTTTTCGAAACAATCTCTTATAAAATGGTGTCTAATTTCTATGTGTTTAGTTTTAGAATGATGTACAGGATTCTTAATGATGCATAAAGTGATGTTATTGTCAAGAAATATCTTGGTATGCATGAAATTATACCCATAATCCAACAGCTGGTTCTGAATACACAAAACTTGTCCACAACAAGAAGCTGCAGCCACATACTTAGCTTTAGTTGTAGAATTAGCCACCACTGTTTGTTTCTTGCATTGCTAAGATATCAACCTGCTCCCAAGAAACTGACATCCACCAGTTGTGGATTTTCTATCAAACTTATCACCTCCATAGTCACTGTCTGAATATGCTATCAGCTCCAATGGTGAATCCTTTGGGTACCGCAAACCAAGACTAGGATAACATCTTAGGTACCTAAAGATCCTCTTCACAACATAAAGGTGACATTCTTTGGGAGTCATTTGATGCCGTGCATAAGCACACACAGCAAACATGATGTCAGGTCTGGAGGCTGTAATATACATCAAGGATCCAATCATGGATCTATAATGCCTGACATCAACATCTTTCCCATCTCCAATCTTTCACTAAGGGTGTTCTCTATCCATAGGAGTAGTAGCCCTCTTTTCATGTGGAGAAAAGCCAAACTTCTTCAAAATCTCAGCAACATATTTATCCTGGGAGATGAAGATACCATCTTCTTTCTGCTGAACTTGTAAACCAAGAAAGAAGTTCATCTCCCCCATAGCACTCATCTTGAATTTGTCTGTCATCAGCTTGGAGAAATCCTCACTCATCTTTGGATCAGTAGATCCAAAAATGATGTCATCAACATAGACCTGAACAAGCAACACATCCTTACCTTTCTTCTTTGTAAATAGTGTCTGATCTATGGTGTCCCTCTTGAATCCATTGTCCACCAAATAGGTAGACAAAGTACCATACCATGCTCTAGTTGCTTGATGAAGTCCATACATAGCCTTTTTGACTCTATGCACCTTGTCTGGATTCTCTGGATCCTCAAAACCAGGAGGCTGCATCACATATACCTCCTCAACAATAGTTCCATAGAGGAAGGCACTCTTGACATCCATTTGATAGACAGTGAAGCCCATGCAGGATGCATAGGCTAAAAAGATCCTTATAGCTTCAATCCTTACAACTGGTGCAAAGACTTCCTCATAGTCTATCCCCTCCTCTTGTGTATATCTCTGAGCCACTAACCTTGCCTTGTTTCTGACCACAATTCCTCTTTCATCTCTCTTGTTTCTTAGAACCCATCTTGTCCCTATAGGTCTGACATATCTGGGACAATCAACCAGCTCCCAAACATCCTGAATTGCAAATTGGTGAAGCTCATCCTGCATTGCTTCCACCCAACTTGGTTCTTTGAGAGCATCAAATATTTTCTTGGGTTCCTGTTGTGACAGAAAACAGGCAAACAAACATGCTTGCACAAGAGGGGTATCAACCTTCTTGTGTATATTGGCAATAAACCCACCAAGACCTTGATGAGATCTTCTAGTCTGAACTGGAGTCATAATATCACCAATGATTTGAGAAGTGAGGTGATTCTTCATAGTGGAAATGAGAACTCCTCCTTCAAAAAGTCTGGTTTTCTCAACCTCATGCTCCATGTTGCCAATATCTTCTTCATAAGATTCTCTTTCATCAACATGAGGATGAACCTCTTCATAGATATTGGAAGGTTCACCTTGCTCAAAAATGAAAGAGAAAAGATGTGCAGAAGTGTTGTCAACGTCTAAACCTTGTTTGTCAGTGCTTGGGCTAACAACGCTTGAACTGTTGTTGTCAACGTCTGAACCATCAACGTCTGAATTTGTCTTGTCAGCGCTAGATTTGCCTTTGTCAGCGCCTGAAGGACCATGCATGTTTGTATCTGGTGGTACTTGGAGACCACCATTATCTTTACCAGCAGCAGCAGCAGCATCAAAAGCATCTGTCCAAATAGGAATTGTAACATATTCTTGTATAGGAGATGTCTTTTCTGCTTGTGATCCAACCTTTTCATGAACCTGTGTACCTGAAACATCAACAACTTGTTCCTCCACAACATTTGAAGTTACCTTCACAATGTCTGGATTATTGACAGTCATATAATTTAAAGTTCTAGATAAAGGTTCCAAGTCAAACAACCAATTAGGACCACCTTCAGGATCACTAGGTTTATTTTCTAAAAATCTAACATGTACTCTTTCAAGTATACGTTTTTCTTCTTTAAGATAAACCCTATATCCCTTGCTCTGCACTGAATACCCCATGAAGTAGCCTTCATCACCTTTTGCACTAAATTTCCCTAAGGCATCACTAGTATCTAAAACTACTACATGACAACCAAAAGGTCTGAGAAAACCAATATAAGGTTTTCTACCCCAAAGTAACTCATAAGGTGTTTTGTTCTGAATTTTGTTGACCAATGCTCAATTTTGAACATAGCAAGTTGTATTAACAGCCTCAGCACAAAAGGCTATAGGAAAATGAGCATCAGCCAACATGGTTCTGGCTGCTTCAATTAGGGTTCTATTTTTCCTCTCAGCAACCCCATTTTGCTGTGGGGTTCTTGCAATACTAAATTGCCTAGTAATTCCTTTCCTGACACAGAAATCATCTAGCTTCTTATTCCTAAATTCACCACCATTATCACTCCTAAGCATTTTAACTTCATTGCCAGACTTCTTCTCAATCAGAGTTATAAAATCAATTAGAATATCAGTTGTGTCACTCTTCATAGCTAGAAAGAATGTCCAAGTAAACCTAGAAAAGTCATCTGTGATAACAAAGCAATATGACTTACCATTCAAACTTTCTATATTGGTTGGACCAAAGAGGTCCATGTGAAGCAAATGAAGAGGTCTAGAACTAGTATGCACCTATTTGGACTTGAATGAGACCTTGTGTTGCTTGCCTTTAAGACATGCAACACAAGAGTAGTCATTGTGGAAAGCCTTCTCAGGCAAACCATCAACCAAGCCAAGTCTCACAAGCCTATTTATATTTTTAAAATTTATGTGCCCTAGTCTCCTGTGCCACAAATTACTCTCATCTACTGAAGCTTTGGCATAAAAACAAGACATATTATTATTCATTCTATTCTCATTCAGATTCACATTGTATATGTCTTTATGCCTAGGTGTTCTATACTCAATATATTTCTCATCAGGGATCTTATAATCCTTGCTTAACACCAAACATTCAGTATCAGTAAACAGAACTTTATTTTTGTTATCACAAACTTGTGATACACTAAAAAGATTGTAATCAAGTTCTTTTACCAAAAATACGTTTTCAAAACGCAAGTTCTTGGTGAGAAGGGTTCCTTTGCCTGTGATAGTACCATATCCGCCTCCAAAGTAAACCTTATCACCATCTTTAATGGGAGTGAAGTTCGTCAGATAGTCTTCCTTCCCAGTCATGTGCCTTGAGCATCCTCTATCCCAATATCCATAATCATTGACCTGTTTTTGAATGCGCTGCACATAAAGAAAACAAATTAGTTTTCTTTGGGAACCCAAGCCTTAGAAGACTTGGATTCATCTGGTTGTTCAATAAGAACAGACTTAGTTCTCATAACAACCCCATTTTCATCTTTCTTAGGATGAAATACCCAATTAACCCCAATAGGTTTTGTAATGACCTTTGAAAAGTAATTAAATCTGTTGCAGTTCATTGAAATACCATTATCATTAGAGTTTTGATCTTTCTTGGGTCTCCATGTTAAGCTTGAAGAAGCTTTAGAACCCTTTCCTTGTGGTTGCAAATATTTAGGTCTGGTCATGTTTCTGTCAGCGTTGGAATTGGTCTTGTCAACGCTGAAATTACCCTTATCAGCGTTGAACCTAGGGTTTGCTACAGAAACCCATTGCCTATTCGACCAGGTGTTTGTCTTTTGAAATGGTCTTTTTCCATGAGTGTTAGACCCTCTAGTAAAGAATGGGGTAGGTCTAACAACTTGTGGACTTTGCTCTACACAAGGTTTGGGTCTGACAACGTTTGACTTCCTAACAACGTTGACTTTGTTCCTGTCAGCGCTGAAATTGTTCCTGTCAGCGCTGAAAGTGTTCCTGTCAGCGCTGGCTTTGGGAGCGTTGACACACTTATATGCCAAGTGTGAAAAGCTACCACAAGTGTAACAGGGTTTTTTAGACACAACCCTAGGTCTAGAAGAGAAGAAGCCTGTTCCATCATTGCTAACTTGGCTCTTGGGTGACCTAGTATTCCTATACATCTCTGCATACTTAATGCTAGGTTTTCTAACAGTGTTTGAGCCAAGGTCAACAGCTTTACCAATGATTGGGTTAGTAACCTTAATGGGTGTTGACTCATTAGGACTTTCACATAGCAAGCCACCTTTAACAAATAATGTAGGGTTAGCTTTCTTCCATTCATTCAGGTCAGTCAACTTTTGTTGATACTCTTCAACTGGGGTGACAACTCTTGGTGGAGGAATGAATTCCTCCTCTTGGAGTTCTGGCAAACCAGTCCAAGATAGGTCCTTTTGTTGGACACCATAGAAGTCACCAGCTGGTGGTGGAACCACAGAGTAGTCTTTCATCCCAATCCCAGTCATGTCCTTAGGATCCCTTTGTTTACCCACACAGTCTCCTAGGGTTTGGGTGGCTCTATCAAATCTTTGAATTTTAAGGCCAACATTGTCTTTATTCTTAATGGCCTCATCTAATTTAGCCTGTAACTCACCATTAACCCTTTCCATGATGTTTCTAATATCCATACTAGCATTTAACTCATGTTTTAAGATATTTATTTTATCTTTTAAGTCAAATTCCATTTTCTTGTATTCAGAAACTGTTTTCTCAGTTTGAGTGAGAGCTAGTTGGTAATTAGAGAGTTTGCGCTTTTCAGTACTCACATCACTTAATAATCTTAACACTTCTTTGTTAAGTTTCTCAGTGTTTAACCTACAACCTTTACTACAAAAAGCATCATTGTATACCTCATTATCAGATGAAGAGGAGGAGTGTGCCATGAGAGCATATTCAACATGCTCTTCTTCTTCAATTTCAGCAAACAAAGCTTTATCCTCTTCCACATCCTTAGCCAAATAGCTCCAATCCCATCCCATACCATCAATTCCTTGAACCGCAACCATGGCTTTAGGATCCTGAGCTTTAACAACTTGACTTGAGGGTTTACCAGCATCAGATCTTCTAGGAGATCTGCATTCCCTCATGAAGTGCCCCATACGATGACAGTTGTAGCATTCAACTTTGGATTTATCAAATCCAGCTGTGTCTTTTGCATTGAAGGTCATCTTCTTCTTAAACCTTATGTTCCACCTGTTTGCTCTTATACTAGCAAGAGCCATGTTCCACTTAATGTCCATCTCTTCCAAGTGCTCATCACTTATCTGCTCAAGGTCCTCATATGTAATCACTGAACCATTGGGCAAAGAAGCAATATAAGCACATACAGTATCCAAATCCAAACCAACAGGTTTAACTCTTGGGGAGTCACTTTGAATGTGTCAGCGTCTGAAAAGGAGACGTTGACAGGACTTGTTCCAGCGTTGACACATGATGATCCAGTAATTGGATGCATGTAAGAGTCATTCTGATTGAATTGACCTTCACTATAAGAGAAGAAGGCCATGTTACTGTTGGTGGACTTGCTTCCATGCTCTAAAAGAGTTTCATCTTCCAACAGCCTCAGTTTGTTGTAAATGTCATCAAACGTGGAACTTTTGTAAGTATTATTGGCAAGAATAGATCTTGCCTCAATCTTCCACGCCTCACCAAGACTTTTAAGAAAAGTAGCATTAATGTCAACATCACCAAGTTGTGTCCCTATGAAGGAAAAATTGCTTGTGATGTCAAGCAATCTGCTTCTCACACTACTCAGTTTCTCATTGGGTTGTGCTTTGGAAACAACATAATCATGCATGAGTTGTTTCTTCTTTTCTTCCCTGGTATCTGCATTGCCACCATATGCAACTTCAAGAGCTGCCCAAAGGTCTTTAGCAGAATCATAACCTCTGTATTTATGCTGGTTCTCTTGTCCCAACGAGACTTTCAGAATATTTAGGATTTTCATGTCAACCCTTTTCTTTGATATGTCTTCAGCAGCCACAACTCTACCATCTTTAGGTTTTTCTTTCTTATCTTCTTCAGAACATCCAGCAACAGCTGATCTTTGAGAAATAGCATCAGCAATCTTTTTGGCTTTATCAAATGTGTTTCCATATTCATTGATCTCCCAGAGTGTATAGTCATAGATCCCTAGATATTGCTCAAAGTTGAATTTCCACAATTCAAAGTTGGTTGCATCAAGCATGGGAATCTTGATGTTTGTTAAAGGTGAGGAGGAGGAGGAGGTTATTTCTGACATGATGTTGTTAGGGTTTTTGAGAAAATTAGGGTTTTGGTGATTTTTAGGGTTCTTGTGTTCTTTAAGATCAAAAGTTCCTCAACAAGCTCTGATACCACTTGTTGATCCTAAACATAGATCGATTTAGCTTTGTGTATACGAGATTAGATCAAGTAATACACTTAGAGAAACCTTTGTATATGCTTATGATAATCTAAGTGTTATGCGGAATTAACACTTAAACAAGAACACACAATGATATAAACAAACTTTCACTTTGATTAATGATATCAAACTTTCTTACAATGGAAGTAGTTTACGAATGAAAACTTATATGAAACATTAACCTAAAGGTCTTCTTTTATAGACATAAGAGCCTTGTACAATAATCTACGTATCAGCTATTCTAGGTAAAGATAAATATAGAAAATACATTGTTGTTCCTATCTTTACTAGAAGTAATCTAGAATACAATAAACGCGTAGAGTATATCTTCCCATCAGTGCTGGTCTTCAATGTATCAACGCTTGACTTTATCTTGTCAACGCTTAGGCTATCAGCGTTTGTTTTGCTCTTGTCAATGCTTGTTTTACTCTTGTCAGCGCTAAAGTGAACTGGCCTTAATTTATTCCCAACATTAACTACACCAGGGAAAGAGGTTTGAGTGCTTGAATTTGGATCTTTGGTCAAATAGATCAGCAAAAGGTTTCTGCATATGCACCTTGTTCATCAGTAACATTCATCTGCTTTGATCTAGTTATTTACTTTGATTCAGTGTTTGATATAAGTTTATTTGTGCTTATTCATAGTTTATATAGCTTGTGTATGCATCCTGTTAAGTTTGGTTGGCTTATTCAGGCTAAATCAGCTTATTTGTGCATAACTGCTTATTTTCCATGTCTATGCATGATCTGGTGACTATTTGATTGATTCTGGCTTATTGTGTGAACCAAATTTGGATTTTCTTGTTGCTATTGACTCCTTGTGATTCACTGATCACAAGGGTGCCCTTGTTTCCATTTGAATCCAAATAAATCTCTCTAAAAAGCTTGGTCAAATAGTCAAAGCAGTGGGAACCAGTTCCTACTGAAAGTTGCCACTGCTAGTGTTAATTGGGTTTCAGCTTATCAATAAGCTATAATAGCTTATTTTAACCAGCAACAACTTGGATTTTGTAATAGGTGCTCATTATTTGACCCATTTGTTCATACTGGAGCATTTGGTGGGTTGACTTTAGGGTTTGACCAGAAAACCAACTTAATTGACTTTTTCATAAGTGCTTATTGGCTTATTCTGGCTTATTGGTTTTGCTTATTGGAATTTTTTTGCTTTTTTTGGCTTATTGTGTTCATTTGTGACATTTTGCAAGTTGAATCAAGTCCTGAGGTGCCTTATTTCTCAAAAACGACTATTTTGTCTTTTAGTGAAATATTACTTTGCTTATTTCTGGCTTATTGAGTGTGCTTTTTAAAAATTTCTTTTTACAGATCTCTTATGCATCCCAAAAGAAGGTTGTGTGTCAAATTAGAGCTTATGGCATTAGCTTATTGCTTAATGGGCTAAAAAGCCCAATAAGGATAAGCTGTTTGCATAATAAGCTGTGATAAGCTCACTTTCAGCTTTTGGGCCTTTAGAGTTTTGTGTTTAGAATCAAATTTTGAGTCAGATTAGGCTTTTCCAAGTTAATTGGGCCAGGTTTGACTTTTAGGGCTAAAAAGCCCATTAGTGTTGACTGATTTTGGTTTTGGCCCATTTGAGGGCCCAATAGGAGTATTCTGGTCATTTCACTTTCGTTTTATATTTATTTAGGCTAAAATAAAATAGTTTGCAAGTTTTTAGAATTTTTTATAAATTTTGGATTTTTAATATTATTTTAATATTATTTTATTATTATTTTTCAAATTTCACATTTTTCAAATTTTTACATTTTTCTTAGCTTAAATACATTAAAATAGGAATTTTGCAACTTTTAGAATAATTTTATCACTTTTAGATTAATTTGTATAATTATTTTAAGTTTTAATAGTTTTTAAATCATTTTAAATAGTTTTTCGTAGTTTAAAAATTTCTAAAAATAGTTTTTAATCTTTTTAGGTCATTTCAGAGGTTTACCAATTGAAAAATCTTTATTTGGGCTTTTTGATAATTTATTTGATTTTTAGGGCTTTAATTAGCATTTAAAAAATGAATATTTAATTATTTAAAAAGTTTGAAAAAGTTTTGATCATTGGTAAACTCTTAGTTTATTTATTTTGATTTTTGGTGAATTTTTGGTAATTTTAGAATTAATTTTTATTTTTGTAATTTTCACGGTTTTACGTTTTGTCGTCGTAGTATTAATTTCACGTCTTCGTCATCTTCTTTTCTCATCCCCTTCTAAACCAATTATTAATCTCAAACATTTAACAAGTTTTTCACACACATATACCTCCTTGGGAAACGAACTTCATTAGGTCATTAGTGCTTGATTTTCCTAAATCATCACTTAATACTTTTCCCTATTTACTCTCTTTTCCTAAAGAGTAGTAAAACACTACAATCATTTTGGCGCCGCTGCCGGGGAGGTGTGTCGTGATTAATTTGCATTGTTGTTTTTAATATTAACCATAAATAGTATTTGTATTAGTAGAAATCTACTAATACGTATTATCGATTTTCTTGTTTTTTCTTGTGAAATTATTATTACTATATTGTACTAAGTATCACAATCAATATACAATATCTCCAAAAGTGTGAAAACATAACCTTAATTGGGATTTGATCTCCTAATTATTGTATTCGAATCTCAAACAAAAAGAAAAAGGAAAAAATAGATAAATACTTTCGTGAAGCTCGATTTTGAAAAATACGAACTATAAGGTGGGTATAAGGCGGGTATTATAAAATATACCCTAAGGAAAAAGGCTCTTAAGTGCTTTGTGCCGCCTCGTTTCCCCGCTTGCTTGTGAGTATTTTGAGATTGAAGGCTAATCGAGGGTTTTGCCGCCCAAAGTATTATTACGTATAATATATTTGCTTGGTTTTCTTTGTGATTAAAACCTCTTGAACAATTTGGTTTTCACCAAAGTTCTAAAGTCATTCGAAGGCGTTCACTCCACGTGATCGTTTTCATTCCTTTGAGGCTTCTTTAATCAAGAGTTTGATTCGAGGAGAGATTTTGTAAATTGTTGTCTACGAAGATACACCAAAATAAAAAAAAAATCAAAATAAAAAAAAACAATCAAAACCACAAAAAAATTGAAAATTCACAAAACACACAAAAAGAATCTTCTTTGCTCACCTCCCATTCTTCGTGAAGTTTATGATCACTCGTAATCAAGCAAAACGAGCTCGTAAACGTCTTCAAAAGCAAGAAAATCAAGAGACGTTGATTGAAGAACAACCTCCAATTGTTGAACCTATTGTAGAACAAGAAGTCGTCATGGCTAATCGTACTATGATGGAGTTGCTACAAGCACCCACCGAGGGTTTTGGAGAGGCCATTGTGATTCCCGCTATTCTTGCAGAGAATTTTGAGATTAAGACGGGTTTAATGTCGTTGTTACAAGCAAATAAGTTTAGAGGTCATGAGAAAGACAACCCGCATAATCACATTAGGAATTTTAATCGTCTCACCGCTACTAGCAAGTTTAAGGATGTTCCACATGACGCCATTAAGATGATGTTGTTTCCATACTCGTTAGATGGACCCACAAAAATTTGGCTTGAGAAAGAACCGCCAAATTCGATTTTGACATGGGGTGATCTCGTTTCTAAGTTTGTGAACAAGTTTTTTCCACCATCTAAAACAACACATTTGAAAAATGAGATTTCACGATTTGTGCAAAGAAATAATGAAAGTTTTTCAATGGCATGGGAACGCTTTAAAGAAATGTTACATGAATGTCCGCACCATGATTTTTCGGAATTGCAAAAAATTGATACTTTTTATAATGGTCTTAATGATCATGAACGAGATTACTTGAATGCCGCCGCGGGTGGTAATTTCTTGTGCAAAACGACTGATGAAGCTTTAAAGATTATCGAGAATAGATCTAAGGTTTATAGCCCTCGTAACACACCGAGTGTTGCCAATTTGGGTTCGTCATCGTCGTCATCGTCTCGTAGCATTAATGCCTTACATGATGAAGCTAATGAGGAAAATCGGTTTTTCGATAGATTTGCTAATCTTATGTCTCATTGGAAAGCTCAAGAAGCTTCAAATTCCGCTTCGGTTAAAGCGGTTGCTAAGAGTTGTTTGTCTTGTGGTGGAGCTCATGATCTTTCCGAGTGCATTACCGCGGATGGTAACACTTCGAGTGCTTATATAGCACCGAGAACTTACAACCAAAACGGTCAAGGTTCCCGCCCAAATCAAGCTCCACCAAATCAAAATGCTAATAACTATCGAAACAACAACCAAGGTGGTAATTACCAAGGCAATTCACGTAACTACAACAAGGGGAATTATCAAAGTGGGAATGGGCAAGTTACTAATCAAAACCAAAACCGTTATTTTCAAAACACTACACAAGGTTTTCAAAATGCTCACACTAAAAATCTTCAAGGAGAATTTTTGGATTATGCTAAAGCAAATGATGCTAAGTTTGATAACATGCAACGTGAGATGATTAGCTTAAGATCCGAGTTGAAAAACGAGCTTAAAAATGAACTTGCTAATGAACTTAAAACTCATGCTAATAAAATGGAAGGAAATGTCCAACGTCTTCAACAAAACCAACAAAAGATGGAACAAGGACAACATGAGATTAAGCAAGAGTTGTTAAAAGCGGATGCTAGGCAATCAAAATTTGAGGACCGAATGGCTAAAATGTTTGAAGCAATCATGTGTAAACCCTCTTCCTCGGGTGGTCTTCCTAGTGATACCATTGCAAACCCGAAGGGAGAAATGAATGTTATTACTACACGAAGTGGTAAAACTTTCAAGGAACCAATCTCTCGTCCAAGTACTTCTACGGAGAAGGAAATCGAGAAAGAACCCGGGGTGATGGTCGAAAAGGAGCACATTACAATCCCACGAAGTACCGCTCAAACCACACCTTCGGTTGAACCAATACCAATTGTGGAACCCGAGATTCCAAGGACGTTGCCTAATGTCCAACCCACACCACCCTTACCTTACCCTTCGAGACGAAACAAAGAGAAATTGCAAGAACGTAACAAACAACAAATCGAGCTTTTTATAAAAATGTTTCAACAAGTGCATTTTGATGTGAGTTTAGCCGACGCGTTGTTGTATATGCCTCGTTTCGCTTCCACTTTTAAAAGTGTGATGAGCGATAAGGAAAAGCTTTCAAAGCTTGCTAATTGTTCTTCAGTTTATCTTAACCGCATACCAGAAAAAGTTGGTAACCCCGGAAAGTCTGTCATTCCTTGTGACATACAAGATATGAAAGAATTCCTCGCCTTGGCCGATATTGGTGCGAGCATTAATTTGATGCCATTTTCCATTTGGAAATCGCTTTCGCTTCTGGCTCTTATTCCTTCAAACATGTCTATCGAGATGGCCGATCATTCTATGATTTTAGCATGTGGAGTAGCCGAAGATGTTTTCGTGAAAGTGGGGAAGTTCTACTATCCCGTTGATTTTATATTAGTTGACATCCCCGCGGATCCTCAAGTTCCTCTAATTTTAGGTCGTTCATTTTTCGACACCTCGAGATCGCTTATCGACGTTCATGCAAGAACTATCACTTTGAGATTCAACGAAGAGGAACTTGTTATAAACGCTACTCAAAACTCGAAACCTTCTCATGTTTATGCAATCGCTACCATCAATCACATTGACATCGTTGATGTGGTTTGCGATGAGTTTTCACAAGAAGTGTTAGGTTTTTCCGATAGCTCGTCAAGTGGCAATCCCACTATTTTGGATCCGATTCTTGCTAATTCCACACCAAATCTCACTCCATTCCAAGGAGGCGATCTCACTTCAAACGAAATCGACAATGAAGATGAGGTGTTGATTAGTGATGATACTTCTATTCCACCATTTCTTCCGCCGATGGAAGTTATGAGTGTTGAACCAAAATCTTCAATCGAGGAACCACCTATCCTTGAATTGAAAGATCTTCCTTCTCACATTGAATACGCATTCTTGGAAGGTGATGCAAGTTGCCGGTTATTATTTCAAGAGGTCTTGCTAATGATGAAAAAACCGAGCTCTTGAAAGTTCTTAAGGCTCATAAAGGGGCAATTGCGTGGAAAATTTCCGACATTAAGGGTATTGACCCAAAATTTTGTACTCACAAGATTTTAATGGAGGAGGACTACAAACCCGCAATTCAAAGTCAAAGAAGGGTGAATCCCAAAATTCACGATGTCATTAAAAAGGAGGTCCTTAAACTCCTTGACGCGGGAATGATTTATCCTATCTCCGATAGCCCATGGGTGAGCCCAATCCATTGTGTCCCTAAAAAGGGAGGAATGACCGTTGTGCCTAATGAAAACAACGAGTTAATTCCCACTCGTATTGTGACCGGTTGGAGGGTGTGTATTGACTACCGAAAGTTAAATGAAGCCACTCGTAAAGACCACTTTCCTTTGCCCTTCATGGATCAAATGTTGGAGCGACTCGCGGGAAATGAATTCTATTGCTTTTTAGATGGTTTTTCCGGTTACTTTCAAATCCCTATCGACCCTCGTGATCAAGAGAAGACTACGTTTACGTGTCCTTATGGAACGTTCGCTTATCGTAGGATGCCTTTCGGACTTTGTAATGCACCAGGTATGTTTCAACGGTGTATGATGGCGATTTTTCACGATATGATCGAGAAGTCGATGGAAGTGTTTATGGATGACTTCTCGGTGTTTGGCAATTCGTTCACGTCGTGTTTATCTAATCTCGAGCAAATTTTAAAACGTTGTGAAGAAACCAATCTTGTGCTTAATTGGGAAAAATGTCATTTTATGTGTAAACAAGGAATTGTCTTAGGACATAAGGTGTCGAAAGCGGGGATTGAGGTCGATAAAGCTAAGGTAGACGTCATCGCCAAGTTACCTCATCCCAAAACCGTTAAGGGAGTTAGGAGTTTCCTAGGCCACGCGGGCTTTTATCGTCGTTTCATTAAGGACTTTTCGAAAATCTCTCGACCTATGACACACCTTCTCGAGAAGGATGCTCCTTTTAACTTCAATGAGGATTGTGTTAGAGCTTTCGAAACTCTCAAAAGGAAACTTACTGAAGCTCCCATTCTTGTTGCTCCTAATTGGGAATTACCCTTTGAAATCATGTGCGATGCAAGTGATTATGCTATAGGGGCCGTCTTAGGGCAACGTTATGACAAGCATTTCCGTCCTATCCACTATGCTAGTAAGACGATGACCGAGGCTCAATTAAAGTACACCACAACAGAAAAGGAATTCCTTGCCGTGGTCTATGCTTTTGAGAAATTCCGACCTTATCTCGTCTTAACTAAAAGCATCGTGTATACTGACCATTCGGCTATCAAGTATCTCTTAGCTAAGCAAGATGCTAAGCCGAGATTGCTTCGTTGGATGCTCCTCCTCCAAGAATTTTATGTCACCGTTCTTGACAAAAAAAGGAGCCGAGAATCTAGCGGCCGATCATCTCTCTCGTCGAGAAGATCCTCACAAAGATGTTTTCGAGAACAAGGAAATCACCGAAACATTTCCTCTCGAGACTCTCGGTGTAGTGAATTCTAATGACACCACCCCATGGTTTGCCGACATTGCAAATTACCATACGGGCAATTTCATAATCAAGGGTATGACAACACAACAAAAGCGAAAATTCTTTCGTGACGCCAAGTTCTGTTTTTGAGACGACCCTTATCTCTTTCGGGTTTGTGCGGATCAACTCGTTCGACGTTGTGTTTTTGGTGCCGAAGCTTCTAATATCCTTAGAGCTTGTCAAGAGGGACCCACGGGTGGTCACCACGGTGCTAATCTCACGGCTAAGAAAGTGTTCGATGCCGGCTTCTTTTGTCCTTCTATCTATCGTGATGCACACGCACTTGTGAAGTCGTGTGATTCGTGCCAACGTCAAGGAAAATCGTCTCAACGTGATGAAATGCCGCAAAACATAATTCAAGTGTGTGAGATTTTCTACATATGGGGAAAAGACTTTATGGGGTCGTTCCCATCTTCTCATGGCAACAAATATATCCTCGTCGCGGTGGACTACCTTTCTAAGTGGGTGGAAGCTAAGGCTTTGCCTACTAATGATGCTCGTGTGATAGTGAAGTTTTTGAAGCAACTATTCTCTCGGTTCAGAACCCCTCGTGCTATTATAAGCGATCGTGGAACCCATTTTTTGTAATGACCAATTCGAGAAGGTCTTAAAGACATATGGAGTTACTCATCGTCTTTCTACGGCTTATCACCTGCAAACGAGTGGGCAAGTCGAGGTTTCGAACGAGCTTTGAAGAGGATTTTAGACAGGTCAATTGGAGAAAACCATGCTTCATGGTCCGACAAACTCTATGACGCTTTATGGGCCTTTAGGACCGCTTATAAGACACCTATCGGTTGCACTCCTTATAAGTTAGTCTATGGGAAGAATTGTCATTTTCCCATTGAATTGGAGCATAAGGCATATTGGGCCCTTAAGCATGCAAACTTTGACTTGAAGACCGCGGGAGATCACCGGAAAATACAATTGAATGAATTAGATGAATTAAGAGACAATGCTTATGAAAATTCACTAATTTTTAAAGAAAAGACTAAAAAGTTTCATGATGCAAAGATTAAAAACCGGGTTTTTAACGTTGGTGATCAAGTGTTACTTTTTAGCTCTCGACTTAAGATATTTTCCGGGAAATTGAAATCTCGTTGGTCGGGTCCATTCACCATTACACAAGTGTTTCCTTATGGGACCATCGAGATAGCTCAAGATGATGGTCCTAACTTCAAGGTGAATGGACATAGGCTTAAGCACTACTTTGGTGGGGAAATTCCTTCAATGGTTTCCCTCGACCAAGTCACCTTCCCCAATGATAATTAGCATTGAGGGGATCGAGTCGAGCTCATGACTCGGTTATCAAAAACGAGGTTCCTCGTGGGGGAGATCCCATGCTTATCCTTTTATGCTTACTATTCACTAATAAGGGGACTTGTACCCTTCAAACTCGTTGTCTCGTGGTTGTTTGTGATTGTGTTATCTAGATCATCATCATCTACGATTGAAGACTCTCGTGTTCGTTTACGTGAGCCTCCATCATTTGCTTGAAGAAGTTTTTCACGAATCCATTGACATATCCTTTATTGTTCTAACAATTATCTTTTAGCATACTTAATAAACGGCTTTAAATATATTGTTGATCACCCTTTCCATACTAGATCCTAAGCATTCGATTCTTCGTCTCTAGTATGGGGGTGCTCCACCCTTAGACTCGAAACATTGAGGACAATGTTTACTTTTAGTATGGGGGGTGAATAGGCACTTCCTTTGCTACGCCCTCACGCTCTCCAATTTTTAATGTTTTGTTTTTGTTGCTAATAAGGCTAAAAAATGGCCAAATGTTAAAATTTTTCTTAGTTTTCATAAGTGTTTTTGAGACACGAATGTATATTTTCCGATGGGTAGAATAAGAGCTAATTTTTGACTTGATGGGCATTTGGAGCCATTTACATTCCTTAACCCGCTCAATTCAAGTTTTGCTAGACTTTTATATAGGGAGCTTTAAAACGCGAAAGTCTTAGCTCATTCGGGTTAAGAACAAGAACTTTTCGCAAGTTCCTATAATTGATCCTAGAAAGTCACTTATCAAGGGAACTATAAAATGCATTTTAAAAACTTGAAAAAGTCCAAGAAAGTGCAAGATCCTATAGGTGGCTTGAAAACCCAAAACTTTGATTTGATATAGTCTAAATGAAAGCTAATCCAAATTTGGCTTAATTTTGACTTGCATGGCTAAGTATTCACGAGTCTCTTTAATTAGAGGTCTTTATATAGTAAAGAACGAGAGATGATAGAGTTAGACAAGTGATCATGCTAAACGTAGAACATGAAAATGTTCTTTCAAAAACTCATATGTTTTTAATTGTGGCTTTTTCTTCCCATAAGATCAATGCATTAGGAATAATAATAATTGCAATAAGTAAGGTCGTACGATTTGAAAGGTTACTTAGCCTCTAGCGCAAGATTGTTTAAAAGTTGCGTGGGGTTGAATTGAGTTCATAGCCAAGGCATAACTTATTGAAGCGGGACGCGAAGATTGGCGATCATCCAAAAAGGCCCTAACAAGGCATGAGGAGCTCTATTTTTGCTAAAGATCCAAGATGATGTGAAGTATCATTATTCCTAAATCAATATGAAG
Source organism: Glebionis coronaria (assembly GCA_025667525.1). Lineage (NCBI taxonomy): Eukaryota > Viridiplantae > Streptophyta > Magnoliopsida > Asterales > Asteraceae > Glebionis > Glebionis coronaria. The sequence goes on along the minus strand of CM046875.1, from coordinate 275,819,100 downwards.
GATCGAGACACACGACGAAAAGCAATTACTCCCCTAAAGATCATGGAGAAAGTCTATCCGAAAAGACCCTTACAAGGTATGAGGATAAATATATCCAAGTCCGAAAAGGAGGCGGATCGTTGTTTATCAAAATCCAAAGTAAAGATTGAAGAAAAATGATGAAGTCGTGGTCCAAATATGAAGAATCTCTCAAAAACGTCAAGTGAAGAAATTCCCAATATATGAAGAGAAGACAATAATTTCAAGGACGTCTTCCCAAGATTTGAAGTATGAAGTACATGCCAAATATCGGTCCGAGAAAGGTCTCAAATCGTGAAACGAGTTATGCCAAGATATGAACTTAAGGAGATACACGAGAAGCCGTTTTAAAAGATTTTGGCCTTCGGCTAACTATCGATCAAATCGTGCTACTTTGCTTTCGAACTAATAACTACTCAAATAAGTCAATATGAATCACTTGTGATCCATGACAAATAGTTAAAAAAATGCTAGTAACCCATTTCCTTTTATAATAACTAGGATTACGGGAAGAAAAAGTATTACACAATTTGGACGTATGAGTAGTGTTAGCATTGTGACTTGTACCAACAATGATCTCGTTTTTGAACTTAGCATGGAATGTATGACAATCAAGGATGACGAAGTTTACTCTAAGGGACATTTACTTGTTTCTATTCTTTGACCCTAAAAGTCACTTTCGTGATGAAAATCATACATTATGTCTTTACACATCTTCGTAGTATGTTGCAAGTCTTTTACTATTCAATAAAGGTTAATAAAATTGAACTTTGGTGATGCTTAGATACTTTATTCTAGCATTGCGTGAGGGCACGACAATGGCTTAGTATGGGGGAGTGATGAGATGGCATTTATACATGATCTCATCGTTCTTTTCGGGCTTTAAATGCATAAAAATGTCATAATATACCATATATATGCTTGTGTTTGTTTACTTGTGTATTTTAGGTATGCATATCGTGAAAAAGACAAAAGATCACAAGAACCAAGGAAAAACGGACACGAGAAACGAAGCCGTACAAAGAACCGGGCCCTAGTTCATGATTTATCCTACAAATACCCTTGAAGACTTGAAGACATGCAAGATTGATCCTCAATGAATGAAGAAATGACACTTAAAACCCCTGTATATTCATAATTACAAGTTTGGTCCCTTAAGTTTGTCAAAATTACACAAATGGTCCTTCAACTTTGAAGAAATGGCAAGTTTAGTCCCTCAACAATTAAAATTGCCAATTATGGTCCCTCATGGAGTTAAAGTTGCATTGAAGACCTTTGAAGATCAACAACGTCCAAGATCAGTCCTTGAATTATCCAAAAATGGCAAAAACTACCCTTGATATCCTTTTGACAAAGTTTTGTGCCAAAATTGTAAAGAGTGGAAAGTTATTAACAAAGGAAATGGATTTAGTTGCTGAATAAACACGTTTTACAAGTTTTGCCAAAGAACAAGGGTTAAAGTTGCCACAATGAAACTTTCAAACCCATAACACGCGCCAAACACACAACTTCCCCCAAAATCGGATCAAAATCACCATTGTTTACCCTTCTTCACCCCCAGATTTTACATCACTTAAACAAAGGGTAAAAATCAATTACCTTTGCACACACTTGATTTACATGTGCAGAAACACATCCCATCCTTAAACCCTTAATCCCACTCACTATGGACCCCACCCCTCCTGTTTAACCAATCACATGACAACTTCACCTCCAAGTAATCCAACGTGGTAAAATCAACAGTTGAGAGTCCTTGCTTCATTCCAAAGCTAAAATGAACATCCAGGATCACTTTGGACAGCTCACACCAAGAAAACGTCTAGAAGGATCAAGGATAGAATAGGAATTTTACTTTTAGGGTTTATGAATAGTGCTAAGCTTGGCATTTGCCTATAAATAGACTCCTCAACCTGTGAGAGAGCTTTTGTTCCAGTTTTAGGCTATCAGTCTTTGTAATCCCTTTTTAAAGTAATAAAATTTGATTTTCTGAATTTTGAGAAATCTCTTTTATATTTTGTTAAAAGTTGGTGTTAGAATAGCCTGATTCTGAGTTCCAAAACATGTTTGAAGGTTTTTGAGGCAAGGTTTTAAGTGATAAAGCTTGGGTCTCAAAAATCAGAAAGTTATTGTTTATTTGATCTCACTTGTTGGTTTGTTCATCTTAGCAGCATTGGAAGCTGGTACTTGTTCTGCTAGTACCTAAGCTCAAACAATCCAGGGCCTGGATGTAGGTCTTGGAGGTTTGAACCTTCTTCCCTTTTCATTTTCTCTCTTATTTTTCTGATTTTGGTGATTATTGCATGATAGTTGGTAAATCTGTGATTTGAATGTTGATTAATAACTAGATTTTACTCTGGTTAAAAAGATTTGTTCGTTGTGTTGGTCTAATCGAATTGATCTTAGTTTTCTATGTGACTCAGTTTTATTTTGGTGAAAACGAATAATTTTGGTTGGTTTTAAATTTAAATGTGCAAGACTTAAAAGTAAATGTCGTTAAAGTAAAGGGCAAGTATTAAAAGAGCGTGAAAATAAATCTAAGACTAATTAAACGAAAGTGTGCAATATTTAAAAACGTGACGGAAAGTAAATCAATTAAATGACTAAAAATTAAAGCGTGACGGAAAGTAAATCAATTAAATGACTAAAAATTAAAGCGTGACGGAAATTAAATTAGACAAGTATTAAAAACATAAACTAGAAATTAAACAAGATAAAGCATAAAAGTTAACCCAGATCGGAATATATTCCGATCGACCTTACCATCGGAATGAACACACCACCTATCGGAATGTTGAAGAAACCCAGATCGGAATATGTCACCTTTTCAGATCGGAATAACCTAACAACCTCAGATCGCGATGTAGTCCAGATCGAAATGTGTCCTATCGGAATACCAAGTTGTAACCTGTCGGAATGTATCTATCGGAATGAGGTCCAGATCGGAATATGGCTAAGGAAAATTGGGCAGCACTTTGTCTAAGTAAGCCTCAAGAGCCGTCGGAAAGAGCGATCGCAATATGCGATCGCAATCCCCAGATCGGAATGAGGAAAAGATACACCAATCGCAATCCCGGATCGGAATGCAAAAACCCTTATGCCAATACTGTCACTATCGGAATGTGGAATTGCAAGCCGTCGCAATGTGGGGAAAACCCTAGCTTTCCGATGGAGTACCAAATTCGTAATAAGCACAATTCTAAATAAGCTACTTCTAATAAGCCGTGACCAAGAACTTGAATGAAATGGAATCAAAACATGACAATAAGCTAAAAAGTTAAAAGCTTAAAATTTAAAAGACGAAACTTAAATGAAATCAAAACTTAAAAATCAAAACTTTAAAGAAAACTTCCAAAACACTAAAACAAAGTACCAAATAAGCACACAAGGTTGTCAATCTCGTGGCTTAGTTCGTATGAGGAATTAAAAGGGACGAAACTTTAATCAAAATAAGCAAATGGATTAAGCAAAACTTTGCTTAATCCGAAATTCAAGCCGAAACAAAAAGAGAGAAAGGTAGGATGAGATTGATAAAAAGAACTTGATCAAATGATAAAGAAAGGTAAAGACAAGAATTTAAAGAACACAAATTAAAAACTTACTTGAAATTAAAAGGAATTTAAGGTGCAAAACATGTAATTAAAAGTGCAAGTAATTAAAGGTGCATTAAAAGTAAATGTGGAAGAATGGTTTGTCAAGCCACCAACAAGAGTAAATGAAGTGAAATGGTGGGTTTTATAGGTGATTAAGGGATGGTTAGAGGAAGCTTCCTCCTCTCCTTCCTTTCTTCTTAATTGCGCCATCAAGTCCTTCCTTCTTAATCTTTTTGTTAATCTTGGAATGTGATGACTTTTGGCTCGGGATTTCTTTGGACTCGTCTTTTAATTCTACGATAAATAAGACTTGAGTTCATCGGCTTTAAGTAAACTTCCGTCTTTTGACTTTTTCTTCGATAAATCTTCAGAATTGGTCTTGGACTTCCGTTCTTTTTGCACTCTTGACTTCTTGACTTCGTCTTTCATCCTTTTCTTCAATAAAAGTCCGTAAATGCCCGTGAATTCCCGTGTTTTCTCCACTTTTCACCTTTTCGTCCTAAATCACAACAAAAACACAAACCACGCATAATTCCGACATAAAAGACATAAAATACACGTTTTGGTCCGGTTATTATTGTAATTAAGTGGTAGAAAAGATGGGTGTTTACACACCTATCAAATCCCCTACACTTGACCATTGCAATGTCCTCATGCAATGCATTAGTCACAAAGCATGTTTACACTTTTCATCATAATCAATCCACATTGGCCTTTATTAAGGAGATAGAAAATTATAAAAATGCAAAGCAAAGAAATTAAAAGCATACCTTGGGTTTTGAAAATGTCATGAATAATCATCATCCTCAACTTTTCACTTTCTCCAAACCAAGCTTAAAAACGAGATCATTGTTATTATAAGTTAGTAAACTAACACGAACTCATGTGGGCCAATTATTCACTTAGACTCCCTTATTCCTATGGGTATCTCTTATATTTTATTGTTGTCTTGAATGATCACGAAGATGCATTGTTTGACTTATTTCGATAATTATTTAGTCTGAAAATAAAGTGCACGATTTAATCAATAGTTAGCTAAAGGACCAAATCTTTTAAAACTGCTTCTCGGGATATCATAAAGTTCATATCTTGGCATAACTTGGTTCGCGATTTGAGACCTTTCTCGGGCCGATATTTGGCAGCGACTTCATACTTCAAATCTTGAGAGACGTTCATGAAATAATGGTCTTCTCTTCATAATTGGAATTTCTTCACTTGAAGTTTTGAGAGATTCATACTTGGACCACGACTTCTTCATTTTTCTCCAATCTTTATTTTGGACTTTGATATACAACGATCCGCCTCCTTTTATGACTTGGATCTATTTATCCTCATACCTTGTTAGGGTCTTTTCGGATACACTTCTCCATGACTTTTTGGGAGTTTTTGCTTTTCGTCGTGTGTCTCGATCCTTCATATTGATTTTCGATAAATGATTCTTCACATCACTTTTGGATCTTTAGCAACAAAACATAGCCCTCATGCCTTGTTAGGGCCTTTTCGGACTCGCCAATCTTCGCGCCCCGCTTCATAAGTTATGCCTTGGCTATGAACTCTCGTCATTACCGAGCAACTTTTAAACGATCTGGGGCTAGAATCTAAGTAACTTTTCAAATCGTACAACCTTATTTATTAGCAGATAAATTTATTAGCAAGCGATGGGAGAATAGGCTTATAATTAACTCACATAAATTCACGAAAGAATACCGAACTTATAATTGGCTCTATCATCTCTCGTTCTCCACAGTTTAAAATCTCAAGTAATGAGACTTGTGGATGCTTAGCCTATTAAATCAAAGTTTTGGGTTTTCGAGTCGCCTATAGGATCTTGCAAATTCTTAGACTTTTTCAAGTTTAGAAATCGCATCTTAAAGTTCCCTTGATAAACGACCCTCTAGGATCAATTATAGGAACTTGCGAAAAGTTCTTGTTCTTAACCCGTGAGAGTTAAGACTTTCGCGTTTTATAGCTCCCTATATAAAAGCCTAGCAAAACTTGACTTAAACACGTTAAGGATACTAGCTAGAGTAAACTCGGATTGAGTCAAAAGATTCACAACGTTTGAAAATTAAAACCACTTATTAAACATTTATTCTAATGAGGAAAGAAAATAACTATACAAAGGGAAAAACTAATAGGCCAAAATAGATCAAAAATTTTAAAAAATGTCGAAAAATTGATTTTCCGGTTAAAATGAGGACAAAAACAAGGAAAAGACCACTTAACTTCGATAGAAGTCCCCCCTACACTTAAGATAAACATTGTCCTCAATGTTTAAGCATGTGGAAGTGAACTCCCCTACACTTAGGACATTGTGCACGTTGTTTAAATTTTGCTAAGGAAAAGACAACTAAAGAGATTCCTATTTTAATATTGAGAAAATATAAAATAGTGAATCGAAAAGAGTTTAGGATAGAACCGGGATGAAGTAGAACACGGAATCCCGGGTCGTCAAGAATCATCAAGAGTGGATCATTGAAGCTCGAATCCCTGATTAAGAAGTGAGGAGAGGAAATAGCAATCCAAAGGGTCCCCCCTACACTTATGGTAAAGAAAGCGAAAAGAGAGATGCATGGGTTGCCTCCCAAGAAGCGCTTGATTTTTGTTAACCGAGTCGTGAGCCTGACTCGACCTTGATCATCAACGGAAGTAGCATGAAACAACTCCACCAGGATCAAAGACATAGTTTTCATCCATCAATAAGCAAGAGCTTAAGGCGAACAAGGCAAGCCAAAAGAGAAGTGGCAGGGTTCCCTTAAGCAGTGATGGAGCATGGTGGGAGCAAGTATGAAGCGGTGCGAGCATGTCTTCAATAATTCCACAGATTTTTCCTTTTATTTCATCAGGTGGATACTGAGATGGCTTAAAGACTTCAATACCGGGATCGAACACCTTTTCCTTCAGGGGAAAATAGCACTCCGGCTCAGCCGAGTGTGAAGAAGATCCGCAAAGAAGCACAACCTCGTCCTCAGAAGTGGGACAAAGAGGTGTTAAATCATACGTGCAACGGATTTCGGTGTCGACCGTTTTCTTCTCCTTTGACAAAATGCTCTTCAAATCCAAAGTAGGATCAAGGCGATAATCTTCAAAGTCCAAAGGAGGTGCATCACTCTCATGAGGGAAATATGTGTTGAGAAATTCAGAGAAATCTTCCTCAAATGAGTAATCGTCCACAGTAGGATCGAGTGATGGCGGAGGGTCTTCATCATGGGAAGAATCGCTCGAGAGAGTATCAGCCTCATCAAAATCATCGAAAGTGGGCAGCTCGGGATACTCAGAAGTACAATCAAAATCATCCGAATCTGAGCTAGAATCATCATCATCATAAGCATCGAAGACCGGTGGAGAATCAAAAATGGGAGAAGCGTCCAAAGTAGGGGGAGAATCATCCACATCATCATGAAAAAGTGGATTATCGATGCAAGAGTCGAATAGAGGATTTTCGTAGATGGTAAAGTCATCTAGCACATTAATCATATTCACTGATTCTCGGCCTCCAAAAGTTAAACTAGTAAGCTTCCCCATTTTGAAAACTTTTGCATCATCCCCGACTCGTAAGATTAACTCACCTTCGGCCACATCTACTAAAGCACGTCCGGTTCTCAAGAATGGCCGACCAAGTATTAAAGGAATACGAGGGTCCATTTCATAATCAACTACGACAAAATCGACCGGGAAAGTAAATGTGCCAACTTTGATGAACACGTCTTCGGCTATACCAACGGGGTAAGCGAGAGTGCGATTTGCAAGTTCAAGAGTCATCTTTGTTGGAGTGAGGTCGGGCAATGATAGTGTTTTCCAAACACTCAAAGGCATCAAATTAATACTAGCCCCGAGATCAGCAAGGGCAGTAAATTCTTCAGTTTTGTTGAACACGCAAGGCAACACAAAACGACCGGGATCTCCAAGTTTTTCCGGAAGTTCTTTGAGAATAACTTCAGAGCAGTTTTCATTTAAGCGTGTGTTGGCGAGTTCAATCAGCTTGTCCTTCTTGTTAAGCAATTCCTTAAATGCTTTAACAAATTTGGGCATGTGGACAAGTGCTTCAAGAAAGCTAATGTTGAAGTTCATTTGAGAAATCATCTTGATATAGCTAGTCACTTGAGCGTCCTCCTTGTTTAGCATTTTGTTCTTGCCCAAGCGAGAAGGATAAGGGATATTAGGTTTGGGTGGTGAGGGTGCAGGTGTAGTAGGTAAAGGTTGAGATGTTGAAGGATCATTGGTGGGAACTTCATCACGTCGAGGCGAAGACGGTAATGGTGCACTAATACTAGGTGTAGGAGGAGTAGGGATACATGGTGGTGGAGGAGGTGTAGATGATGGGGGTGGGATTGGTGGTCCTACGATGGTGACTCCACTACGAGTAGTAATAGCACTCACATTGGCTCGCGGATTGGTGACGGTGTTTGAAGGTAGAGAACTTGAAGAAGAAGGTTGAGCAGGGGGCAAGAAACTAGCAAGCATATTCTTCAAATCATTGGTTTGATTGCTGAAGGAGGATTGAATATCATTTCGAAGCTCGGATCTTATCTCATTTCCTTGCTTTGTGATATCCCCTTTAAGATTGATAATTTGGCTCTGCAGATTCTTGATTTGCTCACCTTGGGTTCTCATGATGGCCTCAACATCCGGATTACTGGGTGGGGTTTGTTGGGCGGGTGGGTGATAAGGATTAGAAGCTCTTGGTGGGATTTGGTTGCTTCTAGTGTAGTTGTTGGCGGGGTTTTGGTTTTGAGGAGTAAAACCGGGTGAAAGGTAATTGTTGGATCGGTAGCTCAGCAGATTTCTGTCCCCTTGAGGTCGAGCTTGGTAATTTTCCGGTGAATAATTACCATAAGCTGCATACATATTTTCCGGATTTCCTTGTGTTGAAGGACAATCGGTGTATGAGTGAGGACCGCCACATGTTTCACAAGGATTAGCAACCGCTTTAACTTGTTGTTGTTGTTGATTTGAAGCGAGAAGCGTAATACTTTTGCTCATTTCAGTCATCATGCGGGTGAGTTCGGTCATCTCAGGGTTTGCTGAGGTTGAGGAAACATTGACTCTCGGGTTGTTCCTAGAAGATGCAGAGGAATCCCAGTTCTTGTGGTGAGTAGTCATGTTCTCAATTAACTCTCTACACTCCTCGGGTCTCCTTTTCATGAATGTGCCACCGGCGGCTGCATTAATCGTATCACGATCTCGAAAAGTCAATCCGTTGTAGAAAGTATCGATCAAGGTGACCGGAAGCATGTTGTGGTTTGGACAACGGTCGATCAAGACATTATATCTCTCCCAAGCGTCGAAAAGAGATTCATCAGGGTCTTGCATGAAACCGCTGATCTGATTGCGAAGGCTTGTGACCATGGATGGTGGAAAGTAGCGCGAAAGAAAGCGTTGAGTCATGTCATCCCAAGTGTGAATAGAATTCTTCGGGAGACGATCAAACCATTTCTCGGCATGATGCGATAAAGTATGTGGGAAGAGTTGTAGGCGGAGTACATCCATTGTGGCCCCAGGCAACTTCATGCTTTGGGTGATTGTAATGAACTTGTCGAGGTGTTTGTTGGCATCATCATCAGGCAATCCTCTAAATGGGTTTGTTTGTACTTGCTGAATCATGTGGTGCTTCAACGAAAACTCAGGAGCGTTGATTTGCATCGGCGCAATCGGTCCTCCTCGTCCAAACATTGTTGGTTGACAAAGTTCCTCCATGGTCCGAAGATCGGGCTGTGGAAGAGCATTGTTGTTGTTATTATTATTATTGAGGTGTGGTATTTGATTATTGTTGTTAACACCTGCCATATCTAAATCTTCTTGAGGCTCGGGCTCTTGATAGTTAGAAGATCTAGTACGCATACACCTGAAAATGAAAAAGAAAACAAAACCAAACACAAAGACAATATATATACACAAGAAAGATAAAATCTTTTTGGATTTTTGATATTTTTAATTTTTATGGTTTTTATGAATTTTTTAATTTTTATATGATTTTTGAAATATTTTATGCAAGAAAAATAACGTTCACAAGTGAATGGATCCCAAAAAGCAACGTGTCTCTCACAGAAAACTATTGATCTTAACGAAAAGAGCCGGCAGCGGCGCCATTTAATAACTAGATTTTACTCTGGTTAAAAAGATTTGTTCGTTGTGTTGGTCTAATCGAATTGATCTTAGTTTTCTATGTGACTCAGTTTTATTTTGGTGAAAACGAATAATTTTGGTTGGTTTTAAATTTAAATGTGCAAGACTTAAAAGTAAATGTCGTTAAAGTAAAGGGCAAGTATTAAAAGAGCGTGAAAATAAATCTAAGACTAATTAAACGAAAGTGTGCAATATTTAAAAACGTGACGGAAAGTAAATCAATTAAATGACTAAAAATTAAAGCGTGACGGAAAGTAAATCAATTAAATGACTAAAAATTAAAGCGTGACGGAAATTAAATTAGACAAGTATTAAAAACATAAACTAGAAATTAAACAAGATAAAGCATAAAAGTTAACCCAGATCGGAATATATTCCGATCGACCTTACCATCGGAATGAACACACCACCTATCGGAATGTTGAAGAAACCCAGATCGGAATATGTCACCTTTTCAGATCGGAATAACCTAACAACCTCAGATCGCGATGTAGTCCAGATCGAAATGTGTCCTATCGGAATACCAAGTTGTAACCTGTCGGAATGTATCTATCGGAATGAGGTCCAGATCGGAATATGGCTAAGGAAAATTGGGCAGCACTTTGTCTAAGTAAGCCTCAAGAGCCGTCGGAAAGAGCGATCGCAATATGCGATCGCAATCCCCAGATCGGAATGAGGAAAAGATACACCAATCGCAATCCCGGATCGGAATGCAAAAACCCTTATGCCAATACTGTCACTATCGGAATGTGGAATTGCAAGCCGTCGCAATGTGGAGAAAACCCTAGCTTTCCGATGGAGTACCAAATTCGTAATAAGCACAATTCTAAATAAGCTACTTCTAATAAGCCGTGACCAAGAACTTGAATGAAATGGAATCAAAACATGACAATAAGCTAAAAAGTTAAAAGCTTTTAAAATTTAAAAGACGAAACTTAAATGAAATCAAAACTTAAAAATCAAAACTTTAAAGAAAACTTCCAAAACACTAAAACAAAGTACCAAATAAGCACACAAGGTTGTCAATCTCGTGGCTTAGTTCGTATGAGGAATTAAAAGGGACGAAACTTTAATCAAAATAAGCAAATGGATTAAGCAAAACTTTGCTTAATCCGAAATTCAAGCCGAAACAAAAAGAGAGAAAGGTAGGATGAGATTGATAAAAAGAACTTGATCAAATGATAAAGAAAGGTAAAGACAAGAATTTAAAGAACACAAATTAAAAACTTACTTGAAATTAAAAGGAATTTAAGGTGCAAAACATGTAATTAAAAGTGCAAGTAATTAAAGGTGCATTAAAAGTAAATGTGGAAGAATGGTTTGTCAAGCCACCAACAAGAGCAAATGAAGTGAAATGGTGGGTATTTATAGGTGATTAAGGGATGGTTAGAGGAAGCTTCCTCCTCTCCTTCCTTTCTTCTTAATTGCGCCATCAAGTCCTTCCTTCTTAATCTTTTTGTTAATCTTGGAATGTGATGACTTTTGGCTCGGGATTTCTTTGGACTCGTCTTTTAATTCTACGATAAATAAGACTTGAGTTCATCGGCTTTAAGTAAACTTCCGTCTTTTGACTTTTTCTTCGATAAATCTTCAGAATTGGTCTTGGACTTCCGTTCTTTTTGCACTCTTGACTTCTTGACTTCGTCTTTCATCCTTTTCTTCAATAAAAGTCCGTAAATGCCCGTGAATTCCCGTGTTTTCTCCACTTTTCACCTTTTCGTCCTAAATCACAACAAAAACACAAACCACGCATAATTCCGACATAAAAGACATAAAATACACGTTTTGGTCCGGTTATTATTGTAATTAAGTGGTAGAAAAGATGGGTGTTTACACACCTATCATTGATTATTGTTCATTTGGAGTTGTTTGATGTTTATGAGGTGTTGTTAGTTTGATTTGTGGTTTGAAACTGGATAATCCTTTGAAAAATTGTGAAAACAGGTTTTTAAGGGGTGTTTGGGTCAACTGCATAATTTGGATTTGTGTATTGATAAGTGGTTGGATTGTGTTGTTATCTGTTGTTACATGCTTATTTGATATACTTGGTCATATTGCTGCATATTTTGGGGTTTGAAACACCTAGATTCATAAAAAGGGTATAAAATCTTTGTTACTTGGTAAAATTGGCTAGGATTTTGAGGACACCTAGATCTAATCATAGAATAGGGTTAACAAGGGTTAAATCTAGGTTAACTACACCAGGGAAATAGGTTTGAGTGCTTGAATTTGGATCTTTGGTCAAATAGATCAGCAAAAGGTTTCTGCATATGCACCTTGTTCATCAGTAACATTCATCTGCTTTGATCTTGTTATTTACTTTGATTCAGTGTTTGATATAAGTTTATTTGTGCTTATTCATAGTTTATATAGCTTGTGTATGCATCCTGTTGAGTTTGGTTGGCTTATTCTGGCTAAATCTGCTTATTTGTGCATAACTGCTTATTTTCCATGTCTGTGCATGATCTGGTGACTGTTTGATTGATTCTGGCTTATTGTGTGAACCAAATTTGGATTTTCTTGTTGCTATTGACTCCTTGTGATTCATTGATCACAAGGGTTCCCTTGTTTCCAATTCAATCCAACTAAATCTCTCTAAAAAGCTTGGTCAAATAGTCAAAGTAGTGGGAACCAGTTCCTACTGAAAGTTGCAACTGCTAGTGTTAATTGGGTTTCAGCTTATCAATAAGCTATAATACCTTATTTTAACCAGCAACAACTTGGATTTTGTAATAGGTGCTCATTATTTGACCCATTTTTTCATACTGGAGCATTTGGTGGGTTGACTTTAGGGTTTGACTAGAAAACCAACTTAATTGACTTTTTCATAAGTGCTTATTGGCTTATTCTGGCTTATTGGTTTTGCTTATTGGAATTTTGTTGATTGTTTTGGCTTATTGAGTTCATTTGTGACATTTTGCAAGTTGAATCAAGTCCTGAGGTGCCTTATTTCTCAAAAACGACTATTTTGTCTTTTAGTGAAATATTACTTTGCTTATTTCTGGCTTATTGAGTGTGCTTTTTCAAAATTTCTTTTTACAGATCTCTTAAGCATCCCAAAAGAAGGTTGTGTGTCAAATTAGAGCTTATGGCATTAGCTTATTGCTTAATGGGCTAAAAAGCCCAATAAGGATAAGCTGTTTGCATAATAAGCTGTGATAAGCTCACTTTCAGCTTTTGGGCCTTTAGAGTTTTGTGTTTAGAATCAAATTTTGAGTCAGATTTGGATTTTCCAAGTTAATTGGGCCAGGTTTGACTTTTTGGGCTAAAAAGCCCATTAGTGTTGACTGATTTTGGTTTTGGCCCATTTGAGGGCCCAATAGGGGTATTCTGGTCATTTCACTTTCATTTTCTGTTTACTTAGGCTAAAATAAACTAGTTTGCAAGTTTTTAGAATCTTTTATAAATTTTGGATTTTTAATATTATTTTAATATTATTTTATTATTATTTTTCAAATTTCACAATTTTCAACTTTTTACATTTTTCTCAGCTTAAATACATTAAAATAGGAATTTTGCAACTTTTAGAATAATTTTATCACTTTTAGATTAATTTTTATAATTATTTTAAGTTTTATTAGTTTTTAAATCATTTTAAATAGTTTTTCTTTGTTTAAAAATTTCTAAAAATAGTTTTTAATCTTTTTAGGTCATTTTAGAGGTTTACCAATTGAAAAATCTTTATTTGGGATTTTTCATAATTTATTTGATTTTTAGGGTTTTAATTAGCATTTAAAAATTGAATATTTAATTATTTAAAAGGTTTGAAAAAGTTTTGATCATTGGTAAACTCTTAGTTTATTTATTTTGATTTTTGGTGAATTTTTGGTAATTTTAGAATTAACTTTTATTTTTGTAATTTTCACGGTTTTACGTTTTGTCGTCGTAGTATTAATTTCACGTCTTCGTCATCTTCTTTTCTCATCCCCTTCTAAACCAATTATTAATCTCAAACATTTAACAAGTTTTTCACACACATATACCTCCTTGGGAAACGAACTTCATTGGGTCATTAGTGCTTGATTTTCCTAAATCATCACTTAATACTTTTCCCTATTTACTCTCTTTTCCTAAAGAGTAGTAAAACACTACAATCAGTTGCCCTTTCCAAATTAAATCATTAATGCTTGAGTAACCACTTGCCCTTTAAACCATTATTAGCAAATCCCAGTTACCAAAGATAAACAATTATGTGCACCAGAAGTATCTTGTGTTGACTGAATGTCAAAACGCGTAAAGGTCGACACTAGGAGCAGCGAGTGGTCAACAAAAGTCATCGTAATGAACAGTGACCCAAAATCGATACTAGAACCCAACCACAAGTGAAAAAGAAGGGTTTGAACCCACTAGGAGCAGAAGACTGCCACTAGGACTAACCAAAATCTTCTACCAGAAGTTGCACATAACGCGGATACCCATAAAAAATGTTGTAAGACGCTACCGTATGTGAGAATGTACAAGTAAATATGCACAAAAGCCACCCCTTAGGCTTAGCCTCCCCTCAATCCTAGACCTCAAGGATTGACCATACCAATGTGAACCACCAAGTGGTTGAACCTTGGACCATCAAACGCTTTAGTCAACAAATCAGCAACATTATCATCCGTATGTACCTTAAGAACCTGTATCAGCTTCTTCTCATTCACGTCCCGTATAAAATGGTGTCGAATCTCGATATGCTTGGTTCGTTGATGAAACACAGGATTCTTCACAATGCAGATAGTACTTTGATTGTCGATGAAAATTTTGGTGTTCATGAAGTTGAACCCATAATCCAGCATTTGATTTTGTATCCACAAGACTTGTCCATAACAACTAGCAGCAGCTACATATTCAGCTTCTGTTGAGGAAGTAGCTACTATTGTCTGTTTCTTACATTGCCATGAGATAAGTCTTCGACCCAAAAACTAACAACCACCATTAGTAGACTTCATATCATTATTAGCACCTGCATAATCACTATCACTATAGGCTTCAAGAACAAAAAGGTGATTTCCTTGGATACCACAAGCCTAGCTTGGGTTGTGCCTTGATATACTTGAAGATTTTCTAGACTGCATTCAAGTTAGACACGGTTGGAGCCACCTGATATCTAGAACAAGCACTTACTGCAAACATAATGTCCAGGCGTGATGCAGTCAAATACATGATTGAGCCAATCATGGACCTATACATGTGAACATTTACCAGAGGATCTGGCTCATTTTTGAGTTTGACATTAGTGACTTCATAAGGTGTTGCTGCTGGTCTAAGAGGTTCCACACCAAACTTTTGAATGATCTCATGAACATACTTTTCTTGACTAATTAAGATACCATCCGATTGCTGCTTGACTTGAAGACCAAGGAAAAATGTGAGTTCTCCCATGGCACTCCTCTGAAATTCGCCTTTCATTAGTTGTTCAAACTCATCACACCATTCCTTCCGAGTAGAAACAAAGATAATATCATCCAAATATACTTGAACCAGGATGATGTCTTTGGCATTCCTTTTAAGGAACAGTGTTTTGTCAATAGTGCCTCTTCTATAGCCGTGTTTCAACAAGAAAGTGGACAAACGCTCATACCAAGCTCTAGGAGCCTGATGAAGTCCATAAAGAGCTTTGACCACCTTGTAGAATTTCTTGGGATGAAGTGGATCCACAAAGCCCTTAGGTTGAGTGACGTAAACTTCCTCATCAATCTTGCCATAAAGAAAAGCACTCTTGACATCTATCTGAAAAACGGTAAAGCCAACATAAGAAGAAAAAGACAAAAATAGACGAATGGCCTCAGTTCTAGAAATAGGAGCAAAGACTTCAGTATAGTCAATTCCTTCTATTTGTGTGTGACATTGTGCAACCAGCCTAGCCTTATTTCTCACCATAATACCCCTTGCATTTTTCTTGTTTTTGAGAATCCATTTGGTACCAATTGCTGTCTTTCCATATGGTAAGTCAACTAGGATCCAAACATTCTGAAACAAGAACTGCTACATCTCCTCCTGCATAGCCTCAACCCAACTTTGATCCTCAAGAGCATGTGAGACTAACCTAGGTTCCACCTGTGAAAGAAAACAAGCAAACAAACAGTGAAGAAAGTCTGTGTGATTATTACGCTTTTGGTCTTCAATGTAGCTCACAAGAGCATGATGACCAGATGTTGCTTTCTTATGCATGCGGCGAGTCTTGACAGTAGAACCAGGATCTCCTAAGATTTGAGTAGTAGGATGGTCTTTATTGAGCTGTTGAACAGGAGTAGGAGCTACATACACTTCTGGTGCCAAGTTATTAAGATCCCCAACAATGTCATCATCATATGAAGCAGAGTCGAAAATGCCATCTATTGGTTGCTTATGAATATCGTCCAGCTTAGTAGAAGTATTTTTTTGATAGTTTCCCAAGTAAGAAGGAACAGATAACCTAGTTGTGGAAGTAGGATCACTAACCGGAGTACCAATAGGTGTTAAACTTGCACTAGGAGTAACAATAGGATCCCTAGGAGTAACTGGTACAACAGGAGTACTCAAGGGAAACTCAAAGCCTCCTTGAGTAGCTACTGTAGTAGCATCTTGTTATTGCTTTAGCAGTGTGTCAAGAGCTCCTTGTGAATCTACAATGTATAATGAAGAAGCATCAATAGGAGTAGCATTGGTGTTGGGAGCGACTGTGGTGAAATAGGATGGTACAACAAAAATGTCATCATCCTCATCTGAGTCTGAAGAGCTAGATGTAGCACCTGCACTAGAAGTTACAAACACTTGTGGACCTGCATCTTGGTTAGTTTTGAAACGAAACTATCCCAATGAGTCACTAAGATAATCAAGATCAAAATACCATTCAGGACCTTTGCCTGGGATGTTTGTCTTCTTCTCAAAGTACCTGAGATTTATAGTTTCAATGACGCGCTTGGCATGGAGATTATAAACCCGATAAGCTCTTGAGTGAGCTGAATATCCCACAATGTAGCCTTCATCTGCCTTGCCATCAAATTTCCCCAAATAGTCACTAGTATTCAAAATGGTGACAGGACTGCCAAATGGCTTCAAATAAGCAATGCTTGGGACTTTGGCTGTGAGTATCTCATAGGGAGTCTTCTTATGGGGATTGATAATGGAAACCCTATTCAACACATAACTTGCAGTGTTGACAGCTTCTGTCCAAAACATAGTTGGAAGCTTGGAATCTGCAAGCATGGTTCTTGCAGCTTCTATCAGAGTCATGTTCTTCCTTTCTGCAACACCATTCTGTTGAGGAGTCCTGGCAGCACTATAATCTCTTTTGATACCTTTGGAATTGCAAAGTGTGATGAGGTCTGCATTTTTGAATTCGATTCTGTTGTCACATCGGATACCTTTCACCTTCTTGGACAGCTGATTCTCAATGAGTGTAATGAAGTCTTCGAGAATTGAGTAGGTCTCACTTTTGGCAGTCTGAAAGAAAACCCACGTGAACCTGCTATATCCAACAGTTACCACAAGACAATATTGTTTATGGTCAATGCTCCTAATGGAGGTAGGACCAAACAAATCCATGTGTAGTAGCTGCAATGGTTTAGTTATGAGGCTGAGAGCAGTAATGGCCTTGAAGGATGCTTTGTGTTGTTTGCCTTTGCTGCACGCAAGGCAAATGATGTCATTCCTGAAAGTTTTGGGAGGTAAACCAGAGACCAAATTCATATTCGCCAGTTTGTGAATGGTCTTGAAGTTTACATGTCCCATCCTTCTATGCCATTTGGTGGCTTCATCTTCTGATGCTTTGGCAACCAAACAAGCTAGTTACCCAGTAGGATTAACTTCATTCAGCTTGCTACTATAGAGGTTATGTATTCTAGGGATTTTGATTAGAACTTGGGAGTCATCCGGTAGTTTAAAGTCTTTGAACAACACTAGTGCTTCAGTATCCGTAAAGAGGACAAACTGCTTCTTGTCACAAATCTGAGAGACAGAGATGAAGTTGAAGTGTTGAAGTGCTTCCACATAGTAAACCTGCTCAAAATTAAAGTTAGGAGTCTGAATGGTTCCATTGCCATAGATCCTTCCTTCACCACCTCCGAAGTACACCTTTCCGCCTTGAAATGGTACAAAGTTAGTCAAAAGTCCTTTATTTCCTGTCATGCTCCTAGAGCATCCACTATCTACTATTCCAAGAGATGGATCTTGGTATGGAGTAATCTACAACAGCATAAAAGTCATATGCAAAAGTTAGTGTCTTAGGGGGACCCAGACATTTTCAGGCTTGAGTCTGCCTTGTGGCTCTTTAGTAGATAGCCAAGAAGATTGATGAGATCTACTGTTGTTCTTATGTTGTCTGTTCATCATATGAGTGTTATTTTGTGACCAAGAACAACCTGCTGATGGCTTAACAGTAGAACCCAAATGTCCCAACCTAAAATGCATTTGGTCTGAATTAATAGCATAATTCTAATTAATGTCTGAAAATAGTTGCTGGTTGGTCTATTACAGGCATAAGCTAGCTTCTCTAAAGAGTAGAAGATGAAGTAGAGGTCCTTCTAGTAGAAGGATAAGATTGGGAGCATGGATTTAATCTTCTAGAAGGAAAAGGAGCAACTCCTGGTGGACCAGGAGCAGGATAAGCTTGATAACCAGAAGGTTTTGATCATAAAAATCACAATCCTTAATCAAATGAAATTTACTACCATAAACAAAGCATGTTTTAAAAGACCTTTTATTCAAATGACATTTTTTCACACTACTATTCTTATTACAAACAATTCTAGGAGAATCAACATTCCTACAACTCAACAAACTAGAACTAGAAATAGTTGAAGTAGATGCAGAAGCAACTCTATCATCACACATCCTAGCACTAGTAGTAGCAGGGTCATTTATCTTGGGGCTTGAAGGTCTTGACTCTTCACTTGAACCACATGATGCATAGTCACTGGCCTTGTCACTGAAAGTACAAGAGAAAAAGTCATTAGTATTAGTAGAGCTTTTTGGGGACTCATGCATTGGTGATCCATCCAAGTCAGTATGCCTGGGTATGGGGATAAATGTTCCTGTAAGAGGTGGAGGAACAACATGCATTGCTACAGCTGGTTTAAACCTATTGTAATTATGTTTTCCCTCCTCCTCCTTGTCAGGATCAAAGACACTTGAAAAAGATAAATAAAAAACATCTTATGAATCAATATATTTATCAAACCCTAACCCTCTCTTAGTTCTACCAAACATGCTACTATCTATTAACTTTGAAATATTCTTGGGTACTTTTTGCCATTTTTCAAATCGTAAAAGTGTAGCATCCAATTTTTCTTACATTTCTTGCTTATCCTTAATACTTTCATTGTTAATATTCTCTGTATATGTAAGCATGTTAGTGGTGTTTTCTAAATCAATGCTTAGAACTCTAATCTTATCCTCATACTCATGTTGAGTATTTTGAAGCCACTTCTTTTGTTGTTCCAAAGTTTTTAGAGAACTCTTATAAGATTGAACCTCTAAAAAATATTTATCATTTTGTACATTTCGTTCATTGTATTGAGTTAAGAGCTCTGAATATTTATCATGACAACCAACAGGGAAATTTTGTACCTGAGACGATATTCCCATAAGAGCAAATTCTTCTGCTTCCTCTGCATCAGATAAGTGCCCAGCAATCATATCAAATACATCAGTAGAAGCTTTAGCTGATTCCAAGGTAGCAGTCTGATGATCATTCCAGTTAACCATGGAGTCAACGGACACCAAAGCTTTCTTTTCATCATTGAGTTCTTGAACCTTGAAGGCTGAATACTTGTTCTTCTCCTGGTCATTTTTGTTAGGGCATTCCCTAGAAAAATGTCCTTGCTCCTGACAGTTATAGCATCTGACCTTGCTTTTATCAAATCTGGCTGGCTCTCTTGGGTTGTAGCTGAATTTTCGACCGGCTTTCTTTTCAAACTTATGAACCCGGAGAGTAAGCATAACCATCTGCCATTTTAGATCCATTTCATTTAAGTCAAGTTTATCAACCTGTTTGAAATCATCAAAAGCAAGCTGCTGTTGCGGATTAACATCAGCAACAAAAGAGTGAAGAACAGCTTCTACCATGCTACTAGTCTTAGCTTTTGATTCAGGAGAAGAAGTATTTTGAGATGACACAGTATAGCTTAGGCTACTGGCATAAGACATTGTACTAGATCCCATGGAACTCACAAAAGGAGAGTTAGCAGGAGTAGAAAAGGAATCACTTGAGTATCCTCTCACGTGCGACTCAAAGGTTTTGAGTTTGTGAAACAAGTCATCAAAAGAAAGATATTCAAGGCCTCCTTTTGCCTTTAGAGAGATGACTACCTGATTCCATGAATGAGGCAGGGCTCTAAGGAACCTGGCATTGATGTCTTCATTTTCAGGTTTGGACCTGAGTTGATTCAATTGGCTAAGAATCTTTTGAAACCTATCATACCCTTGATGAAGACCTTCTGTTTCAGAAATCTTGAATTTTGTGAATTCATCTCTCAGCAATGATCTGCGCATCTTCTTGGATTCCTCATTCCCTCCAAATCTTGCCTTTATCCTATTCCAAATCTCCCTAGCATCATCCAAGTGATAAAAATCAACCATATGATCATCAAGAAGAGACTGAAGCAAAATAGTTTTTGCTTTGATTTCCTTCTGAACAACAGTGATTTCTTCATTAGATTTAGGGTCTAGAATGATGATCTGACCATTCTTGTCTCTACCAGTCTTCTTCTTGCTGTTTCCATTCTAGACAATTTTCCATAACTCTAGATCAGTATTGGTGATCCAGCACTCCATTTTCATGGCCCAGCTATCATATTCTTTCTTCTACAAGAGTGGGAATTGTCCATTAGTATCGGAAATAGTAGCAACGGTTTGTTGTGTTTGTTGTGTTGTGGTGCTCGGTTCTCCTATTTCAGTAGAAGTAGAAGCTAACATGATTAAACAAAGATTTTAGTAAGAAAAAAAATTTGTTCTTTTTGAGCAGAGACTCTCCTAGGATCTGATACCACTTTTTGGGTCCACTAGATGTGGATCTTGCAGCCTGTTAAGGATGGTAAACGACTTCTATAATCACAATTCTATTTACAGAGAGACTCTTAATGTAACACACAGTATAAGTGCGGAATACAAATACTATGAACAAGAAGAAACAGAATAACTAAATAACTTGATCCTTACTACGGATTTCTACTATTAATATGAAATGAATAATGATGATAAAAGGTGTGTCCAACCCTTCCGCCAATGGGTTCCTTTTATACTACAAGGAAACCCTAATACTACATTAAACCAAAATGTGTAACTTCTGATATGCATATTCTTTCCTAACATATCTCATACATATCCTAACAAACTACTAAGAATAATAATGTTTGACTTTATACTAGATCAGGAGCACGTATTGCTTCTACTTCTACTAGGACCAGGAGGAACTACATACCTCCCAGTTTATCTATTACAAATATCTATTCCAGAGGTCCTAACAATGATACTTTCCCATAAATTTCCCATAAGATGATGAGGTGATGATCTAAAATTTCCCATAAGTTTTCCTTTTTTTACATCAGGTGGATACTGAGTTAGCTCAACAATCTCTATACCAGAATTAAAAATCTTTTCCTTCATGGGAAAACAACAAGTGGTGGTAGCCTTAGAATATTTCCCCTTATACTTCACATCTTGAGAGGGAGGTTGTGGAGTAGTAAGTGTCAACACACTCTTAGGAGAAACAACAATGTCTTTAATCTCTCCAATTCAACATCCAAATGATATAAGTGACTATCATCTCGAAACTTCTCAAAAACTGGTTCATCAATTAAATGCTCAAAGAGAGGATTTGAATTGGTTTGTAAGAAAGGTAGTGAATGAGTGATAGAAGGAAGAGGTGAATCATTTTGGGTATGAGGTATGTCACAAGGTGGGTAAGAAAGAGTAATATGTGAAAGTTCTTGTGAAGGTTGAGTGGAAATGGAATCTCCATAAAGCAATTTCTGTATCTCACGAATGTCTTCATCCCAATTGGAAGGGGATGTATCAATCACAAGATCATCTCTCTTAAGATAAGCTTCAATATCTTCATTTATCAACTCAGCTTCACTAAGCAATCTCTTAATCTCAAGAACCTCCTCTTTCCCATTTGAAGTAGAAGAGTAAGTTCCATAATCTACTTTCCCTAAACTTGCCTCAAATTCATCTATAATGGAATCACTTTCTTCAAAGGGAAGGAATGAGGAAGTAATGGAAGCTATAGTCTCAATATGGGGAAGATCATAGTTACCACACTTACAAGCTTCATGAAAATATTCATCACAAACTTCATAAAGAATATCAACGTTATTCACTTCTTTATCAAGAACATCAACATGATTCACCATCTCGGGCTCATTAGATTTCTTAGACAGCTTCCCCATCTTAAACACAACCTTTTGATCTTCCACCCTCATAATGAGTTCCCCCTCCGCAACATCAATAAGAGTACGACCGGTTCTCAAGAAAGTCCTTCCTACAATAAGGGGAACTCGAGGATCTACATCATAATCCGCAATAACAAAATCCACGAGGAATGTAAACTTATCAACCCCTAAAAATACATCCTCCGCTATTCCCACTGGATAAGCAATTGTTCGATTTTCTAATTCGAGTGTCATTTTATTGGGAGTAAGTCCGGGAAGGGACAGTCGTTTCAAAACCGATAAAGGCATCAAATTTATGCTAGCACCAAGGTCTGCAAGAACGATACAATTCTCTACCCCTGGGAAATTACATGGAATTTTGAACCGGCCTGGATCACCAAGTTTAGTAGGCAACTTCTTTAACAACACCGCGGAACAATTCTCGTTCAATGAAGCTGATGTTCGTTTGCAAGTATTAAATTTTCATTCAAGATATTACCAAACAAATTACTAGAAACATAAACACGGGCATGTATACCCTTTCATGTATAGCATAGCTTAATGGTAAAGTCCAGTTCGTTCCACGGGATTGTTGTTTTCCAAATATAAAACAATTACCTCTAGAGTGTCACAAGTTCTAAAGATATACTTAACAATTGGTATTAAAGGGTGCGCTTGGCTAAGGTCATAACCATATGAAAGATAGGTAGCAAGGATGAATGTGACAAATCTAACATTTTCAGGTAGTGAAATATTTTCTCGTATAATATTTTGAAACTTATTTTTGTGTTGGTTGACGAACTCACAATTTACGGATTTAAATTTGGGCTTACGTGCATAATTTGGCGTCTTTTACGACTAAACCGGAAACCTTAGGATTACGTATTTACGTTTTTGAACTCCGTTTTTGATGAGACAATTTTTATTAGATTCGTTTTGTGACGGTGATTCATAATTTATAAAAACGTTTTTCGTAAAACGACCCGAGGGCACGCAAATCGAGAAAACTAGAATCGAGAAATACCCGTAAACTAGTGAGATGGGACAAAACACTTTGTCCCACCCCACTAGCAATATGGGACGGCAACTTGACACCACCACACATATGTGGCATCAAGTCTTAGCTAACTTATACATGTGTAAGCATATGCTTACACATTAAGCTAACTTTTACCACCTCACTTTACCACTAAACAAAACAAGCTACTTGTTTCATTTCTACCATTTCTTCCATGAAAACCACTCTAAAAATCCTCTCAACACTCTCCTTGTGCCGTCCCAAATAAGCTAACAAACACCATCATTGATCTTTTCTAGCCATAAACCACATGTTTACTAGTCCTATTAAGGTGTTCTCTTGAAGCCTTGATCATTTGGTGGCCATATTAACAACTTTGGAGGTGAATTGCTTGTGTCCTAGGGATGATTTTCCAACCTATGTTCTTGATATTTGATGGTCTTGGAGATACTTGTTGTGTTCATCAAGTTCTTGCCTTCCTAAAACTAGAAATCCACTTGGATTGGTAAAGAAGATCATCCTCTATATTTTTCTCTTATTATTTTGTAAAGAACAAATGTATTTTCTTTCATTTTGTATATGTATATGATGTATATATGATGATAAAAATGTTGTGTGGGGATCAAGTGTTGATAAATATGCTTAAAAATGATGATAACTATAAGAAATGAAGCTAAAATCTTGACTATTTAGTTGGCTGTATAAAAATAGTAGATAACTAAAAGATGAACTGATAAAATTGCATGATTTGATCCATTTACAGTAAGTAGATGATGTTATACACATGTGAGAGTTGGCCATGCAATGGAATCAAAATAATGAGTGAGATATGATCAAAACAAGTTAGGTGGTGTAATCTGAATATGCAGTTTTGTAGGGACTGTTAAGGCAACTTAGACTCAAAATGGGCAGTAGCTATAACTAAGTTATATGTAGCACATATTATGAAGAATTTGTCATCCAAAAATGAGCTTCTAAGTTATTGTAGAACTCTAGATATGATAAAAATGGTGAAAATGAAGTTAAAAATCAGATTTTTGGAAATAATGTTTATTATTATTATATAAGCACTCACATTATAATTTATAAAATGTAAAAATATAAACCCACTAACTTATAAAACTTATTTATATAAATGTATAAAAGGTTAATTAAATGGGTAAGTTATATAAATGGTGGTAAAATAATATTTATAAGTAATAAAAACTATAAACTTGATTTTTACGACTTTTTCGGCTATCGCCGTAAAATTAACATTTTTCGCCAAATAAAACTTAGAAGACCAAACCCATCTAATGTAAAGTTTATAAAAGTCATATACTGATGTATAGATAACTAAGACAAGTAAAAACCGATAAAACCCGAACTATAAGAATTACGGACATTTACGAGCTAACAAAACCTATTGGACTAATAATTAGACTTAATAAGATAAATACTTGTAAAAAGAGCTTATTGAGCTTAACCCATTAGGGGCCAACATGAAAAGTATATATACTGATCATATAGGTATAAAATGGATAAAAACAAGTTAAAGAACTTATAAAGGAATTAATGGACTCAAAATAGGTAAAATCTATAAAACTAGTGAACTAGTAAGACGTTACCAAAACGTAAACACTAAAACGAGTAAACGAGGATTTATAAACCCACTTGATCATCATCATATGTACAAAATCATCATATGTATATTGTTATTTTGATAAAAGTCATTGGACCGAGTCTAAGACCGATTATTATTTATATAGGTTTCCGTGACCGAAGCACGCCCGTAGCCGATAATCCGCCTTTCATTAACAACGTGAGTTCATAGCCTCGCACTCTTTTAAATGTTTTATAAAATGATTTGTAAACCCGCGAGGGAGATAACATGCTAGATTTTTATAAAAATAGAACACAAGTAATCCCGATTGTATGCTAAATGATATGGACCCGAATGATGCTATGACCCTATATTCGAGACTAAAAGGATTATTAGTAGTTAGGTTATGTCACTTAAAGTCCCATTAGCATGAATTGTGAACTACCGGGTTTTGGTAGACGCTTATGCATTTGATAGTACTATTTGGGGACGATCACCCCAGTTCGCGCCTTGACGGTTGATCCCCGTCGTACCACATTGATTGGTAAGCGAATTTATGTATGAGAAGATTCCATAGCGTGATTTTTGTGACGACACGCTAACTTAGATGGGAAAATTGTTTGTCGGGTTCGCGGCCCGCTGTTTTCACAGTAAGGTAACAATGTCATGCGGCTAATAATAATCCTAATACAATATAAGACATAAATAATAAACGATAACGACGCTATTAACGATGAATATATTACCTATCATGGTAATATAGAGACTACGGTCTCATGGACGGTTTCAGATGTATGCTTGATTTATATATTGCCTGACTAGCAATATGTGGACTTACTTCCGATATTATACTTGTGTTCTAATTTTAAATGAATGTAAATGATTGTTTTATGTAACGGTTTTCATTAAACTCTATGAATTCACTCGGCATTCGCTGATATGATTTTTGCATGTTTTTATCTCAGGTGCTTGAAGGTAATCCGGATGGAGATCGACTCTGATGGCCCACACTTAATATTAAAAATGTTCATTCGATCTGTGTTTTGTAAACTTAATGACCTGTATAATTTGGGACCTGTTGTACACTTTTGAAACTTTTTATCGAATGAATGTTTGTTAAACCTTGTACAACCATTTTTATGTGTTGTCTATGATTGGAGTTATTGTGCTATCCCGTAAAACTCTGAAAGACCCTTCCGCTGTACCGATACGAAAAATGAGAGTGTTACAGTTTGGTACCAGAGCTCTCGTTGTAGAGAACAAAAGATTTTAAAAACCAAGGTTTTGAACAAAACTTTTCAAAATCTTTTGACAATGAACATTTGAGAAAATATTTGAAAAATCTTTTGACTATAACGATGCCAGAGATCTCCGACGTTACCAACAAGCCCTATTGAGAAGATATATATTTTGATATATATAATTTAATTTATATATATATATATATCGTGGTTTCATTATGTAATTGTTTAACTAGTATGTTATCCTAATACGAGATATATATATATAAATGCAGATTGTCATGGCTGACCCTAATATTCCTGTAGAAAACCATGCTATTCCCGAACCTAATATAGAAGATGATCCTTATTTAGACTTAGTAGATTATGATATGGATGATGAGGAGGAACCATTTGAGAATCCCGAGCCCGAGTTAGGACTAGGAGATCAGATTGCCCCTCAGGTTGACTTAGTAGAGAATGAGATTGAGAATGTGGGTAATGAGAATGTGGATATTGAGAATGTGGGTAATGAGAATGTGGAGATTGAGAATGCTGATATTGAGAACGATGATGAGATTGGGTTAGATGAGTTAGATGATGAGATTGACGACGAGGATGTCGAGGAGGATGTAGGTATAGATGTTGAGGTTGATGACGATGAGGAAGCTGAGCTTATTTATCCGTATGATGTACCAGAGGGCGAGCCTTTGCCCCCACCAGTTTGTTTGTCTGATTCTGAGGATGAGTTACCTAGGGATGAAATGTCTGAATCGTCTGAATCTGATTCTGAATCAGAGGAGGATGAGGATGACGATGCACCTGACGGTACTGATGGTATTGCTACTCGTAGACGTGAGATAGGAGAGTCGTCTAGTACTCGAGAGGCTACTCATATTGATGGTCTTGCACCATGGGCCTTGAGACGTGATCTAGATGCTTCCCGTGTTAAGAGTTGTGTGACAGAGGTTGGATTAGGTGTTGTTCAGACTCAGGTTGCTTATTTGGAGTCGAAGGCTAAGATTGGCGAGAAAGAGCGAGAATTGCTTAGTTTGGATTTGAGTGATGTAGAACGTGGTTTGAATGAGGCTTTTAGGAGGTTATCGGTGTTGGAAAGTGGTGAGTATGCTGCCATGAAGAGAAAGGTGAATTATATGGAGATTCAGTTGAGTGTGGCTCGTGCGATGCGTGAGAAAGCCGAAAAGGAGTTGAATATATCCCACGGATGGAACAGTAGATTTTATGCTGACATGGTTGAAAGAGGAGTAATCCGTAAGCGCCCAGCTGAAGATGTGTCTAGTGATCGTCCGACGAAGATCCAGAAGACGATGGATGATGGACCATCTGGCGGTTCTCAGTAGACCAGTCTGTATTTAGTAGTGACCTTTATATCTTTTGTGCTTGTAGCTTTGACTGAACCGACTTGTTAGTAGTAGACTTGGCACGAATTTTGAGTGTATATAGTGCTAGAACTTTGATATGGATGTACTAAGGCAATACTTTTGTTTCAGATCGAATGAAATATGTATCTTGTCTTGAATTCCATATTGTGCCTTATTTGTATCTTGATTATGAATTCAATCCATATTATATGAATCCTTTGTTGGATGAATGCTTAATACTTTGAAATTGTGGAATTATAGAACTATGCCGCCCAAGAAGGCTGTGACTGAGGATGATGTACGTAGGATTATTACGGAGCTAGTTACCGCATCTATGACTGAATTTATGGCAAATGCTAGAAATGAAGCTGGCGGTAGTGGAGCTGGCGGTAGTGGAGCTGGCGGTAGTGGAGCTGGCGGTAGTGGAGCTGGCGGTAGTGGAGCTGGCGGTAGTGGAGCTGGCGGTAGTGGAGCTGGCGGTAGTGGAATTGGCGGTACTAATGTGAATGTGAATGCTAATACTGGAGGAAATGTAGGAGGACTTGGAACTAATGCACCTGAAGTTGGTGGCTGTACTTATGTGACATTCATGAAGTGTGAACCTCTACCTTTTAATGGAACTGAAGGTGCTGTAGGATTAAGCCAGTGGATTGAGAAGATTGAATCGGTGTTTAGGATTAGTAAGTGTAAGGAGGAAGATAAGGTGACTTTTGCTATGGCTACTCTTAAAGGTCGTGCGTTGACTTGGTGGAACGGGAGAATTGCTTTCATGGGTCTTGATGCTGCTAATGCTACTCCTTGGGCTGAAATTAAGAAGTGGATGACTTTGGAGTTTTGTCCTCGTAGTGTGATCATTAGGTTAGAACAAGAGTTGATTCATCTGAGAATGAAAGGTGTGGACATTGATAGTTACACGAATTGATTCCATGAGTTGGCCTTGCTATGTCCTCGATTGGTTGAACCCGAAGAGATCCGAATTGAGCAATATGTGAAAGGGTTGACCAGGAATATCTGGGGGGACGTAACATCATCGAAACCACTGACCATTGATGATGTTGTTCGAATGGCTTACCAACTCATTGGACAGATAATTCAGGATAAGGAAGATGAAGCCCGAGTAGGTGAGAAAAGAAAGGGAGACGGTGATCGTGTAGATAGAGGTGATAATAGGAAGAATTTCAATCGCCGTCAGAACAAGAGAAAGGGGAATGCAAATGCTCTTACCAACAACACACCACGCAACGATGATAGATGTCCTAAGTGTGGCAACAAGAGGCATCCTGGCGACTGCTGGAAGTGCCGAATTTGCGGAAAGCTTGGACACAAGGTTGAAAGGTGTAAGAAGGGAACCATTTGCTTCAACTGTAATGAAGAAGGTCATAGGAAATCGGAATGCCCCAAGTTGAAAGTGATTGTACCTGGAAGAAACCCCCAGGGTGGTATCTACTAACTTGGAACAATTGAGGTGAAGAAAGAGGATTCGAATGTCGTTACCGGTACGTTTTTACTCAACAATCATTATGCTGTTGCTTTATTCGATTCGGGTGCTGATAGGAGCTTTGTATCCACTAAATTTAGTGCCCTTATTGATATTGAACCTGTTGAGATAAGTACCAGTTACGAGGTAGAATTGGCTGATGGTAAATTAGTGAAAACTAATAAGCTATTAGAAGGATGCTCTCTAAATCTCTTGAACCATTCCTTTCCGATTGATTTGATGTTGATAGAATTAGGTAGTTTTGATATTATTATTGGTATGGATTGGTTGTCGTTGAATAATGCTACTATTTTATGTGGAGAAAAGAAGGTTAAGATTCCTCTTAGGAATAGGACGTTAGTAATTGATGGTAGTCGAGGTGAATCCCGTTTGAAAATCGTTTCATGTATTAAAGTCCAAAAGTACATCAGGAACGGTTGCGAGTTATTCTTAGCTCAAGTGACCGGGAATGAGTCTAGGGAGAAACGATTGGAAGATGTACCTATTATTTGTGAATTTCTTGAGGTATTTCCTAAAGATTTACCAGGACTTCCACCGATAAGGCAAGTAGAGTTTCGAATCGATTTAATTCCTGGTGCTGCACCGGTGGCACGTGCGCCTTACCGATTAGCCCCTTCTGAATTAAAGGAGTTATCTGAGCAACTTAATGAGTTGTCTGATAAAGGTTTTATTCGACCGAGCTCGTCGCCTTGGGGAGCTCCAGTCTTGTTCGTTAAGAAGAAGGATGGATCTTTTCGTATGTGCATTGATTATAGGGAACTGAATAAGTTGACAATTAAAAATCGATATCCTTTACCTAGGATTGATAATTTGTTTGATCAACTGCAAGGATCTAGTGTGTATTCTAAGATAGATTTGCGGTCATGATATCAACAACTTCGCGTCCGTGAAGAAGATATTCCTATAACTGCATTTAGAATTCGTTATGGACACTATAAATTTCAAGTAATGCCATTTGGGTTAACTAACGCACCTGCGGTTTTCATGGATTTAATGAATCGAGTGTGCAAGCCCTACTTGGATAAATTTGTGATTGTGTTAATTGACGATATTCTAATCTATTCTAAGAATGAAGATGAGCATAGAGAACATTTGAGGATTGTTTTGAATTTGTTGAAGGATGAAAGGTTGTATGCTAAGTTTTCGAAGTGTGATTTCTGGTTAGATTCTGTGCAATTTCTTGGTCATGTGATTAACAGAGATGGAATTCATGTTGATCCTGCAAAGGTTGAAGCTATTAAGAATTGGTCTGCACCGACAACGCCAACGGAAGTGCGACAGTTCTTAGGATTAGCTGGCTATTATAGGCGATTCATTAAAGAATTTTCTTTGATAGCTAAACCCTTGACTAAGCTTACTCAGAAGAATAAACCTTTCGTTTGGGGAAGTGATGAAGATGGAGCATTTCAGATATTGAAGCAAAAATTATGTAGTGCGCCAATCTTATCATTACCCGACGGGAGTGAAGATTTTGTAGTGTATTGTGATGCATCTATTAGAGGTTATGGAGCTGTTTTGATGCAGAAAGAGAAAGTGATAGCTTATGCTTCTAGGCAATTGAGGAAGAATGAGGAGAATTATACTACTCATGATCTTGAGTTAGGAGCTGTAGTCTTTGCTCTTAGGTTGTGGAGACATTATCTGTATGGCACCAAGTGTACGGTATTCACCGATCACAAAAGCCTACAGTATATTCTCGACCAGAAGGAATTGAACATGAGGCAACGAAGATGGATAGAGTTGTTAAGTGATTATGATTGTGATATAAAATATCACCCAGGAAAGGCCAATGTTGTTGCTGATGCGTTGAGTAGGAAAGATAGAGAGCTTATCAGGGTGCGTTCTCTAGTCTTGACCGTGCACAATAATTTGCCTGAGCAAATTAGAAATGCGCAAATAGAAGCTTGTAAGAAGGAGAATTTTGTTAATGAAGGGTTCCGAGGAGAAGGAGATCCTTTAGAAGTTAGAGCTGATGGAGTGAAATGCTTAAGAGGTCGTATGTGGATACCGAAGTTTGGAGGCTTAAGAGATTTGGTTATGATAGAATCCCATAAATCTAAGTATTCCATTCATCCGGGATCTGATAAGATGTACCATGATTTGAAGAAGTTGTGCTGGTGGCCGAATATGAAGGCTGACATAGCTATGTATGTTCTTCAATGCTTGACTTGTGCTAGAGTTAAAGCCGAACATAAAAAACCATCAGGACTACTTCAACAACCAAAGATTCCTGAATGGAAGTGGGAGCGAATTACGATGGACTTTATCACCAAGCTTCCTAGAACATCATCTGGAAACAATTCGATTTGGGTTATTGTTGATAGACTGACCAAATCAGCACACTTCATTCCGGTTAAGGAGCAGTTCTCACTGGAGAAGCTGACTCGAATATACCTTGATAATGTTGTATGCAAGCATGGAGTGCCTGTATCGATCATTTCAGATCAAGATCCTAGATTCGCATCGAATTTTTGGAAATCTCTCTAAAGATCTTTGGGAACGAATCTCGACATGAGCACTGCTTATCACCCCCAGACTGATGGGCAGAGTGAAAGGACGATACAAACACTAGAAGATATGTTGAGAGCTTGTGTGTTAGACTTTGGTAAGAATTGGGATAAACATTTGTCGTTAGCAGAGTTTTCGTATAACAATAGTTACCATTCTAGTTTTAAGGCTGCACCGTTTGAAGCTTTGTATGGTAGGAAGTGTAGATCTCCTGTATGTTGGAGTGAAGTTGGGGATACCCAGCTCACGGGACCGGAATTGATCTGGGAGACTACGGAGATGATAGTTCAGATTAAGAAGAGGTTGTTGACTGCCCGTAGTAGACATAAAAGTTACGCGGATGTGCGGCAGAAGCCAATGGAGTTTGAAGTGGGTGACCGAGTAATGTTGAAAGTATCGCCATGGAAAGGCGTTATAAGATTTGGAAAACGAGGGAAATTGAATCCCCGTTATATTGGACCCTTTAAGATTTTATCTAGAGTAGGTCCGGTGGCTTACAAACTAGAGTTACCCCCAGAACATCATGGTGTTCACAACACATTCCATGTATCTAATCTGAAGAAATGTCTAGCAGTGAGTGATGAGAAAATTCCGTTAGGTAAGGTTCGAACAGATGGGAAGTTGCATTTTATCGAAGAGCCCGTAGAAGTTATGGACCGTGAGGTAAAGCAACTGAAACAAAGTCGGATACCTATTGTCAAGATCCGATGGAATTCAAAGCATGGACCGGAGTATACTTGGGAACGAGAGGATGAAATGTGGAAGAAATATCCACACCTCTTCGATTTCAATAAGAAACGGACATCCAAATGAAATGGATCACGAGGACGTCGATCCCTTTTAGGAGGAAAAGCTGTGACAAATCTAACATTTTCAGGTAGTGAAATATCTTCTCGTATAATATTTTGAAACTTATTTTTGTGTTGGTTGACGAACTCACAATTTACGGATTTAAATTTGGGCTTACGTGCATAATTTGGCGTCTTTTACGACTAAACCGGAAACCTTAGGATTACGTATTTACGTTTTTGAACTCCGTTTTTGATGAGACAATTTTTATTGGATTCGTTTTGTGACGGTGATTCATAATTTATAAAAACGTTTTTCGTAAAACGACCCGAGGGCACGCAAATCGAGAAAACTAGAATCGAGAAATACCCGTAAACTAGTGAGATGGGACAAAATACTTTGTCCCACCCCACTAGCAATATGGGACGGCAACTTGACACCACCACACATATGTGGCATCAAGTCTTAGCTAACTTATACATGTGTAAGCATATGCTTACACATTAAGCTAACTTTTACCACCTCACTTTACCACTAAACAAAACAAGCTACTTGTTTCATTTCTACCATTTCTTCCATGCAAACCACTCTAAAAATCCTCTCAACACTCTCCTTGTGCCGTCCCAAATAAGCTAACAAACACCATCATTGATCTTTTCTAGCCATAAACCACATGTTTACTAGTCCTATTAAGGTGTTCTCTTGAAGCCTTGATCATTTGGTGGCCATATTAACAACTTTGGAGGTGATTTGCTTGTGTCCTAGGGCTGATTTTCCAACCTATGTTCTTGATATTTGATGGTCTTGGAGATACTTGTTGTGTTCATCAAGTTCTTGCCTTCCTAAAACAAGAAATCCACTTGGATTGGTAAAGAAGATCATCCTCTACATTTTTCTCTTATTATTTTGTAAAGAACAAATGTATTTTCTTTCATTTTGTATATGTATATGATGTATATATGATGATAAAAATGTTGTGTGGGGATCAAGTGTTGATAAATATGCTTAAAAATGATGATAACTATAAGAAATGAAGCTAAAATCTTGACTATTTAGTTGGCTGTATAAAAACAGTAGATAACTAAAAGATGAACTGATAAAATTGCATGGTTTGATCCATTTACAGTAAGTAGATGATGTTATACACATGTGAGAGTTGGCCATGCAATGGAATCAAAATAATGAGTGAGATATGATCAAAACAAGTTAGGTGGTGTAATCTGAATAAGGAGTTTTGTAGGGACTTTTAAGGCAACTTAGACTAAAAATGGGCAGTAGCTATATCTAAGTTATATGTAGCACATATTATGAAGAATTTGTCATCCAAAAATGAGCTTCTAAGTCATTGTAGAACTCTAGATATGATAAAAATGGTGAAAATGAAGTTAAAAATCAGATTTTTGGAAATAATGTTTATTATTATTATATAAGCACTCACATTATAATTTATAAAATGTAAAAATATAAACCCACTAACTTATAAAACTTATTTATATAAATTTATAAAAGGTTAATTAAATGGGTAAATTATATAAATGGTGGTAAAATAATATTTATAAGTAATAAAAACTATAAACTTGATTTTTACGACTTTTTCGGCTATCGCCGTAAAATTAACGTTTTTCGCCAAATAAAACTTAGACGACCAAACCCGTCTAATGTAAAGTTTATAAAAGTCATATACTGATGTATAGATAACTAAGACAAGTAAAAACCGATAAAACCCGAACTATAAGAATTACGGACATTTACGAGCTAACTAAACCTATTGGACTAATAATTAGACTTAATAAGATAAATACTTGTAAAAAGAGCTTATTGGGCTTAACCCATTAGGGCCCAACATGAAAAGTATATATACTGATCATATAGGTATAAAATGGATAAAAACAAGTTAAAGAACTTATAAAGGAATTAATGGACTTAAAATAGGTAAAATCTATAAAACTAGTGAACTAGTAAGACGTTACCAAAACGTAAACACTAAAACGAGTAAACGAGGATTTATAAACCCACTTGATCATCATCATATGTACAAAGTCATCATATGTATATTGTTATTTTGATAAAAGTCATTGAACCGAGTCTAAGACCGATTATTATTTATATAGGTTTCCGTGACCGAAGCACGCCCGTAGCCGATAATCCGCCTTTCATTAACAACGTGAGTTCATAGCCTCACACTCTTTTAAATGTTTTATAAAATTATTTGTAAACCCGCGAGGGAGATAACATGCTAGATTTTTATAAAAATAGAACACAAGTAGTCCCGATTGTATGCTAAATGATATGGACCCGAATGATGCTATGACCCTATATTCGAGACTAAAAGGATTATTAGTAGTTAGGTTATGTCACTTAAAGTCCCATTAGCATGAATTGTGAACTACCGGGTTTTGGTAGACGCTTATGCATTTGATAGTACTATTTGGGGACGATCACCCCAGTTCGCGTCTTGACGGTTGATCCCCGTCGTACCACATTGATTGGTAAGCGAATTTATGTATGAGAAGATTCCATAGCGTGATTTTTGTGACGACACGCTAACTTAGATGGGCAAATTGTTTGTCGGGTTCGCGGCCCGCTGTTTTCACAGTAAGGTAACAATGTCATGCGGCTAATAATAATCCTAATACAATATAAGACATAAATAATAAACGATAACGACGCTATTAACGATGAATATATTACCTATCATGGTAATATAGAGACTACGATCTCATGGACGGTTTCAGATGTATGCTTGATTTATATATTGCCTGACTAGCAATATGTGGACTTACTTCCGATATTATACTTGTGTTCTGATTTTAAATGAATGTAAATGATTGTTTTATGTAACGGTTTTCATTAAACTCTATGAATTCACTCGGCATTCGCTGATATGATTTTTGCATGTTTTTATCTCAGGTGCTTGAAGGTAATCCGGATGGAGATCGACTCTGATGGCCCACACTTAATATTAAAAATGTTCATTCGATCTGTGTTTTGTAAACTTAATGACCTGTATAATTTGGGACCTGTTGTACACTTTTGAAACTTTTTATCGAATGAATGTTTGTTAAACCTTGTACAACCATTTTTATGTGTTGTCTATGATTGGAGTTATTGTGCTATCCCGTAACACTCTGAAAGACCCTTCCGCTGTACCGATACGAAAAATGAGAGTGTTACAATGAATATAAGCACATAAACAATATAAGACAACATGTCGATTACTAGTCGTACATGCATCATCTAATTGATATGACAAGAATCCGAGTAAAGACTTTGTTATATAAAAAGCATTAAGAATAGTTTATGTTTGATTTCTATAACTAAGGTAGTAGATGAGATTATGCAAGAGTTGGTATATGTTTTAATCCACTAATCGCGACAAAAGTGATTAACAAGATTCATTTACTAGATGACATGAAACTCATCCATTCACATTAGTACTAGTCATGATCATGGATGAATCCAACATATAACAATGGTCTTACATAATAACATATAATACAAGAGCATCTAAATCACACATATAATCAAGAACCCAGGGAAAAAGTGCGTCGCACAAAACTAATTGTGCGTCGCACTTTGCCCTAGCAAAGCTAATAATCGTATCTAATCATAAGGTTATCAAACCTTAACCAATTGCACATCACACTACTCCATAATAACAGTAAACAAGATCATTTCAACAATATGTAAATCAAAGTAAAAGATTAACATAAATGAAATGAGAATTATACCACAAGGTGTTTTTCAATAATTTCTCCAAAAGGTTTATAAGTCTTTAAACTTATTACAATGGCTAGCAATACTTCTGAGTTCCTTGTTCCATCAACAATAACATCAACCAACTAAGGATTACCAACTCTAGTAACTATGATCAAGGATTTGGAAAATCCTTGATTATGAGATTCTCCTCAACAATGGAGAACTTATGGAATGAGATGTATGATATGCATGGCCATGGGTCTTATTTATAGTTACAAATTCGTAGCCTAAGAATTGTGGGAGTATCCCAAGAGTTCTCCGATAATAGCCATGCATAATGACACTTAATTGTGTAACTGCAGCAAAATGTGCGCCGCACTTTTCCAATTGTGCGCCGCACTTCTTCAAATGTAATGTGTGCCGCACTTTACAGTTTGTGCGCTGCACTTCTTGTGTTTCTCCAAAATTGGGGTACTTTGTATGTGCGCCGCACTTTTCTGATTGTGGGCCGCACTTTGGCTTCATTTCAGCATAATTCCATCTTTAGCCCATTTCTTCTTTATTTATTCATTCTTTTCCTTCATATTTCTTTGCAAGCTATAATGAAAACAATATTCTTTATTAGTATCAATTCAACCCATAATTTATTTATTTACATAGCAAACAAGGACAAATGCATCATTACAAACATTTATAAATGAGGCGTTATCAAATTCCCCATACTTAACTTCTTGCTTGTCCTCAAGTAAGGTAAAAATATATTCTTAATAAGTATCGATATAATAGATAAAGCCAACAATCGAAAACAAATATATCGCCATAAAACATCTCACGAAGTAGATATTTTTATTTCACACACTCTCCTTATTATGGTAAATTATCGCTCAATAGCTCGGTCATGAAAAGTAAATTACCATAGGCTTGTACAAGGAACTAAACTAAACCAAATTTGGCGTAAGCACCAAGTAAAATATCAAAAGAGGTCTTTTTCAAAAACTTATATTACCACCGCATGTTTAAAGAATAAATAATACATCATCTTTTACCATGTTGTTGCTTTACGAATTCATAACTCAAAACTTCTTAGGCTTACATTTGCCTTTTATTGTTTTTTTTCATTTTTTTCAATACTCTTCAACAATCTTTTGGGAAAACTTGTTTTCCCCCATACTTATGATCTACTATCATTTCGCAATAATTTTTTCCAACAATATATAATCATCTTAAAACATCAGCAAAACTTTCAATTTTTTCTCTTTTTCTTTTATTTTGCCTCTTTATAATTTAAAATACCTTTTATCATACAAGTATGATCCCATTATGGTCTCGTAAAGGTTACCAAGCACAAGTTCTAGAATTAAACTAATCATCGACACACACACAATTTGAAATGTAAGAATGCTTACGGAAAATATTCTCACAATTATGAATAAAGTATTGTGTAAATAACATTATCAATTCCGAGTCAAAATAGCTTTACAATTATAAGAATTATCAATCCTTCGACAAAAACTTTTTTTAAACAATTTTTAAAATTCGCCCAGAAAGTGCGGCGCACAATTTGAAATGCGCGGCGTACTTATGGGTACAGAAAATCCAGAAACTTCATTTCTTAAAAACAAGCTTATATTCGATCTTATTTTCACTCAATCAC
This sequence comes from Glebionis coronaria, assembly GCA_025667525.1. Taxonomy (NCBI): domain Eukaryota; kingdom Viridiplantae; phylum Streptophyta; class Magnoliopsida; order Asterales; family Asteraceae; genus Glebionis; species Glebionis coronaria. Next base: position 275,781,678 of record CM046875.1, on the reverse strand, counting down.
CCCCATAATTATTATGAGCATTGTCCCTAATGCTAAACATAAGGAAAAGTAAAATTAGAGGAAAATAAGAATAATACTCCCCTTTTATTCCAAGTCGTGAGCAAAGCCGAGATCTTCAATCGTTGCCTAAGTTCGCTTTGACTCGCTTGTTTTCTATAATTTAACACAAATAGTATATACAAACAGATTTCACATACCAAATTAAAAATAAAAATCCACACACAAAGTATTAAGTTGTCCTAATAATAAGTGTGAAAACACTTATTCTTTTACCACTTAATATAATAAAAACTAGACCAAAACATGTACTTAATGTCGTAAAAGTCAAAATTATGCGTGGTTTGTGTTTTGTTGTGTTTTAGGACAAAAATATGAAAAACGAAGAAAACACGGGCTTTTACGGGCTTTTATCGAAGAAAATGAAAAAAGACGAAGTCAAAAGATCAAGAGTACAAAAAGAACGAAAGTTAAAGGCCTATTCTGAAAATTTATCGAAGAAAAAGTCTAAAGACGGAATTTTAACGAAGTCGAACAACCAAGTCTAATAATAGAAGAAAATTAGAAGACGAGTTCATATTATCATTCGACAAATCCCGAGACAAATTTGAGAAAGACGAAGAAATTAAAAGACGAAAAGAAAAAGAGAAAGAGAGAAGAAACCAACACCACATCACCTCCTCCAATAAATAGCCTCCTAATCCTTCATTAGGAGGTGTTAGTTAAGTATATTTTAGTTTAATTTTTGTAAGGTAATTAGGAGTAGATTAATACTTTCTCTCTCTAGATTTACATTATGTTCTTAAGCTTTTCTTTCAAGTTTATTAATCTTTCATCTTAATCTTGTATCTGAATCTTTAATCTTCATCTTAATTTCAAGCTTTTCATAATCATTCTCATTCTACCTTTCTTGTTTTTAAATCTATTGTTTTGATTTGATTAATGATGTAGTTTGTTTAATCTTGTTCTTGGTTTGATTGATTTGCGTATTTGATTGTTCTTATTGATTTGGTGTGTCTGATGTTTTAGCTTATTGTGCTTATTTATTAATTAGTGTTTAGCTTATTTTCATTTAAATTGTTTTTATAGTTTAATCTTTTAAAAGTTGATTTTAAATATTTTGATTATTTAGTGTTTTTAAAGTTTTTGATTTGTGGCTTATTAGCTTTTTCTTAAAATTAGTTTGGTTAAAGTTTTGGTTAAGTGCTTATTTCATTTTAGCTTATTTTCATTTTGGTCATTTTTGTTTAATCCGGATTGTGAAAACCCTTATTCCGACTTATATTAAACTACTTTATTCCGAACTAAGACAAAATACATATTCCGGATTGTGTGCATGATCCACATTCCGGATTAGTAACAAAACATAACATTCCGGATTAAGTGGTGCTTGTGGATTCCGGATTGAGTTCAGATTATCCATTCCGAAAATTTGGAAATTAGGTATTCCAGATTAGTACTTTATTAGTATTCCGGATTGTCTGTGAATTATATATTGTGGATTACATGTCCATCACACATTCTGGATTAAATCAATTTGTAGGTATTCCGAATTAGGTTAAGAACCAATATTTCGGATTAGGTCTAGTTTTCTCTTATTCCGAATTATGTGTAAAATCCATGATTTTACCATGATTTTATGTAATGAAATTTCACCCATTAAATCTTGGAACACAAATTCACGTATTATATTTCTATAAGTCATGTGGGAACTTGTCCAATGTGCACATATACTTTTACATACATACTTGTTATAATAAGTTTGACTATGTAAACTATGTACCTAAAACAAGTAGTAAAAATACATAACCCACATTGATTAAACAACACTTAACAAAGATTGGAAAATATGCTACACCATATGTAATATAGCCGTATATAAATGTATGCATATTATAGGCATCCCTAAACCTTCTTGGACTAGCCCAAGATCATGTACTCTTTGTGTTAAACCCAGCGCAAGCCCACACAAGCCCACCCTCTCTTTTGGATAGCCATACACGGCACCAATGACATGTGGAAGGAGAAGGGATGCATGGGAAACACAAAAGCCAACACTTGGCACAAGTGTTCTTGCCTAGGCAATCATGCCTTTTTCATTCCCTTCCCTTTCTCCTCTTTAAGCCGAAACACATACATTCTCACGCACATGCAATCCAATCTTGTTCTCGCACCCCCTTCTCTCAAAAATCATACGGCTTAAAGCCATATACATCCAAAAAGCAAGTATTAATTCCACAAAGATACTTGTCTTATCTTTACTACAAATCATTAGTAGTATCATTCTCTTGGAACCACTATAAACAAGCCCTAGCTAAGTCATCAAGGCCACGAGTTTGTTTGTTTAGGGTTTTCTTCATCATCTTGAGTAGATCTCAAATCTCCTTGTTCATCTAGATCATTTGTGGTACTTTTAGGAAAGAGAGGTATACACATCATAATCTTTCATTTCTTCATGCATGCATCATCATACACCTATAAACACAAGTAAATAACATGTTAAAAATCAAGATTTGATAAAGCTATGACCCTTATAGGTCACGACATATTTATGCAAATCATGTTTATGATTTAAAATCTTGTAATAAGAAACTTATGACTTATGTGTTATGTTTTAAACTTGATTTAAAAACCATATGAAACTTTTTTTTAAATCTAAACATTTCATGACTTACAAATCTTTTTTATGGGACTTTGGTTAACCAATAACCATAGATCTCATGAAATGAACTTGTGCAACTTAAAGATCATGAAAACCATGACCTTAAAGGTCACGGCTAAATTAAGTGGTGACTATATGATTGGTTTTCTAAGTTTTGACTAATGGAATATGAAATGTTACATGCTAAATGCACTATTAAAAATCATCAAAGTAACTTATGTGAATATATGTAGCCGTGGATTACATATGACCCTAAATGGATTAGATGTACAATATAGCCGTGGGCTATATATTGTTTTCATGGAATATTAGTAGTCTTGGGAACATGCATGTGACCTAGATAATCATGATTGTATTTTTGTAAATATTTATAAGACTTAAAAACTAGCTAAAGTGTTTATCCTTGAAATACCAAGATTTAAAAATATAGTCGTGAGCTATATATGAGTGTACATGGATCTATTTTTGATTTTTAAGTCTAGACATAGTTTAGATCTTATTTTGGATTTGTGACTTATTTTTTATGATGTGTACATAGTTAGATCTCTTTTTGTAACACTTATAAATTACATGCAACCTTGAAATGAGACTTGACTTATCTTAATAAGCTATAACTAATATTAGCCGTGGGAAATAAGCTTCTACTAGGGCTTCTGACTTACTTATAACCTTATAACACACCTAGATCTAATTTGGTATAAAACATAAAACAAATTTTAAATTTTATTCGTCTATTTAGATTTAAAACTAAATATTGATAAGCTCATAATAAGCTTATAAGAATATCCTAAGTTAAAACTTACAAAAAATATAAAGTAATGTTAATGGGCTAATTAAGCCCATGAAATGTTAATCTAAAACTTAATGGACCCAATAAGCCCATTTGATAAACCTTAGTAACTTAAATGGACTTAAGATTACACTTAGGCCCATTTAACTAACTAAAGGACTTAAAAATGTATTAAGCCCAATAAATGATTTAAAGGCCCATTTAAATAAATTAGTGGACTTGAAATATATTTAAGCCCACTAAAATAGCCCACTAGATGGTTAGCCTATTTAATGAGCCCATATAAAGTTTGAATGTTAAAATAAAAGTTTTTATAATAAAATATAACTTATAAAAACTTTTCGGATGAAAATGACAATTTATAAAACTTAAGGACTAAAATTGTTACTTATGAAACTTGTTTTGATAAACTAGTAAACACAAGGACTGAAAATGTAAATATCCAAAAGTCTAGGGTTTAATAAATACTATCCGTGGCAAATTAAACCCTAGGGACCATTTTGGGAAGTTTCTAAAAGTTATTTTGTCATTTTAAAACCCTAAGGACTATTTTGTAATTTGTCGAAACTTAAAGAAGCCCTAGCGGCTATTTTTATAATTTTAGTAAAGTTACAAAACCTAGATATAATTAGGGGACTAAATCTGCCATGAGCCGAAACTTTAACAAGCCCTAGGTACTAAATATGTAAAATCCGAAAATTATACTTGTTTAATAATATAGAGGGACTAGTTTTGCCATATTCCGAAACATTACCAAGCCCTAACCTTAAAAATCTATTTTAATTATAATAAAACATAATTAAAAACACTTAGACAATAAGAATTAAGGCATAAATTCTTAAGTTTAAATTATTTTATAAATATTAAAATACTTTATGGAAACTTTGAAGTTAAATAAATATTATATTTTATATTTTTTGTTTTACTTTAGGAAATAATTGTATAAACAATTATGAATATGTATTACTCATACATAAACTCATATACTTTTAGAAAATAAAATCTATATGAACGTTGGAGAAATTGAATGTTAAAATTTAAGTAGAACATCTTATGTCTACTTAAAATATGAAAGTTAATATTAAAGTTTAAATGAATGATTATAATACATGAACTACGAACATGAACTAATATTAAGTAGGATTTTTGTGTTTACATAATAATGAAACCTAGTAGTAAATGAGTGATTATAATACTTGAACGATGAACGTAATCTAATATTTTAAGTAGAACATTTTATGTCTACTTAACTAAGAAACTTAATATAAGTTAATACATATATGCTAACTGATATTAATAGTTAAACATTTTATGTTTACTTAGAAATGAATATTGATGCTACTTGAACTACGGTTATTTAGATAAATATTGTGGTATAAATAAACTGAATAAAATCTGTATAAGCATACATATATGTTCTTTGTACTATCTATTAAGACGGTACTATTTGATTAGGCATAACCTTGGCGTGAGCTTTAATTGGATATTCGTATTAAACAGCAATTGCCTACTCCCAGGTGAGTTTACAGCCCCATATAAACTTTTGATAAAACTTTCCCTTTTGGGAAAGAAAATATGCAAACACATAATAAACACAACTGGATTGTATAAACTTGACTATGATTGATTATTATTGAAACTGTTAATTTTTTGTAAATCGCTCGAATGTTATAAATAGATCTATTAGGGATTGACCATCCCCGTCTGGGTAAGTCATGCTCACTGTGCCTTGGCTGGGAAAATAGACGTATACCATGTTAGAACTAGAATGGGTGTCTTTTTGTAAGATACTACATCCTCATCTGTTGAGGACCACGGAGGTTAAGCTTCAGTTTCTAATAATAAACAAATGTTATCTACATTTTAGTGAGAATGCTTTGTGCATTGTCACTTCTATGCTTAGTGTATGTCCAAACTAATTAATTGTTAAAATCTCTAAATTCACCAACTTTATGTTGACCCCCGTTAGTATGTTTTGCATAGGAATATGAAGTTAGTACGTGGTGTGTGCATGGTCTCCAGCATCTTAGAAATCTGCATCATAGGACTCGTCAGGGGTTCTATTTGGGAAATATAAACAATCACCTTCTGTCATGCTTAAGAAAATTTTATTTTATTTGTTTACCAAACATGTAATCTGATTTAATTAACTCTTTATCTTATGCGATATGGACTATATGCTATCGATCCACCCTAGTGACATCTCCGTCGATATTTCCGCATATTTTGACCCTACCCGGGGTGTCACAGAGAATGGTATCATAGCATTAGTTATAGAGAACCATATAAATTTTTAAATATAATAAAAATAAAATGATTTTTCTTTTATTTAAAACTGGACTATAACTTATAAAAATATTTTTGGGATTTTATCTTGGGACCGTATTAGTTAAGCATATAGATCTTAGGGCATTTTATGCTATGTGAACAAATTGTATATATATATATATATATATATATATATATATATATATATATATATATATATATATATATATATATATATATATATATATATATATATATATATATATATATATATATATATATATATATATATATATATATATATATATATATATATATATATTTACTAAACATGATTATTAATACTGTTTAGTAAGTTATTGCTATGAAAAATGTTAGACGTGCTAAACCTGAAAATTTTACACTACATAGTAAAATACTGAAACGAAAACATAGACAATATTACACCAAACTTCGCACATACAAATTGATAAATGAACTACTTAAATGATAATACATATATATATATATATATATATATATATATATATATATATATATATATATATATATATATATATATATATATATATATATATATATATATATATATATATATATATATATATATATATATATATATATATATATATATATATATATATATATATATATATATATATATATATATATATATATATATATATATATATATATATATATATATAGTATTAATATTTGTAACCTTAAAACATTATAATAATTGTTTAAAAGGGATATATTTCATAAAGCATGTAATCTAAATAATATTGTTCTTTGTTTGTAAGCTTATACTCACTTCAAACTTAAAATAATACTATTTCAGAGCATTATGACTCCGCCTACTGCATCCACGACTCTTCTACCCAGAGTAGCTCCTACCCTAGTTGTTTGTTCATCCCCACGATCGACACAGTGTAGATGGTTGTCAGCCTCAGATTCAGAGGATGACCCAGCCACCGAAGCTGTACTCCCAGAGGACCCTTTTTCCATCTCAGCATCAGCCACACTAGCCCCAACCTCTATGGAGGAGGACCGAGTCCCTTCTATCATACCATCTTCCATGCCTCCATCTTTATCATCGGGCTATTTCTCCGGGCCCGCACCCGTCTCCACTTATGAGACCGGGTGTGACAATCTGTAAATTTCAGGTCATTATTTATTCTCGATTTATATTTTTATAAGCTATAATTTTCATTTTTAAAGAACTTACTTCAAATTTCGAGGAAACGTGAACCCTAGTGCGTAAACGCGTAATTCACGACGAACCAGAAAAATTCAACTTTAGGCATCGATAATTATATCATTAGAATGCCATAGAAGTAATTTCATAATATTTGTTTCATTTTTCCTATTCCGGGACTATTTTATGTTTACGAGAAAATTTACGTTTTTAAGTCGAACCGCAAATCAAGGCTTTTTGCATACTTAATCTTAACAAATTTACATACAAAATTAAACAAAAAAAAATATTTTCCACTTAAATCCAGCCCTATTGGGGCGTTAATAGCAAGTGCACAAGGGTGCATTTGGATTGGTTAAAGTGATGGCAAGATATGTTTAGTAGACATATTAAACATACAATAATTTTTACTTCTCATTTCTTACAAGAAAAAATCACATAACACTCTCTTTATCTCTCTAAGTTGCTGGCCAAAACAGCCCTCAAACACCAAATTTATAAAGCTTTTGAAGATTAAATACATAGTACACTAGTGAATATGACTACCTAGTGTGTTTGTGTGCATTTGGAAACACTTAAAAAGGTGTTTTAAGCTTGTTTTTGCTAATTATTGGGGATGAAGTTGGAGGGTACTTTAAAAATCAAGAATCACTTCATATATAGGAGGTTTTAATGGTGGTTTAGAGTGAAGAAGCTACATTGGGTTGAAGATTTCAATCCTTTTTGGTATTTGGTTGATCTAACCAACTAGTCTTCATTTTAAAGGTATAATGAAAAACCTAACATACTTGGATTTTTAAAATTCATATGAATATATATATGTATATAAATATTCACTGACATTTATTTTATCAAGAAATTATAAACTTGATGCATGCATAAATCTTGATTAGATATATGGATAACTAGCTAAAAAGAAGAAAGAAAATTTATAAAATTTGTGGGCTGTAAATAGTGGGGTTTTCCGAAAAATTATAAAAGTGACCATATTGATTTTTTACCCTAGATCTGTAGAAAAATGTTTTGTGGTGATTTTGGCGGCAAAATCACCTAATGAATCAAAATATTGAGCAAGATATAGCCAAAATACGATAAAGACTAAATTCTGGACCAACAGTTTTGAACATACTTTTACTTCATATTTTTGAACTATAAAGTATACTTTTTAAAAATTGTAGATTTAGTAGACATCATAACTTAAACATGGCCGCTGACCTTGCGTCTATTACTATCACGGATTGTGACTTATGGTCAAAACGGGTAGAGTAAACTTTGGGGTGAAAAATCTGATTTGACCACTTATTATTAAAAACTAGGTTGCTGTGGTTTGGTAATGTATAAAAATGATTTGTTGTGCATTTTGAAAACTAGATTCATGAGGCTTTCCAGGGGAGAAAACCTCATGTTTCTAGCCTTCATGGTTTGGGAGAACCAATCCCATGAAGATGGACCAAAACAGTTTTTCACCAAACTTTAAACTTGCTCACTGTTGGTATTTTGAACATTTACAAAAACGGGTAAACCTTCAGGTTGATTAGCCAATTGTTCTAGAATCTAGATTTCAAGACCTTTCCAGTGGTAAAAACCACAAGGTCAATGGCTTTATGGTTTGGGAGATATGCCCTCCCTAAGTCAGCCTTGTCGGGAATGCTTTTATGACTTTTACGTCTAGAGTTATCTTAAACTTGTGCAAACCAAAAGAAAATGATTGAATGGGGATTTCGATTTATAAATTGGGATGGAAATGCAGGTTGTAAACTATATTGGATATGTTTACACCTTAGCTTATTTAATGGGGCAATGTAGCTTATGTATTGCATCATATGGAACATTTGTGCATCATAGTTTTACGTATTCATAAAACGCGTATTTAAGGCCGTGATCACGTTTGTAGGTCGCGGATAGTCCTTGGGATAACTTTGTCATTTCTCTACAGTCCGGTTCGTTCATCCGTTGTATCGCACTAAGGTGAGTCTATAGCCTCGCTTTTAAATTCTTAAAGATGATTTTATAAACCCCGCGAGGGAGATAACATGCTTGTTTTAATAATAGAACACAAGGGACCCGTTATAGATGCCTTGATTATTATAAGTTGCTTATTAGCTGAATAAAAGTCGCAACAAATATGTCATGAATTTTTAGCTACCGAGTAATGGTAGACGCTTATACATGGAATAGTACTATTCGGGAGGACCGACCTCCTCCCGTCCTATGATGACTAGCTATCGTTGAGGCACGTTGAGGCCTAATTATGAGATATATGTGTGAGAGTATAAAATGCACTTAGCGAGGTGTATAGTGGGCAAATATTATGGTAACGTTTTAATGTCATGATACTTATAATAAATCTTAGTAACTTCCACATGGTTATGGTTGATGGTTTAAAAATATACTTGTGTTCGGTATGGTTTATATTAAACTCTATAGATTCACTCAACTTTTGTTGACAAATTTAGCATGTTTTATCTCAGGTCCTTGAAGGTAATGGCGAAAGAGAGATTCGGATGCTTGCGAAAAATAAAGTTGCAAAAGACTCACTATTTTGTGGAAAAATCATTCATTATCTTTTAAGTGGGAAAATTTGTAATCTTTTGTGAACTTATATTTGGGACCATTTTATGAATTACTTATTAACTTTTGTTAAACTTGAATGATAATATTTAAAAACGATTCTTTTGAATCGTTTTCTATTGCTTGAGTTGTTATATTATGAAGTAGCACCCCATATGAGCTTCCGCATATGACGCGAAATTGGGGGTGTTATAGATTGGTATCAGAGCTTAAGTTATAGAGAACGAAAAGATTTCCAAAATAATTTTTTTTTGAAATCTTTTAACTATAACTATCGCAAGCGAAATCTCCGAATTACCGATGGGACCGGAAAGAGAATATTTATATATATATATATATATATATATATATATATATGTGAAATATGTATATGTTGTAAATTTGGATTAATTGTACTTGTAAAGTACAAGTCATATTTCATTTATTTAATTATAAATTTTATTTTCTAATTCGAGATATTAATTCGACGCAGATTGTCATGGAGAACCCGAATATTCCTAACGTTAACGCCGAAGCAATTCCCGAAGTCACTCTTGCCATTCCCGAACCAAATCATGTCGTGGCAGCCTATGAACCAAATGACTTGGGAGACATTCCCGAGGACGATGAGAGGGCTGAATATGATGACGAGGAGGAACCTGAAGAGGATCCCGAAGAGGAACCCGAAGAGGATCCAGAAGAGGATCCCGAAGAGGAACCCGAGGACGAGGCAAATGACTTGATTGAAAATACCGCTTAGGTCTACCTTCCTTATGATGGGGTGGATGAACAAGAGCTTCCACCATTGGCCAATCATGCAGATCCCAAATCTGATCCTAATATCGAGGGTGCAGAAATCATACCCGAGATAAGGGTTGCAGCTCGTTTTCAAAGACCTCCTGCTGTCCGTACTTTTCCAAGGTGTTTCTATGAGAGGGGAGAATCCTCTAATGCTCGTGATCCACTTCACACGAGTGGACTTGAGCCATGGATCATAAAGCGTGACTTGGAGGCTACAATTAAATGCCTAAGATTGACTGAAGCCAAATTGGGAACATGCCGAACTCAGGTAGCTCTCCTTAACTCCAAAATTAATATTGGGGAAAAAGAGAGAATGTTGCTCGACCTTGATCTAAAGGAAAATGGGCGTGTGTTGGAAAATGTTCTTAAAAAGTTGTGTGCTTTGGAAAGTGGTGAAAATGCGGTTTTGAAAAACAAATTGGAAGAATATGAAATTAGGCTTGAAATGGCTCGTAGGGATCGCGAGAGGGTTGAAAGAGAGTTGCACGATCAGCGAATGTGGAATGGAAACTTCTTCTCCGCAATGGTTGCAAAGAGGTATGTTCTCGAGCCACCAACTGTGGAAGATACCGAGGGCTCTAGGAAGAAAGCGAAGACATCACCTTCCGATGAGAGCGAGGGCCCTTCCAAGCCACCCGGATCACCTCGTGACTCTTAGATTTCTTAGTTCATCATTCTAATATCTTTTGTAATCACTAACTAAATTGTGACATCAGTTAGTAGCACTTATCTTTTGGAGTTGTATGTCATTAAATGACGACGATCTTTAATGTATGACTATGCAACTTGTATTTGTTAAGTGATTAATGAAATGATGATCTTTTGTTTCAAAATTCCTATATCGTTCTATTATTGTTGTATATTCCTTGTGCCTTGATATATATATATATATATATATATATATATATATATATATATATATATATATATATATATATATATATATATATATATATATATATATATATATATATATATATATATATATATATATATATATATATATATATATATATATATATATATATATATATTGTGTTGGACTAATAATGCTTAAATAAGGTGATTTATCGTTATCTTGTAGAAATAAATAGACCATTTATTTGAACAAAGGAATTATAAATTATTGAACCATTTATTTATGAAAACTTATTTGCATAGGTTTGGTCGACCTATGGAAATAAAGGTTTATAAATACATGGGCTTAAACATATGAAGTTTTACATAAGTAAAAATATGATTGCTCGGTATGTAAAAAAAAAAAAATTCGTGCTTCTGTTTCGATTTCTTCTCGATCAATTAATTATTAAATTAATTAGTTCATTATCTTTATTCCATTCTATATTCTTTAACCCTTCTAAAATTCTTATTTCTTATGTTATCTAATACAATCATTAAATGAATACTCATTATGATCTGATTTGTATGTAACAGAATCATGCTACCAAAGACTATGACTGAGGCACAAACGCGCACAATTATCAGTGAGCAAGTTGCAGCGGCTATGACAGTTTTTCTGTCAAATTTTACCAATGGGGCCGGTGGTTTGGGAGGTGCTGGAGGTTCTGGAGGAGTTGGCGGTTTTGGTGGGGCTGGCGGTTCCGGTGACGGAGCTGGCGGTTCTAGAGGAGCTGGCGGTTCTGGTGGGGCTGGCGGTTTCGTTGACGGAGCTGGTGGTTCTAGAGGAGCTGGCGGTCATGGTGGGGCTGGCGGTTTCGGTGACGGAGCTGGCGGTTCTGGTAGGGCTACTGGGACTAATGGTGCTGGTAATGGTAGAATTGGGGAAAATACTTGTGGTGCAAACTTACCTAATGGACATGTATTAAGAGGTTGTGATTACACTACATTTATGAAGTGTAAACCACAAAATTTTAAGGGAACTGAAGGTGCTGTAGGGTTGTGCCAGTGGTTTGAGAAGCTGGAATCTGTCTTCTAGATAAGTAACTGTGTTGAAGCTGATAAGGTTAAATTTGCAACAGCTAATCTTCAAGGTCGTGCCTTGACTTGGTGGAATGGGAGACTTTCCTCTATGGGTATTGATGCTGCTTATGAAACACCATGGGTTGTGGTAAGGAGGTGGATGACTGAGGAATTCTGTCCTTGCAGTGTGATTCAAAGGTTGGAGCAAGAATTGTACAACCTAAGGCTAAAAGGGACTGACATTGATGGGTATACCAACCGTTTTCACGAGTTGGCACTTCTATGCCCAAGAATGGTGGAACCTGAACATGTTAAGGTGGAACAATACATTCGTGGTCTAACTAAGAACATCCGTGGTGATGTGACTTCATCTGAACCGGCTGACATCGATAAGGCAGTCCGCATGGCTTATCAGCTCATGGGACAAATTATTCAAGATAAAGCTGATGAGGTTACATTTGGTGAGAATAGAAAGGGTGATGGAGACCGTGGTGGTAGCAGTGACAGCAAACGCGACCATAACCGTCAACAAAACCAGAAGAGAGCCAATGCAACTGCTATGGTTAATGTTACACCAAACAACAAGGATGCTAGTCCAAATTGTAAAAATAAGAAGCATGCTGGGGATTGTTGGAAGTGTGATAGTTGTGGTAAGTTGGGACATAAGGCTAATAAATGTCGAGCTCTTGGCAAAAATGTGACTTGCTTCAACTGCAACGAAAAGGGTCATATGAAAAAGGATTGCCCGAAGCTGAACAAGGGTGGCCAGGGTGGAAATAACCGTGGTGCTGCTTTTCAGTTGAAAGCTGTTGAGGCTCAACAAGACCCGAAAGTTGTTACTGGTACGTTCTTACTAAACAATCGTTATGCTTCTGCTCTGTTTGATTCGGGTGCCGATAAGAGTTTGGTATCTACGAATTTTAGCTCCCTTATTGATATTGATTCCGTTGAGTTAGATGTTAAATATGAAATTGAATTGGCCGATGGAAAAATAATAAGTACCAATAGCATCCTAAAAGGGTGTACTCTAAATCTATTGAACTATTCCTTCCAAATCGATCTTATGATAATTGAACTAGGAAGTTTTGATGTTATAATTAGGATGGATTGGTTGTCTCGGTATAACGCATCTATCTTGTGTGGTGAGAAAAAGGTTAGGATTCCCTTGAATGACAAAACCTTGGTTATCGAGGGCGACAAGAATAATTCTAGATTAAAGATCGTATCATGTATTAAGGCCCAAAAATACATAGAAAGAGGTTGTGAACTATTTTTAGCTCAGGTAACCAAAGTTGATTCTGAAAAGAAACAAATTGATGATGTTCCTGTCGTGCGTAATTTTCCTGATGTATTTCCTGATGAACTGCCCGGACTTCCGCCACCAAGGCAAATAGATTTTCGTATTAATCTTATTCCTGGTGCTGCACCTGTGGCGCGTGCGCCATACCGTTTAGCACCATCTGAAATGAAAGAATTATCGGAGCAATTGCAAGAGTTATCCGGGAAAGGCTTTATTCGACCGAGCTCGTCACCATGGGGAGCTCCGGTATTATTTGTGAAAAAGAAAGATGGGTCGTTTCACATGTGCGTCGACTATCAAGAGCTGAATAAATTAACTATCAAGAACTGGTACCCTTTACCAAGGATCGATGACTTATTTGATCAGATACAAGGTTCTAGTGTTTATTCAAAAATTGATATGCGGTCCGGTTACCATCAACTTCGCGTTCGCGAGGAGGATATTCCAATTACAGCCTTTAGAACTCGTTATGGACATTACGAGTTTCAGGTGATGCCGTTTGGTTTGACCAATGCGCCGGCGGTGTTCATGGATTTAATGAACCGTATGTGCAAGCCATATCTTGATAAATTCATGATCGTGTTCATTGATGATATTCTGATTTATTCCAAGAATAAAGAGGAACATGGAAAACACTTGAAGACTATCTTGGAATTGCTAAGGAACGAAAAATTGTATGCAAAGTTTTCAAAATGTGATTTTTGGATTGAATCCGTACAACTTCTTGGTCACGTGATTGATAGCAATGGAGTTCACGCCGATCCCGCAAAAATCGAAGCCATTAAAAATTGGGTTGCACCTACTACTCCAACCGAAGTGCGGCAATTTTTGGGTTTGGCCGGTTACTACAGAAGGTTTATTGAGGGGTCTTTGTTAATATCCAAGCCATTAACGAAGCTTACTCAGAAAAATAAGCCGTACGTATGGGGTGACGATGAAGAGGAGGCATTTCAGACGCTGAAACTTAAATTGTGTAGTGCGCCAATCTTATCACTTCCCGAGGGCAGCGAGGATTTCGTTGTCTATTGTGATGCATCTCTAAAGGGATTTGGGGCTGTTTTAATGCAACGGGAAAAGGTCATTGCGTATGCTTCTAGGCAACTTAGGAAGAACGAAGAAAAATACACTACCCATGACTTGGAATTGGGCGCGGTGGTCTTTTCTCTTCGCCTTTGGAGACATTATTTGTACGGCACTAAATGTACGGTATTCACCGACCATAAGAGTCTACAGTATATTATGGATCAAAAAGAGCTAAACATGAGGCAACGTAGATGGATAGAGCTTTTAAGTGATTACGATTGTACCATTCGTTACCACGCTGGAAAAGCAAATGTGGTAGCCGACGCGTTAAGCAGGAAGGAAAGGGATAAACCTCTCCGAGTGCGTGCTTTAGTAGTAACGGTAAATAATAATTTAACGGAACAAATTCGAAAGGCACAAGCGGAAGCTATCAAGGCAGAAAATATTAAATCTGAAAAATTTCGTGGTGAAGGTGAACCCTTTGAAATTAGGTCTGATGGTACAAAATGTTAAAGGGGACGAGTATGGTTACCATTATTTGGAGGATTGAGGGATCTAATCATGTTGGAATCTCACAAGTCCAAGTATTCCATCCATACCGGATCAGATAAAATGTATCATGATTTGAAGAAGTTGTACTGGTGGCCGAACATGAAGGCGGATATTGCAACTTATGTTAGCAAGTGCTTGACATGTGCTAAGGTCAAGGCTGAATACCAAAAGCCATCTGGACTGCTTCAGCAACCGGAGGTTCCTATTTGGAAATGGGAACGCATTACCATGGACTTTGTTACTAAGCTTCCAAGGACCCCATCCGGTTTTGATTCTATTTGGGTGATTGTGGACCGATTGACCAAATCAGCCCACTTTATCCCGATAAATGAAAAATTCAAGTTTGAGAAACTCGCCCTTATTTACTTGGAGGAAATTTTTTGTAAACACGGTGTGCCTATATCTATTATCTCAGACCGTGACATTCGTTTCGCATCAAAATTTTGGGGATCACTTCAAAAATCATTAGGGACTAATCAGGATATGAGTACTGCTTATCATCCTCAAACTGATGGGAAAAGTGAAAGGACAATTCAAACATTAGAAGACATGTTGCGCTCTTGTGTGATTGACTTTGGTAGTAGTTGGGATAAGCACTTACCATTAGCAGAATTCTCCTACAATAATAGTTATCATGCTAGTATTAAAGCTGCACCTTTCGAGGCTCTTTACGGAAGGAAATGTCGATCGCCGGTATGTTGGAGTGAAGTTGGGGATGCCCAACTCACCGGACCAGAATTGATTCGCGAGACTACCGAAATGATTGTGCAAATCAGAAATCGTTTGTTAGCCGCTCGTAGTAGACAGAAAAGTTATGCCGATGTGAGACGAAAACCTTTGGAATTCGAGGTAGGTGACAAGGTTATGCTAAAAGTATCACCATGGAAAGGCGTTATACGCTTTGGGAAGCGTGGGAAGTTAGGTCCCCGCTATATTGGACCATTTGAGATCATATCAAGTGTGGGTCCAGTAGCATATAAACTTGAATTACCTCGGGAGTTGCAAGGAATCCATAATACTTTTCACGTGTCGAACCTAAAGAAGTGGTTGTCTGATGAAGACCTCAATATCCCAATGGATGAAGTTAAGATCGATGACAATCTGCACTTCATCGAGGAACCCGTCAAGATCATGGATAAGGAGGTGAAGCAATTAAAGCAAAGCCGGATCCCTATTGTCAAGGTCCGATGGAACTCAAGGCGTGGACCAGAATTTAATAGGGAACGTGAAGATCAAATATGGAAGAAATATCCGCATCTGTTCAACTTCAACAAGAAGCCGGACTCTAAGTCGAATTGATCTTCAGGGACGAAGATCCTTGTTAGATGGAAATGCTGTGACAATCTGTAAAATTCAGGTCATTATTTATTCTCGATTTATATTTTTATAAGCTATAATTTTCATTTTTAAAGAACTTACTTGAAATTTCGAGGAAACGGGAACCCTAGTGCGTAAACGCGTAATTCACGACGAACCGGCAAAATTCAACTTTAGGCATCGATAATTATATCATTATAATGCCATATAAGTACTTTCATAATATTTGTTTCATTTTTCCTATTCCGGGACTATTTTATGTTTACGAGAAAATATACGTTTTTAAGTCGAACCGCAAATCGAGGCTTTTAGCATACTTAATCGTAACAAATTTACATACAAAATTAAACAAAAAAAAATATTTTCCGCTTAAATCCAGCCCTATTGGGGCGTTAATAGCAAGGGCACAAGGGTGCATTTGGATTGGTTAAAGTGATGGCAAGATATGTTTAGTAGACATATTAAACATACAATAATTTTTACTTCTCATTTCTTACAAGCAAAAATCACATAACACTCTCTTTATCTCTCTAAGTTGCTATCCAAAACATCCCTCAGACACAAAACTTATAAAGCTTTTGAAGATTAAATACATAGTACACTAGTGAATATGACTACCTAGTGTATTTGTGTGCATTTAGAAACACTTAAAAAGGTGTTTTAAGCTTGTTTTTGCTAATTATTGGAGGGTACTTTAAAAATCAAGAATCACATCATATATAGGAGGTCTTAGTGGTTGTTTAGAGTGAAGAAGCTACATTGGGTTGAAGATTTCAATCCTTTTTGGTTGTTGGTTGATCTAACCAACTAGTCTTCATTTTAAAGGTATAATGAAAAACCTAACATACTTGGATTTTTAAAATTCATATGAATATATATTTATATAAATATTCTTTGACATTTATTTTATCAAGAAATTATAAACTTGATGCATGCATAAATCTTGATTAGATATATGGATAACTAGATAAAAACAAGAAAGAAAATTTATAAAATTCGTAGGCTGTAAATAGTGGGGTTTTCTGAAAAATTATAAAAGTGACCATATTGATTTTTCACCCTAGATCTGTAGACAAATGTTTTTTGGTGATTTTGGCGGCAAAATCACCTAATGAATCCAAATATTGAGCAAGATATAGCCAAAATACGATAAAGACTAAATTCTGGACCAACAGTTTTGAACAGACTTTTACTTCATATTTTTGAACTATAAAGTATACTTTTTAAAAATTTTAGATTTATTAGACATCATAACTTAAACATGGCCGCTGACCTTGCGTCTATTACTATCACAGATTGTGATTTATGGTCAAAACGGGTAGAGTAAACTTTGGGGTGAAAAATCTGATTGGACCACTTATTATTAAAAACTAGGTTGCTGTTGTTTGGTAATGAATAAAAATAATTGGTTATACATTTTGAAAACTAGATTCATGAGGCTTTCCAGGGGACAAAACCTCATGTTTATAGCCTTCATGGTTTGGGAGAACCACTCCCATGAAGGTGGACCAAGACAGTTTTTCACCAAACTTTAAACTTGCTCACTGTTGGTATTTTGAACATTTAGAAAAATGGGTAACCATTCAGGTTGATTAGCCAATTGATCTAGAAACTAGATTTCAAGACCTTTCCAGTGGTAAAAACCACAAGGTCAATGGCTTTATGGTTTGGGATATATGCCCTCCCCAAGTCAGCCTTGTCGGGAATGCTTTTATGACTTTTACGTCTAGAGTTATCTTAAACTTGTAGTGTTTTGTTGTGCAAACCAAAAGAAAATGATTGAATGGGGATTTAGAATTATAAATTGGGATGTAAATGCAGGTTGTAAACTATATTGGATATGGTTACACCTTAGCTTATTTAATGGGGCAATGTAGCTTATGTATTGCATCATATGGAACATTTGTGCATCATAGTTTTACGTATTCATAAAACGCGTATTTAAGCCCGTGATCACGTTTGTAGGTCGCTGATAGTCCTTGGGATAACTTTTTCATTTCTCTACAGTCCGGTTCTTTCATCCGTTGTATCGCACTAAGGTGAGTCTATAGCCTCGCTTTTAAATTCTTAAATATTATTTTATAAACCCCGCGAGGGAGATAACATGCTTGTTTTAATAATAGAACACAAGGGACCCGTTATAGAAGCCTTGATTATTATAAGTTGCTTATTCGCTGAATAAAAGTCCCAACAAATATGTCATGAATTGTTATCTACCGAGTAATGGTAGACGCTTATACATGGAATAGTACTATTCGGGAGGACCGACCTCCTCCCGTCCTATGACGACTAGCTATCGTTGAGGCACGTTGAGGCCTAATTATGGGATATATGTGTGAGAGTATAAAATGCACTTAGCGAGGTGTATAGTGGGCAAATATTATGGTAATGTTTCAATGTCATGATACTTATAATAAATCTTAGTAACTTTGTTTGATCCACATGGTTATGGTTGTGGTTTTAAAATATACTTGTGTTCGGTATGGTTTATATTAAACTCTATAGATTCACTCAACTTTTGTTGACAAATTTAGCATGTTTTATCTCAGGTCCTTGAAGGTAATGGCGAAAGAGGGATTCGGATGCTTGCGAAAAATAAAGTTGCAAAAGACTCACTATTTTGTGGAAAAATCATTCATTAGCTTTTAAGTGGGAAAATTTGTAATCTTTTGTGAACTTATATTTGGGACCATTTTATGAATTACTTAATAACTTTTGTTAAACTTGAATGATAATATTTAAAAACGATTCTTTTGAATCGTTTTCTATTGCTTGAGTTGTTATATTATGAAGTAGCACCCCATATAAACTTCCGCATATGACCCGAAATTGGAGGTGTTACACCGGGGAAGGCTCCAGGGCAGGACGTGTCGATTCCATTCAGGCCCAGATCTCCGCACTGGCTGCACGCCAGGAGCGAGAGATATACGATCTCCGCAGCCAGTTGACAGTCACTCAACAGAGCCATGTCGTCATCTATGAACGTATTGACACTCTTTTCCGCACTATGAGGGGACACTCCCAGACTGCTAAGGGCATCCAGGATAGGACGGACGAGGCACTAAAGTGGTTATTGGATGAGAACTACCGCCTCCACCAGCGCATTCAGGTCATGGAGGGTCTGCAACATCAGACCCACGCTGCTCTTGCCGTGCAAGAGCAATAATTATCAATTTTCTTTGATCTCGCCATTGTCCGGCATGATGGGGTTACTGGGGAGATGGCTTATCTCCGAGGGGTCGTCGATAGACTCCGGAACCAGCTACTGTCTGCAGTCCGTACGCTCAAGGAGACCCGAACGACAGTTCGGACTTTGTGGAACACCAGGAGGAATTCTGCAGCCCCACCAGCTCCATCCGCACCGTCAGCCCCGACATCATCTAGTGGACCATCCAGGCAGGATTAGTATAGACGTACTAGACTTCTTGTATGTCATGATAAGCTCACGGGTTGCATCCCGGCTATCATGACATAGGGCCTTTGTACTTTTATCTCTTTTTCAGCTTTTGGTGATGTAATCCCCTACTTTATCTTTTCTTTTCTTTGGGACATGTAACTTTGGGATATGATGTTTTTAAAGACTGTGTATCATTACGTTGGATTAGGCCCGACCGGCCTATGACTTAGATTGTGTTATGCTAAGATGACTGTTAAATTTCTCATGGAAATAACATGTAATCACTTTTTTTATTATATCTGTTGTGCAATGTATTATATCATGAGATCTTGACAGGTTATCCAAATTTGTTATGAAATCAGTGCATATTTTTTCTCGTGCAAATAATATAAAAACCGTACTAACGCTTGAACTAATAATATCATTTTGTATATGATTATAGACAAATGGTGATTACGAGGTCAAATCCCAATAACGCAACCACTTCCAATGCCGACAATGCTGAATCCCTGGAAGCTACTCGAAATGTCACTGCCGCACAACTGTGGGAAATGATAAGTGAAGGCATCACAACAGCCATGGCAGCCAGAGGAGCTGACCCAAATACAAACAATGATCCGAACTTCGATGCACGTAGAAACAACACCAACAGGGGTTGCTCTTACCCCGACTTCTTAAAATGTAAACCCTCATACTACCGAGGGAAAGAAGGAGTTGTTGAATTGATGCAGTGGTTTGAAAGACTAGAGACAGTCTTCCGCATCAGTGGTTGTGCTGACGAGGACAGAGTTAAGTTTGTTACGTGCACCCTACTCGAGAGTGCCCTTACCTGGTGGAACTCTGTGGTCGCCATCCTTGGACATAACGCTACTTATACTCTCACTTGGGCCAACCACAAGGAAAGAACGACTGAGAAGTATTGTCCCAGAGGAGAAATGAAGAAGTTGGAGGTCGAGCTGTGGGATCTCAAGTGTAAGAACAATGATATCCTTTGGTACAACCAAAGATTTCAAGAGTTAAGCTTGATGTGCACCAGAATGTTTCCTCTAAGGAGTGACAAGATTGAAAAGTATGTCAGCGGACTCCCTAACAACATTCATGACAGTGTGCTAGCTTCACGACCCACTATTGTTGAAGGTGCTATGGATTTTGCGACTGAGCTGATCAACAAGCGAGCCCGTAATCTGTCCGAGAGGCAAACAGACAACAAGAGGAAATCCGATGAAAACTCTCGTAGCCAGCACCAGCAGCCTCCCAAAAAGCAAAACGTTGGGCAATCAGATGACACTACTCCCACAACCCGCACCAAGAACTACTCAGGGACGAAGCCCAAGTGTTCAAAGTGCAACTACAATCATATGGTTGGAGGACAATGTCAAGGATGCTACAATTGTGGCCAAAAAGGCCATTTTTCTCGCAATTGTCAAACCAATGTTGCTACCCCAGGTCGACCTAATACCGATCCCGGGAACAGCAACAAGGGCAAGTCCAATGCACGTGGGAGTGGAAGTGGGCAGCAGGGAAACCGAAACCCCACTGGTGGGAGCAGTAGCAGACCGAAGAAAGCTATGGTATTTTACGAGTGTGGAACCCCTGGGCATTTGAGACCTGACTGTCCCAAGTGGGCCTGATAGGTGTGTAAACACCCATCCTTTTACCACTTAATTCTGGCTAAAACAAGACCAAAACACGTAATTAATATCATTTGTTTGGAATTATGCGTGGTTTTTGTGCTTATTGTGATTTCAGAGTTAACCGGATGAATATTAAAGAAAACATGGGATTGCACGGGTTTTATCAAGGAAAAAGACTGAAGACGAAGTCTATTGTCCAAGAGATGCAAAAGATTTGAAGTCACTAGGCCTATTCGAAGATTTATCGAAGAAAAGGACTAAAGACGGAAGATTTTCATGAGTCGAAGAAACTCAAATCTATTTAACAAAGAAATTAAAAGACGAGTTGGATTTAATCGACAACAAATCCCGAATCAGAATCGAAAACGTCAACTTTTCTGAAAAGACGAGAAGACAAGAAGAAAGGGAGAAAGCCCACTCACCAACCAACCACTAGGACTATATATAGTTTTTCCCTTCACACATTAGGGAGTTAGTTTTTCATTTTTTTTCTTTTTTCCAGTACTTTGTAGTTCGTCTCATCACAAACTCCATTAGGGAGTTTGGTGATTTTCATCTTTTTCTTTTCATCTTGTAATCATTGATCATCAACCTTGTTACTTTTCCCTTAATCAATCCATTCATCTTTTCATTAATCTTGTTCTTCATCATCTCTTTTTGCAAGTTCTTAAGTTTTTATTTGATTCAAGTTTGATCTTAAAAAGTTATTGAATTAGTGTTTTTATTAGTGGGATTTGTTCCTTATGGTATGTTAATGATTATTGTTTAATTTGGTAAAACCTTTTTAAGTATTTAGTTTGATTTGGAGTTAAAACCGTGTCCCCTGTTTTGCTTGCTGCTGTTACTGTTCTTCGTCTGCCCAGAATTTTCCGCATAGCCCATTTTGTGTTATCCTTATTCGGAATCTTTCAATATTCCGAATAGGGGTGTGTTCATTTCTGTTACTCGGAATATTTCAATATTCCGCATAGCCGTTTCTTCATTTCCTTATTCGGAACTTTTTCCGAATAGACTGGTTTTTCCCAATAGCCTTGTTTTTATATTATTCCGCATAGCATCATTTCTGTTTCCCTATTCGAAACATTTTCCGAATAGCCTGATATTCCGAATAGTTCATATTTTCCGAATAGGACTTTTCCTGTTTCCTTATTCGGAACTTTTTAATTATTCCGCATAGCCAATTTTTGTTTCCCTATTCGGAATATTCTTCCGAATAGCCGTTTTTCCGCATAGCCCTGATTTTTCCGAATGAAGCAAATGTTCAGCATAAGCAATCTTTCCGCATGGTGTAAACTTTCCGAATAGAGCAATCTTTCCGAATGGTCAAACATTCCGCATAGGGTATTTTCTCAATAGAATATTTTTCCAGTTTTGCTTATTATTTGTTACTTGTTTTAAGTTTACTTTATTACCATTATACTTACTTATCTGTTTAGTAGACTAGAAAACCAAATCCACTTTTTGTCACCAAGAACAAATCATTCTACTTTTAACTGAGATCAATTCGAGAGGATTCCGAGAATTAGAACCCACACAAAAACCCTTGTATCAAATGGCGCCGCTGCCGGCTCCTCTCGTTAAGATCAAAAGTTTTTTATAGAACTTGGATTTTGGGATCCGTTCCCCGTGAACGTTACTTTTTCCTAAAAATTTTCAAAAACACTAAAAAATATAAAATTTTCAAAAATCCTAAAAAAGTAAAAACAATAAAAACCAAAAATATTTTTGCTTTGTTTTTCTTTGTTCGTTCTTTTGCAGGTGTATGCGCACTCGATCCACGTCTTATCAAGAGCCCGAGCCTCTCGATAACTTAGACATGGCTGGTGTCCAAAACAACAATAACATACCACCTCCGAACAACAATAATCACAACAACAACCCGCCTTTCAACAACATGAATAACAACAACAATGAGCCACTTCCGGATAATCGCCCAATGATTGAACTGCTGCAAGCTCATGTTGATGGCAACACGGATCCAATTGTTATACCACCAATTGCCGCCAACAATTTCGAGCTCAAGTCAGGCTTTATCCAGATGGTCTCCGCTCAGCCATTCTTGGGACGAACCATTGATGACCCACATGACCATATCAAGAGATTTCTACAACTCACCAACACGGTCAAATTCAATGGAGTTTCGCAAGAAGTGATAAGGTTACAACTTTTTCCCTTTTCTTTAGAGGGACAAGCCCGGCATTGGCTTGCTAAGGAACCGCCACAGAGTATTCTCTCGTGGACGGATTTGGAAACAAAGTTCATCAATTACTTTTTTCCACCCTCTCGTACTACCGCTTTGCGGAATGAGATTATAAACTTTGAACAAAAGTACGATGAGTCTTTCAGTGAATCTTGGGATCGTTTTAAAGATCTTTTAAGAAAATGCCCACAACATGGTTTTACCAAAGTACATCAAATAAATACTTTTTACAATGGTTTAAGCATGAGTGACCAAGATTCACTGAATAGTGCCTCAGGGGGTAATTTATTGGCTAAGACTTCCAATGCTGCTTGGGATATCATTGAGAACAAGTCTCGTGTGCAAACCAAGAGCGTTAGGACCAATGTTGCTAGTGCTAGCACTAATGACAGCGACAAGCGATTAGACAAAATCACCACGCTTCTTGAATCGCTTGTCACACACACCGTCAGCAACAACAACAGCAACAACGCCAAAAACGCACAAGTGAACGCTGTCAGCCAACCTTGTGAGATATGCGGTGGTCCCCATTCTTATACAACTTGTACCGCCACCCAAGATTACCCTGCTGAGAATGTAAATGCGGCATATGGCACCTACCAACAACCTGCTTATCAAGCAAAACCCCAAGGTGACCGTAACTTGCTTAGCTATCGCAGCAACAACTATCTTTCACCACCTGGCTTTCCTCCTACCAACCCAAACCAACAACAAAACCTTAACCGTCCTTCTCAACAACAACAACAACCTCGACAACCATACATCCCACCTCACAAGCAGCAACAACCACCTCAACGTAACAATCAAGTATACCAACAACCTGCTTACCAACCACCTGCATACAATGCTCCTCCCAACCAACCCACCGCTCTTCACCAAGAAGTGGAAACTTATATGAGGACTAATGATGCGATAGTGGGAAATCTTCAGAGAGAGGTGCTCAACCTGAAAGCCGACTTGGTCAAGCAAGGAAATGATTTGAGAGCCGATATGCGAAACACGTTGGATAGCCAGACGAATGATCTGAGGAACATGATGGCTAGTTTCTTCCAAAGTAGTCAACCCTCTTCTTCGGGTACTCTTCCGAGTAACACCATTGCGAACCCAAGAGGGGAGATGAAAGCAATCACCACTCGAAGTGGCAAAGGTACTACGGAACCCGAGCTTCCTATACCTCCACCGGTGGTTGTGACTAAGGAGAACGAGTCACCTGCTCCTATTCCTCCTCCTTCTCCTTCCCCAATTTCTCCACCTCTTTCTACCCCTCCTCCACCCGTGGTTGTGAGTGATCCTATTCCTCTAAAGCCTTCATCTTCTTCCAATATACCTTATCCTTCAAGGTTGAGGAAAGAGAAGCAAAAGAGCAAGGATGATATTCAGGTTTCTAATTTTCTTAAAATGTTTAAACAACTGAATTTCAATATCTCCTTCGCTGAGGCTCTCGCTCACATGCCCAAGTATGCTAAAATGTTTAAAGATCTTTTGAGCGACAAGGAAAAGCTCCTCGACATTGCCAACACCCAACTTAATGAGAACTGCTCTGCAGTGCTCTTAAGGAAATTGCCAACCAAGCTTGGTGATCCGGGTCGTTTTCTTATCCCTTGCAATTTCCCGGGAGTAGAGAATTGCATGGCCCTAGCCGATCTAGGTGCCAGTATTAATCTCATGCCTCTAAGTGTTTGGAAGCAATTATCTCTCCCAGAGCTAGTCCCCACTAAAATGACATTGGAATTGGCCAACCGTACGGTTGCTTATCCAGTGGGGATAGCCGAAGATGTTATCGTAGGAGTCGACAAATTCACCTTCCCAGCCGATTTTGTTGTCGTCGACTACGAGATGGACCCCCGTGTGCCACTTATTGTTGGTCGTCCATTCTTGAGGACCGGTCGCACTCTTATTGATGTTGAAGCCGGAGAGCTTATCATGAGAGTGGGTGACGACAAAGTAGTCTTCAACATGGGAAAGTTGTCCAAACAACCTTATTCATATGAGAGCGTTAATTGTATTGACGTTCTTGATGAGGCCTGTGAAGAACACTTTAATGATGCTTGCAAAAGTATTCCTACCTCTCTTCCCACTGTTGAGACCGTGTCCTCGCTTGATTCATCGTTGTCTCTATTTGGAGATAGTGATTTATTCTGGAACAATCTTGAAGCTACCATGGGAGATGCGAATTTAGCTACTAATGATTCTCCCACCGAGGGGGATGAAGACATGAGTTTCTTTGACAATCTTCTCACTGAAGACAACCCTTCGCCTCCATCTCCCACGGTTATTGCTATCGATGCCACGAGTTTGAAAACGCCTCCCGTCGAAAATCCTCCGGATTTGGAACTTAAGGAGTTGCCGCCACATCTCGAGTACGTGTTCCTTGACGACAACAAGAAGTCACCCGTCATTATTGCGAAGGATTTGAAAGATGAAGAGAAGACTCGCCTCGTCGCTGTGTTGAAGGATCATAAGAAGGCTATTGCTTGGAAAATTTCCGATATTCGTGGAATTGATCCTCACTTCTGCACACACAAAATTCTCATGGAGGACGACTTCAAGCCCACTATTCAAAGCCAACGAAGGGTGAATCCAAAAATACATGAAGTCATCAAAACAGAGGTTATCAAACTTCTTGATGCGGGTATGATTTACCCTATTTCGGATTCACCGTGGGTTAGTCCAATCCATTGTGTGCCCAAGAAGGGCGGAATAACCGTTGTTCCTAATGAACACAACGAGTTAATTCCCACTCGTCTCGTTACTGGGTGGAGAGTTTGTATAGACTACCGCAAACTCAATGATGCCACGAGAAAGGATCATTTCCCTCTACCTTTTATGGACCAAATGCTTGAACGATTAGCAGGTAATGAATATTACTGCTTTTTGGATGGTTTCTCGGGTTATTTCCAAATACCCATCGATCCCCAAGATCAAGAGAAGACTACATTCACCTGTCCCTATGGCACTTTCGCTTACAAACGAATGCCTTTTGGCTTATGTAATGCGCCAGGGACTTTCCAACGGTGTATGTTAGCTATCTTCCATGACATGGTTGAACAAACCATGGAAGTCTTCATGGATGATTTCTCGGTCTTCGGGGATTCCTTCTCATCTTGCCTTGCCAATTTAGAACGTATGCTAAAGCGGTGCGAAGACACTCGCCTTGTTCTAAATTGGGAAAAATGCCATTTCATGGTAAAAGAAGGCGTCGTGCTTGGACATAAGATTTCGAAAGCCGGTCTTGAAGTAGACCGTGCTAAAGTTGACGTTATAGCAAAGTTGCCTCCACCTACCACTGTGAAGGGTGTGAGAAGTTTCTTGGGTCATGCGGGCTTCTACCGACGATTTATCAAAAACTTTTCTCAAATCGCTCGCCCGATGACCCACCTCTTGGAAAAAGATACTCCTTTTATCTTTTCCAACGAGTGCCTTGAAGCCTTTAACTCACTTAAGGATAAGCTAACTAAGGCACCCGTCTTGGTTACCCCTAATTGGGAACTGCCTTTTGAGTTGATGTGCGATGCTAGTGATTTTGCTATTGGAGCGGTTCTTGGACAAAGAGTGAACAAACACTTCCAACCGATCCATTACGCTAGCAAGACAATGACTGGGGCACAATTGCATTATACGACAACCGAAAAGGAGCTTTTAGCTGTTGTCTATGCTTTTGAAAAATTCCGCCCCTATCTTGTCCTTTCTACCACCATTGTGTACACCGATCATTCCGCGTTGAAGTACTTGTTGACAAAGCAAGATTCCAAACCAAGACTTCTTCGCTGGGTTTTGCTGCTCCAGGAATTTAAAATCGACATCCGCGATAAAAAAGGAGCAGAAAACCTAGCCGCGGACCATCTTAGTAGACTTGAGGATCCATACCAAGGGGATCATCCGACCAAAGAAATCAATGATTCTTTTCCCTTGGAGACCTTAATGTCTATAAACTCGAAGCCGAATGAAACCCCGTGGTTTGCGGACTTTGCAAACTACTTGGCGGGTGGAATTCTCAAGGAAGGGTTGACGTCCCAGCAAAAGAAGAAGTTCTTCACCGACATTAAGACTTACTTTTGGGACGACCCTTACCTATTCAAACAATGTGCTGATCTGATAATTCGCCGATGTGTTGATGGACCGGCAGCGTCGGACATCCTTGATGCTTGCCACAAAGGACCCACCGGTGGTCACTTTGGTCCAAACTACACCGCTAAAAAAGTGTTTGATTCGGGATTTTATTGGCCCTCCATATACCGTGATGCTCACGATATGGTTAAAAGATGTGATGTTTGCCAAAAGCAAGGCAAAATCACACATAAAGACGAGATGCCTCAAAATTTCATTCAAGAATGTGAAATTTTTGATGTTTGGGGTATCGACTTTATGGGGCCATTCCCTTCCTCTAAAGGAAACAAATACATCCTTGTAGCCGTTGACTACGTTTCCAAGTGGGTTGAAGCCAAAGCTTTGCCTACTAATGACGCAAGGGTGGTTTGTAACTTTTTGAAAGCTCTATTCGCTCGCTTCGGTGTGCCTCGTGCCATTATTAGTGATCGTGGGACTCATTTCTGCAATGACCAATTTGCTCGAGTCATGGCTAAGTACGGTGTAAACCATCGTCTTTCCACAGCCTACCACCCACAAACTAATGGCCAGGCCGAAATATCCAACCGAGGACTGAAGCGAATTTTGGAAAGAACCATGGGAGAGCATCGTGCCGCATGGGCTGATAAACTTGATGATGCTTTGTGGGCTTTCCGTACTGCTTACAAGACCCCGATCGGCTGTACGCCCTATCGTCTTGTGTACGGGAAAGCGTGCCACCTCCCCATTGAGTTGGAGCACAAGGCTTATTGGGCCTTGAAGTGGGCTAATTTTGATATAAACAAAGCCGGTGACCTACGCAAGATCCAACTCAATGAGCTGAATGAACTTCGGAATGAGGCTTATGAAAATTCTTTGATCTATAAGGAAAGAACTAAGCTCATTCACGACTCCAAGATCAAAAACCGAGAGTTCCATGTGGGAGACAAAGTCTTACTTTTTAACTCTCGGTTGAAAATCTTTTCGGGCAAGCTCAAATCTCGTTGGTCCGGCCCATTCACCATCGCCCAAATTTTTCCATATGGTACTCTCGAGCTCGCTCAACCTAATGGACCAAATTTTAAGGTGAATGGCCAACGAGTGAAGTTGTACTTTGGTGAGGACACCTCTCAGGAGGTGATTCCATCCCTCACCACGTTCCCCATGAACTGAATTTGGGACGAGTCAGGCTCGTGACTCGGTTATCAAAAACAAGCGCTCCTCGGGAGGCAGCCCGAGTATCTATCCCTTTAACCCCCTAAGTGTAGGGGAGGACCTATTTTGGTCGTTTGTGTTTGTGTGGTGATGTGCTTACAGGGATAACTGCAATCTTGGAAATCTTTGAAGAACCGTGCTCCCGTGTTTATCCGACATCCGGTTCTATCTCTCAACTATCGTGATTCAATTTTCTTCATACTCACATTTGAAATTGATCACTTTAGTCGTCTCTTCCTTAACTTGAGTTAACCAACGTGCACAATGTCATAAGTGTAGGGGAGACTTCTCCCACATGCTTAAACATTGAGGACAATGTTTATCTTAAGTGTAGGGGAGACTTCTATCGAAGTTTTAAGTGGACTTTTCCATGAAAATGCCTTCATTTAACCAGAAAATCCTATTTTTCAGCATTTTTCAAATTTTTTATTAACTTTGGCCATTTAGTTGTAATTTTTAAATTTTTATCGTTGCTTTCATATGTATATATCCCGCAATAAAGTCAAAAATATTAATAAATTGGTGTAGCTAGTTTAGAAGTCTTTGACATATTAGGCCCGTTGCGTTTATTTTGACTCAACCCGAATAGACTTATCCAAGTTTATTCTAGCTAGTATCCTTAACCATGTAGACCTTAATTGGTTTATTAGGCTAAGTGTCCACGAGTCTCATTATTTGAGATTTTAAATTGTGGAGGACGAGAAATGATAGAGTCAATTATAAGTCGGTATTCGTGCGCAAGCTCACTTGGTGTAATTATTTGCCTATTCTCCCATCACTTGCTAATAATTTATCTGCAATAAGTAAGGTCTTTCGATTTGAAAAGTTACTTAGCTTCTAGCCCAAGATCGTTTAAAAGTTGCTCGGTAATGATAAGAGTTCATAGCCAAGGCATAACTTATGAAGCGGGGCGCGAAGATTGGCGAGTCCGAAAAGGCCCTAACAAGGCATGAGGATTCAATTTTATTGCTGAAGATCCAAAGTGATGTGAAAAGCATTATTCCTAAAGTCAATATGAAGGATCAAGACTCACGACGAAAAGCAATCAACTCCCATAAAGATCATGGAGAAGTCTATCCGAAAAGACCCTAACAAGGTATGAGGATAAATAGATCCAAGTCCGAAAAGGAGGCGGATCGTTGTATCTCAAAATCCCAAATAGAGATTGAAGAAATAATCATGAAGTCGTGGTCAACAAAGTTGGAGTACCCCTCAAAAGTCTCCAAGTGAAGAAACTCTATTATGATGAGAAGACCATTATCTCAAGAACGTCTCTCGAAGATATGAAGTATGAAGTACATGCCAAATATCGGCCCGAGAAAGGTCTCAAATCGTGAACCAAGTTATGCCAAGATATGAACTTTTTGATATCCCGAGAAGCAGTTTTAAGAGATTTTGTCCTTTAGCTAACTATTGATCAAATCGTCCTACTTTGCTTTCAGCCCTAATAAACTATCGAAATAAGTCCAAAAATGCATCTTCATGATCATTCTAAGACAAAAATAAAATATAAGAGATACAATTAGGAATAAGGGAGTTTAAGCATTTAATTAAGCCATGTGTGTAAGTGTTTGATTTACTAACTTATAATAACAATGATCTCGTTTTTAAGCTTAGTTTGGGGAACGTGAAACTTGAGGGTGATAAATCTTCGCAACACCCAAGCCCTAATGTAAGTCCTTGATTTCTTTACAAGTTATTTCCATTCTTTTGCTTACTTTAAAGTTTTAAGTTCTCTTAGTATTTTAATTGTTGTTTAGTAGAATTTAAATAAGGCCGAGGTTGATTAATTATGAGAAAAATGTAAAATTGCTTTATCACTAAGCATTGCATGAGGGCATGGCAATGGTTAAGTGTAGGGGATTTGATAGGTGTGTAAACACCCATCCTTTTACCACTTAATTCTGGCTAAAACAAGACCAAAACACGTAATTAATATCATTTGTTTGGAATTATGCGTGGTTTTTGTGCTTATTGTGATTTCAGAGTTAACCGGATGAATATTAAAGAAAACATGGGATTGCACGGGTTTTATCAAGGAAAAAGACTGAAGACGAAGTCTATTGTCCAAGAGATGCAAAAGATTTGAAGTCACTAGGCCTATTCGAAGATTTATCGAAGAAAAGGACTAAAGACGGAAGATTTTCATGAGTCGAAGAAACTCAAATCTATTTAACAAAGAAATTAAAAGACGAGTTGGATTTAATCGACAACAAATCCCGAATCAGAATCGAAAACGTCAACTTTTCTGAAAGGACGAGAAGACAAGAAGAAAGGGAGAAAGCCCACTCACCAACCAACCACTAGGACTATATATAGTTTTTCCCTTCACACATTAGGGAGTTAGTTTTTCATTTTTTTTCTTTTTTCCAGTACTTTGTAGTTCGTCTCATCACAAACTCCATTAGGGAGTTTGGTGATTTTCATCTTTTTCTTTTCATCTTGTAATCATTGATCATCAACCTTGTTACTTTTCCCTTAATCAATCCATTCATCTTTTCATTAATCTTGTTCTTCATCATCTCTTTTTGCAAGTTCTTAAGTTTTTATTTGATTCAAGTTTGATCTTAAAAAGTTATTGAATTAGTGTTTTTATTAGTGGGATTTGTTCCTTATGGTATGTTAATGATTATTGTTTAATTTGGTAAAACCTTTTTAAGTATTTAGTTTGATTTGGAGTTAAAACCGTGTCCCCTGTTTTGCTTGCTGCTGTTACTGTTCTTCGTCTGCCCAGAATTTTCCGCATAGCCCATTTTGTGTTATCCTTATTCGGAATCTTTCAATATTCTGAATAGGGGTGTGTTCATTTCTGTTACTCGGAATATTTCAATATTCCGCATAGCCGTTTCTTCATTTCCTTATTCGGAACTTTTTCCGAATAGACTGGTTTTTCCCAATAGCCTTGTTTTTATATTATTCCGCATAGCATCATTTCTGTTTCCCTATTCGGAACATTTTCCGAATAGCCTGATATTCCGAATAGTTCATATTTTCCGAATAGGACTTTTCCTGTTTCCTTATTCGGAACTTTTTAATTATTCCGCATAGCCAATTTTTGTTTCCCTATTCGGAATATTCTTCCGAATAGCCGTTTTTCCGCATAGCCCTGATTTTTCCGAATGAAGCAAATGTTCAGCATAAGCAATCTTTCCGCATGGTGTAAACTTTCCGAATAGAGCAATCTTTCCGAATGGTCAAACATTCCGCATAGGGTATTTTCTCAATAGAATATTTTTCCAGTTTTGCTTATTATTTGTTACTTGTTTTAAGTTTACTTTATTACCATTATACTTACTTATCTGTTTAGTAGACTAGAAAACCAAATCCACTTTTTGTCACCAAGAACAAATCATTCTACTTTTAACTGAGATCAATTCGAGAGGATTCCGAGAATTAGAACCCACACAAAAACCCTTGTATCAGGGCCAATCAGAAGAAGGACAACAAAGGAACTTCTTCGCAAGTGTACATGGCCGGCAATGCCCAAGAAAACCCCGGCCCCAATATCGTACCTGGTACGTTCTTACTAAACCAATGATATGCATCTATCTTGTTTGATACATGAGTAGACCAAAGCATTGTAATTGCTAAATTTAGTAAGAAATTGGAAATCCCTCCGTAGGTTCTAGACTTCTATTATACTATGGAATAGTCAACGGAAAGGTTATGAAGGTTAACACCATCACTCAAGGTCGTTCCTTAAAAACCTTTCAAATCGGCCATTTTACACCAAATAGATTCTAGAAAGTCTTGATAGCTATGATGTCGTCATTAGCATGAATAGACTAGCAAGTATCCCGCAATTATCTTATATGACCAAAAATGGGTTTGTGTACCTTGGTGAGATGAAACCTTGATTATACTGGGAAGCCATAACCCTGATATAGTTAACACTAGATTTAGTGTCATCTCTAGCACCAACAGGCCAGGGAATACTTGGTCCGAGAATACCCCATTTCCCTAACATGTTTCTCCCCTTCCTAAACCTGAAAGACACATCCAACTCACCATGGGTGTATTTTGTAGGGTTATATTCGCCACTTAGGAAACCCTAAACCTGAAAGGCACATCCAACTCACAATGGGTGAACTTTGTAGCACTATGTCCGGCATTCCCCGTAAAGAGATGTTGAATGACCCATGTTTTTGGACATTGCTCTTTCCTCTTCGGGTCCAATTAGTTCGACAATACCATCACCCACTAGACTCTGGGATATGTGATTTCCTCTCTTTAGAAGTCAGAATTTGTACAAATTTTGAACCAGTAATAGTGAATGCATGACCCTTGTTACGACACCCTGCAAGGCGCGCACTTCTTTATTCTTGGTATCTTATTTTATTTCCACCATTTGAGGTACTTCTTTTCTTGCGCTCCTCTCGCTCGACCGCGCGGCGAATAAAGCAGATTCTTTGCAAACTTCTTATGCAACCGCCATCAACCACAATCTTAACCTCTCTGTGGGATAGAAACTTTAGTAGTATTAACTAATGTTTGTATCCCATCAACTTGAGGTATAATCAAAGTCTTTTCTTAAAGTTGTTGATATAGGAGGGGTTAAAGTTAAAATGTTTTGTTTTACTTTCAACCCCCAATTTTTCATCCTTGGGTGTGGAAATATAACCTGTATCTCACCCATGAAAAGGATGCAGATATAATACATCTACAGCTTCCCCAGCATATAAAACATGCTAGCGTATCCTCCTCATATCAAAAACCATTTGTAATGGATTTGTCCTCCTAACAAAATCCACAATGCCATTGGTATTCTCCCAGATCCTAGGAGGGTATAGCTGCGACCCCCGTTAAGCAGCCCGCACCTATTCATCCGCAGAAGCAGTCTCCTTTACTGCTCAATCGGATGTATAGTGCAATCCAGATAAAGATCTCTTTGCATTTCTTTCCTATTCATCCACAACAGCAGTCTCCTTTACTGCTCAATCGGATGTATAGTGTGATCCGGATAAAGATCTCTTTGCATTCCTATCCTATTCATCCACGGCAGCAGTCTCCTTTACTGCTCAATCAGATGTATAGTGTGATCCAGATAAAGATCTCTTTGCATTCCTTTCCTATTCATCCACGGCAGCAGTCTCCTTTACTGCTCAATCAGATGTATAGTACGATCCAGATAAAGATCTCTTTACATTCCTTTCCTATTCATCCATGGCAGCAGTCTCCTTTACTACTCAATCAGATGTATAGTGCGATCCGGATAAAGATCTCTTTGCATTCCTTTCCTATTCATCCACGGCAGCAGTCTCCTTTACTGCTCAATCGGATGTATAGTGCGATCCAGATAAAGATCTCTTTGCATTCCTTTCCTATCCATCCATAACAGCAGCCTCCTTTACTGCTCAATCGGATGTATAGTATGATCCGGATAAAGATCTCTTTGCGTTACCTCCTGTACATCCATAGAAGCGGTCTCTTTTACCGCTCAATCGGATGAATAATGCAACATGGATAAAAATCTCTTCACGTTTTCTTTTTTTCACCTTTAATGACAGAAGCTTCCATTAATGCCGAATCCGACATATAAAAATAACCTAGGTGTAGACCACTTCGCATTCATGCCACCATCCGTACTTGAGAGAGAATCTGAAATGAATCATACTTAGAACATCTTTCACTTTAGAGATAACTGTTGATCCCAAACTTAGATCGATTAGCTTTGTGTATACGAGATTAGATCAAGTATAGCACGTAGAGAAACCTTTGTATATGCTTTGTGAATCTAAGTGTTATGCGGAATTTAACACTTAAACAAGAACACAAGATGTAAACAAAACTTTCACTTTGATTATGAATGTTGAACTTGCTAACAATGAAAGATGTTTACGAATGAAAACTTATATAAAACTTGATATTGAACATTAACCTAAAGGCCTTCTTTTATAGACTAAGAAGCCTTGTACAATAAGCTACGTATCAACTATTCTAGGTAAAGATAAACATAGAAAATACATTGTCGTTTCTATCCTTACTAGAAGTATTCTAGAATATAATAAACATGTAGCTTATATCTTCCATCAGTGCTTGTCTTCAATGTGTCAACGCTTGACTTTAACTTGTCAACGCTTGAGCTATCAGCGCTTGCTTTGCTCCTGTCAACGCTTGATTTGTTCTTGTCAGCGCTCAAGTGATCTGGCCTTAATTTATTCCCAACAATCCTCCCCTAAACTTGATATCCAATCTTATGATCAAGTTTCTGAATAAACATTAAGACCTTGGAGGAGTCTGACAAACCTTCTCATATTGGTAATGAATAAATCTGATCAAATTCTTTGCCACGTCACTTGAATATTCTATCTCCAGCTGGGTGTCCTTCATCTTTTCCAAAACAGCCTTGGATATGAAATATTGAGCATCCACAAGTAGATACTCAGCAAACTTTGTAGAACTCAAATGGTATACACCAGCAGCTGAATATAACCTCCATTGAAGACCACTGAGGTCATCTTCAAGATCCTTCCATATTTCAGGATCTTCCTCATTTGTCCCACACATTCTTTTAAATGTGGTCCAAAGTTGTATTCCATTAGCTGAAGTTGGTGCTTCAGCCTCATACTTGGTCTCTAGTAACCTCCAAAGGTCCACCAAGTCTTCTCTATCACAACTTGAAAATAAAGATATGAGAGTGGTAAAAGTGTGTACCTCCTTGCCAAATCTGTCAATCTTCCAGAATCCACATTCATCCTCATCATAACTCACAATTGGATTCCTGGAATCTAATGGTAACACCTGCACCATATCTGAAGCTTCTAATGGGGAGAGCTTGAGGCTCTTTCTAATAACTGCTTCACTTGGATATAGTGGATTCATATCTTTTGGAAACTCAAGTTTAAATCCCTTCTTCACTGGCCTGGGAATCATCATAGCTTTCTTGATTTCCATTTCTTCTGCAAGTTGCTCCTTTCTTTCATCTGAAAGAAGTCTGAGAGTGTTTGCTTCCTGCACTCTCACCCAAATAGGATAAGCCCTATGTTCCAACTCATCAAATGTCAAAGCCTTCAACTTCTGATGTGTCCATCCAACTCCATGACATCTGAGCAACATAAAGTAGAGCTCTCCTCTTTCCCTTTTCAATTCTGAGAGAATATTGCTTGCCTTGTGCTTCAAAATCACCTTACAATCCTTCTGAACTATAAGAAGAAGCTCCAAACCCCATATTTGATCTGAAATGGTCAAGTCTGGATTATCCATACAACTTTCTTCCCAAGAATTGTACATTTGAACCACCTCTTCCATGTCAAAGTCAACCTGCAATTTTAAATCTCTCAACTTTTCCCTAGCAAGCTCATCACCATACTCAAGCCTTTCTGGTTCTATAATCATCACACTTGAGTCTGAGCTAGCTTCTTCACTTTCTTCTTCAGAAGTCACAACAAATGGTGACTTTTCCTTTTCACCTTGTTCCATCATTTGTTCAGCCAATCTTCTATCAAATTCAACTTGGGCTGTATCCTTTGGAACAATTTCTTCTACCAATTTACCCTTACCCTTATCTGATGGTGCAATGGTTGGTAAGGTAGATGGTAATACCTGAGTAGAAACTTCTTTGATGATAGATGATGACTGGAATACATCACCTTCATGTGAAAGTCTGTCAACGCCCAAATTTCCTCTATCAGCGCCCAAAATACTTCTATCAGCGTCCAAATTTGTCTTGTCAACGCTCAAATATTTTCCCTCAGCCTTGCGTAACCTCTCTCAACATAGCTTTAAATGATAAATTTAGATTGGTTGGAGAGATTAAGGACGTATCAAAACCTGTTTGTTCCTTCAAAGTTGTAAGGGCTTCAGCAACTTCCATTGATTGACCATCTTGGCTGCCCTTATCACTCAGATTTCTTTGATCTTCCTCCCCTTTGGAAGACTCCTCCATACCCCTCCTAGCATGATCACTCTCCAAAACAACAATCCTCTCCCTCAATTGCTTGAGTTCAAGGCCTTGGGAGCTGACAATTTGTACTAAGTCTGCATTTTGCTTTTGCAAGCGAATGCAGACTGCCGTCAATTCCAAAAGAGTCATTGGTTCCAGTCTGCCCTCTTCTGAAATGGGGATTTGACCTCCCAAGTCAGATTCATTTGGCAAGGATGAGGACTTAATGATGGTGGGACTACCTTGGCCAGCATCTAAGCCAGAACCAATAGTCCCAGCCTCATCCAGGTCACCAGCCACACTTGTGGTGGTGGTTCTCTCTGCTTCATGGCTAGGACCACCAGAGGAGAACACTCCAGTAGTCCTTTGGAGTTTTATCAACCTATATTCAGGTGGTGTGGAAGATGGTGTGGAAGAATGGGTAGATGTGGGTTGGTTAAGGGGTGTTTGGGATTGGAAAGGTTGGGTGTCAGCGTTGGAAATAGGCACATCAACGCCAACATTTGATGTGTCAGCGTCAAAGGGTTCTTGGTCAATTTGCATTTGTTCAGGTGAGGGTAAAGGTTCAGGAATAGGTTCAAGTTGTGGTTGAGGATCAATTTGAGGTTGGGGATCTGGTTGGGGTTGTGCTGCTGCAATAACAACAAGCATGGCTGGGGTTAAAGGTAAGTCTCTAAGAGGTGGTGAATTCATCTTCGTAAAAATAGCTTTCTTTTGTTCAGGGATCTTATAAAAATCATTGTGATCCCTTGAACAATAACCTTGAGAATCAAAAATCATTTGCAGAAAACGGGGATAAGCTAAAGTCATTTTTGTCCCCTTGTTTTTACACATCCCTTCAAAAATCATTTTAGAATAGTTATATTTTTGCCCTGTTGCAATGCACACAATAGCACTGGCAATGGATCTATTGTCTCATTTTTTGCAGTACATTTGGGACTCAAACATTGAAGGAGGATGTGGATGAGGTACTTCCAGGCTGGGGGAATTTCCTGCTTATGATACTTATTAAGAGTACCTTCATCAGGAAAAGGATATTCCAAAGCCCTAAGCCCTTGTTCTATTTCATTTATGGGAAGGATGGCTACACCATCAGCATCATCAAGATGCAAGGCCTGGCGTACCAAGGCCTCAGTAACCACCCAAGACCTCCCATGAACAATAGAAGTTAATGTGGTCACTCCATTAACTGTTGAGGAACTGACAGTGTTCCAAAACTGCTTAATGTGTGTGACTGGAATGAGTGGTGCATGAGAAAGAGCATACCTTAATGGGGATGCGTTCAAATACGCCACCATTTGTGTGTATTGAGGAAACAAATCATTATCAGCAACAAGATAAGCAATCATGTGGTGTTGAGACTTGAACCCCAATTCCAATTCTGCTGAGTTAAACTTTGGTGCCATTGATGAAAGCTGTTAATTTGAAGTGTAGAAGATGAAGTTGATAAGAGAAAAGTGTTAGACAAGAATTATAGATACCCTGTTTAAAATAGGAGCCAAATTTATAGGAGATAAAGAATGCATGTGATTGGCCCAAAAATAGGCAAAGATTTTCAAAAACTAATCATGAAAATATTGAAAAAGTTATAAGTTATCTCATGCATTTAATGAAAGTAACAACTCCTAAAATTACGGCTTGAAAATATGTCAAGAAGTAACAACTAGGTAGGTCCCATTGAGTGTCAACGGTCAAAAATAACCTATCAACGCCCAACGGCTATAATCTTGTCAACGTTCGCCTAAAGCCATGTCAGCGTCCAATTTGGTCACAACAACGCTTGGAAAAATCTTGTCAGCGTCCAAAAATAAAATTGTTTTAAAAAGTGAAAAATGACCTTAACAAGTAATGTATCCTAGAGAAGATAACCAAAAGCTGATAATTATTATAGGGCGGCAAGCACTGTCCAGTTATGCACACTTGCATAAGCAAGATAGACATAACAGTCCTCTAGTGTCCCTTGTTAACCAAAACTCTTAACAACAAAGTTACCTTATAAAATCCTTGTTACTCCCAGGTAAATCCCATATCAAAATCATTCCCAAGACTCCCAACAGACCACAACCAATTCTAGGCCAAAAATGTCTTGGCAGCATGCAAAGTTGATATACTATGCATGCTACAGTGCCTCATGGTTTAGTAAAACTAACCCATACTCACCTGTGGACACAATCTAGAATTGTGATAAGAGTATCATATGGATACCCAAACATCCTAAAGGTTCCGAAAACCTCCCCTTAAACTATGATACAAAAAGTTTGCTAAAATCATGCATGAACATAAAAATTTATGTCAAGATAGGAAAAACATTCCAACCATCATCCATAAATAAAAACTTGTCCAAATGCTTTTCCAATGATCCATAAGCAACTCTGTATCCAATGGTATACTGCTAACACCATCTGCACATGTAGATTGAAAACCACAAAACTAACATTGTTACTGACAACGCCCCGATAACACACAACAGCGTTGAAGGAAGCTTTGTCAGCGTTAGACAATTATATTGCTGACAACGTTGCAAAAACACTTATCAGTGTTCAAACAACCTTTGTCAGTGTTAGAAAAATATAGTGGAAAATCTAAATCATCAATAAGACCAATAATAATAATGCATCATCCTGTACATACTTTTACAAAAAGAATCCAAAACACATATTAAGTGAGATTAACCATTCCAATACTTGTTACCAAGTATTGAAATCTTCCAGTATCAAAAGGTTTAGTTAATAAATCTGACACATTTTCCTCAGTGTCAACCCTATCTGGTTGTAACCTTTCTCAAAGCAATCTCTTATAAAATGGTGTCTAATTTCTATGTGTTTAGTTTTAGAATGATGTACAGGATTCTTAATGATGCATAAAGTACTATTATTATCAACAAATATCTTAGTATGTATGAAATTATACCCATAGTCCAACAGCTGGTTCTGAATCCACAACACTTGACCACAACATGCTGCTGCAGCCACATACTCTGCTTCAGTTGTAGAGTTAGCCACCACTGTTTGTTTCTTGCATTCCCAAGATATTAATCTGCTCCCAAGAAATTGACATCCACCAGTTGTGGATTTCCTATCAAACTTATCACCTCCATAATCACTATCTGAATATGCAATCAACTCTAATGGTGAATCCTTTGGGTACCACAAACCAAGACTAGGAAAGCATCTTAGGTACCTAAAGATCCTCTTCACAGCATAAAGGTGACATTCTTTGGGAGTCACTTGATGTCGTGCACAAGCACACACAGCAAACATGATATCAGGTCTGGAAGCAGTAAGATACATCAAGGATCCAATCATGGATCTATAATGCCTGACATCAACATCTTTCCCATCTCCAATCTTTCCCCAAGGGTGTTCTCTATCCATAGGAGTAGAAGCCCTCTTTTCATGTGGAGAAAAGCCAAACTTCTTCAAGATCTCAGCAACATATTTGTCCTGGGAGATGAAGATACCATCTTCTTTCTGCTGAACTTGTAAACAAATAAAGAAGTTCATCTCCCCCATAGCACTCATCTTGAATTTTTCTGTCATAAGCTTGGAGAAATCCTCACTCATCTTTGGATCAGTAGACCCAAAAATGATATCATCAACATAGACCTGCACAAGCAACACATCTTTGCCATTCTTCTTTGTAAATAGTGTCTGATCTATGGTGCCCCTCTTGAATCCATTGTCCACTAAATATATAGACAAGGTACCATACCATGCTCTAGGGGCTTGATGAAGGCCATACATAGCCTTTTTGACTCTATACACTTTATCTGGATACTCTGGATCCTCAAAACCAGGAGGTTGCATGACATAAACTTCCTCAACAATGGTGCCATACAAGAATGCACTTTTGACATCCATTTGATAGACTGTGAAGCCCATGCAAGATGCATAGGCTAGAAAAATCCTAATAGCTTCAATCCTTGCAACTGGTGCAAAGACCTCCTCATAGTCTATCCCCTCCTCTTGTGTATAACCTTGAGCCACTAACCTTGCCTTTTTTCTGACCACAATACCTCTTTCATCTCTTTTGTTCCTGAGAACCCATCTTGTCCCTATAGGTCTGACATATCTAGGACAATCAACCAGCTCTCAAACATCCTGAATTGCAAATTGGTGAAGCTCATCCTGCATTGCTTCCACCCAACTTGGTTCTTTGAGAGCATCAAATATCTTCTTGGGTTCTTCTTGTGACAGAAAACATGCAAACAAACATGCTTGCACAAGAGGGGTATCAACCTTCTTGTGTATATTGGAAATAATACCACCAAGTCCTTGATGAGATCTTCTTGTCTGAACTGGAGTCATAATATCACCAATGATCTGAGATGTGGGGTGATTCTTCATTGTGGAAGTGAGAACTCCTCCTTCAAAAAGTCTGGTGTCCTCAACTTCACGCTCCATGTTGCCAATATCTTCTTCATCAGACTCTCTTTGATCAACAAGAATCTCTTCATAAACATTGGAAGGTCCTCCTTGTTCAAAAGTGGAAGAGAAAAGATGTGCAAAGGTGTTGTCAACGTCTGAACCTTGTTTGTCAGCGCTTGGGCTAACAACGCTTGAACTGTTGTTGTCAACGTCTGAGCCATCAACGTCTGAATTGGTCTTGTCAGCGCTAGATTTGCCTTTGTCAGCGCCTAAAGAACCATGCATGTTTGTATCTGGTGGTATTTGGAGACCACCATTACCTTGTCCAGCAGCAGCAGCAGCAGCAAACGCATCTGTCCAAATAGGAATTGTGACATATTCAAATGTAGGGGATGCCTTTTCTGCTTGTGATCCAACCTTCTCATGAACCTGTGTACCTGAAACATTAACAACTTGTTCCTCCACAACATTTGAAGTTACCTTCACGATGTCTAGATTAGTGACATGCATATAATTTAAAGTTCTAGATAAGGGTTCCAAATCAAACAACCAATTAGGACCACTTTCAGGATCACTAGGTTTATTCTCTAAGAACCTAACATGTACTCTCTCAACAATACATTTGCCCTCTTTAAGATAAACCCTATAACCCTTGCTCTGCACTGAATACCCCATGAAGTAACCTTCATCACCTTTTGCACTAAATTTCCCTAAGGCATCACTAGTATCTAATACAACTACATGACATCCAAAAGGTCTGAGAAAACCAATATTAGGTTTTCTTCCCCAAAGTAACTCATAAGGTGTTTTGTTCTGAATTTTGTTAACCAATGCTCTATTTTGCACATAGCATGCTGTATTAACAGCCTCAGCCCAAAAGGCTATAGGAAAGTGAGCATCAGCCGACATTGTTCTGGCTGCTTCAATTAGGGTTCTATTTTTCCTTTCAGCAACCCCATTTTGTTGTGGGGTTCTAGCAATACTGAATTGCCTAGTAATTCCCTTCCTGGCAAAAAATCATCTAGCTTCTTGTTCCTAAATTCACCACCATTATCACTCCTAAGCATTTTAACCTCATGTTCAGACCTTTTTTCAATTTGAGTGATAAATTCAATAAGAACATCAGCTGTGTCACTCTTCATAGCTAGAAAGAATGTCCAAGTAAACCTAGAAAAGTCATCTGTTACAACAAAACAATATGACTTGCCATTCAAACTCTCTATATTTGTTGGACCAAAGAGGTCCATGTGAAGCATATGAAGAGGTCTGGAACTAGTATGCACCTGCTTGGACTTGAATGAGACCTTGTGCTGCTTGCCTTTATGACATGCAACACAACAGTGGTCATTGTGGAAGGCCTTCTCAGGCAAACCATCAACTAAACCAAGCCTCACAAGTCTATTTATATTTTTAAAATTTATGTGCCCTAGTCTCCTGTGCCACAAATTACTTTCATCTACTGAGGCCTTAGCATAAAAACAAGACATATTTGTATTCACTTTAATCCCATTTAAATTCACATTATATATGTCCTTATGCCTAGGTGTTCTATACTCAATATACTTCTCATCAGGGATCTTAAAATCCTTGCTTAACACCAAACACTCAGTATCAGTGAAAAGAACCTTATTTTTGTTATCACAAACTTGTGATACACTAAACAGATTATAGTCCAGTTCTTTTACCAGGAAGACGTTCTCAAAACGTAGATTATTGGTGAGAAGGGTTCCTTTGCCTGTGATAGTCCCATATCCACCTCCAAAGTATACCTTATCACCATCTTTAATAGGAGTGAAGTTCGTCAGATAGTCTTCCTTTCCCGTCATGTGCCTTGAGCATCCACTATCCCAATATCCATAATCATTGATCTGTCTTTCAATGCCCTGCACATAAAGAAAACAAATTAGTTTTCTTTGGGAACCCAAGTCTCAGAAGACTTGGATTCATCTGGTTGTTCAATAAGAACTGACTTAGTTCTCACAACAACCCCATTCTCATCCCTTTTAGGATGAAATACCCAGTTAACCCCAATAGGTTTTGTAATGACCTTTGAAATGTAATTAAATCTACTGCAAGTCATTGAAATTCCATTATTATTCGGGTTTTGATCTTTCTTGGGTCTCCATGTTAAGCTTGAAGAAGCTTTATACCCCTTACCTTGTGGCTGCAAATATTTAGGTCTGGTCACGTTTCTGTCAGCGTTGGATTTTGTCCTGTCAACGCTGAAATTACCCTTGTCAGCGTTGAACCTAGGGTTTGCTACAGGAACCCATTTCCTATTTGACCAGGTGTTTGTCTTTTGAAAAGGTCTTTGTCCATGAGTGTTAGACCTTCTAGAGAAGAATGGGGCAGGTCTAATCACTTGTGGACTTTGCTGCACACAGGGTTTGGGTCTGACAACGTTTGACTTCCTAACAACGTTGACTTTCTTCCTATCAGTGCTGAAATTGTTCCTATCAGCGCTGGCTTTGGGAGCGTTGACACACTTGTATGCCAAATGTGAAAAGCTACCACAAGTATAACAGGCTTTCTTACACACACTCTTAGGTCTAGAAGAGAAGAAACCTGTTCCATGATTGTTAACTTGGCTCTTGGGTGACCTATTATTCCTATACATCTCTGCATATTTAATGGTAGGTCTTCTAACAGTGTTTGAGCCTAGGTCAACAGCTTTACTAGTGACTAGGTGAGTAACCTTAATGGGTGGTGATTCATTGGGACTTTCACATAGCAAACCTCCCTTAACAAATAAAGTAGGGTTAGCTTTCTTCCACTCATTTAGGTCAGTCAGTTTTTGTTGATACTCTTCCACTGGAGTGACAACTCTTGGTGGAGGAATGAATTCCTCTTCTTGGCATTCTGGTATACCAGTCCAAGATAAATCCTTTCTAAGGACACCATAGAAGTCACCAGCTGGTGGTGGAACCAGAGAGTAATCATTCATCCCAAGCCCAGTCATGTCCTTAGGATCCCTTTGTTTAGCTACACAGTCTCCTAGGGTTTGGGTGGCTCTATCAAATCTTTGAATCTTGAGGTCAACATTATCTTTATTCTTAATGGCCTCATCTAACTTAGCCTGTAGGTCTCTATTGACCTTTGTCATGATATT
Organism: Glebionis coronaria; assembly: GCA_025667525.1. NCBI lineage: Eukaryota > Viridiplantae > Streptophyta > Magnoliopsida > Asterales > Asteraceae > Glebionis > Glebionis coronaria. Next base: position 275,737,428 of record CM046875.1, on the reverse strand, counting down.
TCTAATATCCATACTACCCTCTAGCTCATGTTTTAAGATATTAATCTTATCTTTTAAATCAAATTCCATTTTCATGTATTCAGAAACGGTTTTCTCAGTTTCAGTAAGAGCTAGTTGGTAATTGGACAATTTACACCTTTCAGTGCACATATCATCTTTTAGTTTTAACACCTCTTTGTTAAGTCTATCAGTGTTTAACCTACAACCTTTGCTACAAAAAACATCATCATATACCTCATTATCAGATGAAGAGGAGGAGTGTGCCATGAGAGCATATTCAACATGCTCTTCTTCTTCAATATCAGCAACCAAAGCTTTGTCCTCTTCAGCATTCTTAGCCAGATAGCTCCAATCCCATCCAGTACCATCAATTCCTTGACCTGCAACCATGGCTTTGGAATCTTGAGCTTTAACAACCTGACTTGAGGGTTTACCAACATCAGATCTTCTAGGAGATCTGCATTCCCTCATGAAGTGCCCCATACGATGACAGTTGTAGCATTCAACTTTGGATTTATCAAATCCAGCAGTGTCTTTAGCATTGAAGGTCATCTTCTTCTTGAACCTTCTATTCCACCTATTTGCTCTTATACTAGCAAGAGCCATGTTCCACTTGATGTCCATCTCTTCCAAGTGCTCATCACTTATCTGCTCAAGGTCCTCATATGTAATCACTGAACCATTGGGCAAAGAAGCAATGTAAGCACACACAGTATCCAAATCCAAACCAGCAGGTTTAACTCTTGGAGAGTCAGTCTTGAATGTGTCAGCGTCTGAAAAAGAGACGTTGACAGGACTTGTTCCAGCGCTGACATATGATGATCCAGTAACTGGATGCATATAAGAGTCCTTCTGATTGAATTGACCTTCACTATGAGAGAAGAAAGCCATGTTGCTGGTGCTAGATTTGCTTCCATGATCTGAAAGAGTTTCATCCTCCAACAGTCTTAGTTTGTTGTAGATGTCATCAAACGAGGAGCTCTTGTAAGTATTATTGGCAAGAATAGATCTTGCCTCAATCTTCCATGCCTCACCAAGACTATTCAGAAAGGTAGCATTGGTGTCAACATCACCAACTTGTGTCCCCATGAAGGACAACTTGCTTGTGATGTCAAGCAATCTGCTTCTCACACTACTCAGTTTCTCATTTGGCTGAGCTTTGAAGACAGCATAATCATGCAGAAGTTGCTTTTTCTTTTCTTCCTTAGTGTTTGCATTGCCACCATATGCAACTTCAAGTGCATCCCAAAGATCCTTAGCAGATTCATAGCCTCTATATTTGTGCTGGTTTTCTTGTCCCAAAGAGACTTTTAGAATATTTAGGGCTTTCATGTCAACCCTTTTCTTTGCAATATCTTCAGCACCTACAACTCTACCATCTCCAGGTTTTTCTTTCTTATCCTCTTCAGGGTATCCTTCAACAGCTGTTCTTTGACTAATGGCATCAATAATCTTTTGAGCCTTATTGAATGAGTTTCCATATTCAATAATCTCCCAGAGTGTGTAGTCATAGATCCCCAGATATTGTTCAAAGTTGAACTTCCATAAGTCAAAGTGGGTTGCATCAAGCATGGGAATCTTGATGTTTGGTAAGGCTGAGGAGGAGGATGTTATTGCTTCAGACATGATGTTGTTAGGGTTTTTATGTTTTTAGGGTTTCTGAGAAAATTAGGGTTTTGGTGTTCGTATATGGTTCTGGTGTTCTTCAAAGATCAAAATTCCTCAACAAGCTCTGATACCACTTGTTGATCCCAAACTTAAATCGATTATCTTTGTGTATACGAGATTAGATCAAGTATAGCACGTAGAGAAACCTTTGTATATGCTTTGTGAATCTAAGTGTTATGCGAAATTTAACACTTAAACAAGAACACAAGATGTAAACAAAACTTTCACTTTGATTATGAATGTTGAACTTGCTTACAATGAAAGATGTTTACGAATGAAAACTTATATAAAACTTGATATTGAACATTAACCTAAAGGCCTTGTTTTATAGACTAAGAAGCCTTGTAAAATAAGCTACGTATCAACTATTCTAGGTAAAGATAAACATAGAAAATACATTGTCGTTTCTATCCTTACTAGAAGTATTCTAGAATATAATAAACGTGTAGCTTATATCTTCCGTCAGTGCTTGTCTTCAATGTGTCAACGCTTGACTTTAACTTGTCAACGCTCGAGTTGTCAGCGCTTGCTTTGTTCCTGTCAACGCTTGATTTGTTCTTTTCAGCGCTCAAGTGATCTGGCCTTAATTTATTCCCAACAATAACTTTGTTTTTAATAGCTTTGAGGACAAAGCTAAAATAACGGGATGGTGCTGTAAAATCCATGATTTTACCATGATTTTATGTAATGAACTTTCACCCATTAAATCTTGGAACACAAATTCATGTATTATATTTCTATAAGTCATGTGTGAACTTGTCCAATGTGCACATATACTTTTACATACATACTTGTTATAATAAGTTTGACTATATAAACTATGTACCTAAAACAAGTAGTAAAAATACATAACCCACATTGATTAAAAAACACTTAACAAAGATTGGAAAATATGCTATACCATGTGTAATATAGCCGTATATATATATATATATATATATATATATATATATATATATATATATATATATATATATATATGCATATTATAGGCATCCCTAAACCTTCTTGGACTAGCCCAAGATCATGTACTCTTTGTGTTAAGCCCAACACAAGCCCACACAAGCCCACCCTCTCTTTTGGATAGCCATACACGGCACCAAAGACATGTGGAAGGAGAAGGGATGCATGAGAAACACAAAAGCCAATACTTGGCACAAGTGTTCTTACCTTAGCAATCATGCTTTTTCCATTCCCTTCCCTCTCTCCTCTTTAAGCCGAAACACATACATTCTCACACACATGCAATCCAATCTTGTTCTCTCACCCTATTCTCTCTCAAATCATACGGCTTAAAGCCATATACATAAAAAAACCAAGTATTAATTCTACCAAGATACTTGTCTTATCTTTACTACAAATCATTAGTAGTATCATTCTCTTGGAATCACTATAAACAAGCCCTAGCTAAGTCATCAAGGCCACGGCTTGGTTTGTTTTAGGGTTTCTTCATCATCTTGAGTAGATCTCAAATCTCCTTGTTCATCTAGATCATTTGTGGTACTTTTAGGCAAGAGAGATATACACATCATAATCTTTCATTTCTTCATGCATGCATCATCATACACCTATAAACACAAGTAAATAACATGTTAAAAATCACGATTTGATAGAGCTATGACCCTTATAGGTCATGACATATTTATGCAAATCATGTTTATGATTTAAAATCTTGTAATAAAAACTTATGACTTATGTGTTATGTTTTAAATTTGATTTAAAAACCATATGAAACCTTTTTTTAAATCTAAACATTTCATGAGTTACAAATCTTGTTTATGGGACTTTGGTTAACCAATAACCATAGATCTCATGAAATGAACTTGTGCAACTTAAAGATCATAAAAACCATGACCTTAAAGGTCACGGCTAAATTAAGTGGTGACTATATGATTGGTTTTCTAAGTTTTGAATAATGGAATATGGAATGTTACATGCTAAATGCACTATTAAAAATCATCAAAGTAACTTATGTGAATATATGTAGCCGTGGGTTACATATGACCCTAAATGGATTATATGTACATGCATGTTATTATACAACCTAGATCTAGTGATGAGTGTTAACTTAACATGATAAACATGAAACAAGATATTAGATCTTATAGGAATATTGGGAGAAAACAACATAACCGTGGGCTATATATTGTTTTCTGGAGTAATAGTAGTCTTGGGAACATGCATGTGACCTAGATAATCATGATTGTATTTTTGTAAATATTTATAAGACTTAAAAACTAGCTAAAGTGTTTATCTTTGAAATACCAAGATTTAAAAATATAGTCGTGAGCTATATATGAGTGTACATGGATCTATGTTTGATTTTTAAGTCTAGACATAGTTTAGATCTTATTTTGGACTTGTGACTTATTTTCTTGATGTGTACATAGTTAGATCTCTTTTTGTAACACTTATAAATTACATGCAACCTTGAAATGAGACTTGACTTATCTTAATAAGCTATAACTAATATTAGCCGCGGGAAATAAGCTCCTACTAGGGCTTATGACTTACTTATAACCTTATAACACACCTAGATCTAATTTGGTATAACACATAAAACAAATTTTAAGTTTTATTCATCTATTTAGATTTAAAAACTAAATATTGATAAGCTCATAATAAGCTTATATGAATATCCTAAGTTAAAACTTACATAAAATATAAAGTAATATTAATGGACTAATTAAGCCCATGAAATGTTAATCTAAAACATAATGGACCCAATAAGCCCATTTGATAAACCTTAGTAACTTAAATGGACTTAAGATTACACTTAGGCCCATTTAACTAATTAAAGGACTTAAAAATGTATTAAGCCCAATAAATGATTTAAATGCCCATTTAGGACTTGAAATATATCTAAGCCCACTAAAATAGCCCACTAGATGTTTAGTCCATTTAATGAGCCCATATAAAGTTTGAATGTTAAAATAAAAGTTTTTATAATAAAATATAACTTATAAAAACTTTGTGGATGAAAATGACAATTTATAAAACGTAAGGACTAAAACTGTAACTTATGAAACTTGTTTTGATAAACTAGTAAACACAAGGACTGAAAATGTAAATATCCAAAAGTATAGGGTTTAGTAAATACTATATGTGGCAAATTAAACCCTAGGTACCAATTTGGGAAGTTTCTAAAAGTTATTTTGTGATTTTAAAACCCTAAGGACTATTTTGTAATTTGCCGAAACTTAAAGAAGCCCTAGGGGCTGTTTTTGTAATTTTAGTAAAGTTACAAAACCTAGATATAACTAGGGGACTAAATTTGCCATGAGCCGAAACTTTAACAAGCCCTAGGTACTAAATATGTAAAATCCAAAAATTATACTTGTTTAAAAATATACAGGGACTAGTTTTGTCATATTCCGAAACATTACCAAACCCTAACCTTAAAAATCTATTTTAATTATAATAAAACATAATTAAACACTTAGACCATAAGAATTAAGGCATAAATTCTTAAGTTTAAATTATTTTATAAATATTAAAATAATTTATGGAAACTTTAAAGTTAAATAAAATATTATATTTTATATTTTTTTATTTACTTTAAGAAATAATTGTATAAACAATTATGAATATGTATTACTCATACATAAACTCAGATACTTTCAGAAAATAAAATCTATATGAACGTTGGAGAAATTGAATGTTAAAATTTAAGTAGAACATCTTACGTCTACTTAAAATATGAAACTTAATATTAAATTTTAAATGAATGATTATAATACATGAACTACGAACGTGAACTAATATTAAGTAGGATTTTTGTGTTTACATAATAATGAAACCTAGTAGTAAATGAGTGATTATAATACTTGAACGGAAAACGTAAACTAAATTTTAAGTAGAACATTTTATGTCTACTTAACTAAGAGACTTAATATAAGTTAATACATATATGCTAACTGATATTTATAGTTAAACATTTTATGTTTACTTAGAAATGAATATTGATGCTACTTGAACTACGGTTATTTAGATAAATACTGTAGTATAAATGAACTGAATAAAATTTGTATAAGCATACATATATGTTCTTTGTACTATCTATTAAGACGATACTATCTGATTAGGCATAACCTTGGCGTGAGCTTTAATTGGATATTCGTATTAAACAGCAATTGCCTACTCTCAGGTGAGTTTACAGCCCCATATAAATTTTTGATAAAACTTTCCCTTTTGGGAAAGAAAATATGCAAACACATAATGGATACAACTGGATTGTATAAACTTGACTATGATTGATTATTATTGAAACTGTTAAATTGTTGTAAATCGCCCGAATGTTATAAATAGATCTATTAGGGATTGACCATCCCCATCTGGGTGAGTCATGCTCACTGTACCTTGGCCGGGACAACAGACGTATACCATGTTAGAACTGGAATGGGTGTCTTTTTGTAAGACACTACGTCCTCGTCTGTTGAGGACTACGGAGGTTAAGCTTCAGTTTCTAATAATAAACAAATGTTATCGACATTTTAGTGAGAATGCTTTGTGCATTGTCACTTCTATACTGAGTGTATGTCCAAACTAATTAATTGTTAAAATCTGTAAATACGCCAACTTTATGTTGACCCCCGTTAGTATGTTTTGCATAGGAATATGAAGTTAGTACGTGGTGTGTGCATGGTCTCCAGCATCTTAGAAATCTGCATCATAGGACTCGTCAGGGGTTCTATTTGGGAATCATAAACAATCATCTTCTGTCATGCTTAAGACAATTTTATTTTATTTGTTTACCAAACATGTAATCTGATTTAATTAACTCTTTATCTTATGCTCTATGGACTATATGCTATCGATCCACCCTAGTGACATCTCCGTGGATATTTCCGTATATTTTGACCCTACCTGGGGTGTCACATTATGTTTTGTTTTGTTTTCCCGAATTGTTTTTGAATTTTATTTTTCCCGCCAAATTTTCTTAAGTTTTATTTTAAATTGTTTTGTCTTATTTTATTTTCAAATTTACTTTTCATCAAGTCTTAATCTTTTGTCATTTATTTCTCCAGTCTTTATTTTTAGTTTATAACTTTAAAGTTTTCATTTTTATTTTAAAATAGTTAATCAACGACATTTTCTTTTTACACCAAGAACAATTGAGTCACACGTTTAACCTTTTTAAATTCGAATTGAGTCGAGACAATTTCAAATAACACAAAATCTTGTTATTAAAAATGACGCCTCTACCGGCTCTTTTCGTAAAGATTAACGGTTTTTTGTGAGAGACGCGTTGGATTTTGGGATCCGTTCACTTTTGAACGTTATTTTTCTTGCAAAATTTTTTCAAAAATCCTAAAAGTAAAAAATTTCAAAATTCCAAAAACATTTAAAAAATTCATAAAAATCATTTCTTTTTCAAAGATTTTGCACCAAAAATATTTTCTTTTCACGTTAAGTTTATTTCTTCTATTTCTTTGCTATATTTTTCTTTTGTAGGTGTATGCGTACCCGTTCACGCAAAAGGAAATCCATTCAAGCAGCCATCATCGAGCCTCATGTTTTTAACACAATAGATAACTGTCCAATGATCGAGCTCTTGCAATCACATGTTGAAGGCAATGAAGATGCGATTGTGGTGCCGGCTATTGATGCAAATAACTTCGAGCTTAAGACCGGTCTTATTCAAATGGTTTCCGCAACACCTTTCTTGGGTCGCACTCATGATGATCCGCACGATCACATAAAAAGGTTTATTTACTTAACCAATACTGTGAAATACAATGGGGTCTCACAAGAGGCAATTCGTTTTCTCCTCTTTCCTTTCTCTCTCGAGGGACAAGCCCGAACTTGGCTTGATAAGGAACCACCCCAAAGTATTACAACATGGGCGGACCTTGAGACCAAATTTATCAATTATTTCTTCCCACCCTTACGTACTACCGCTTTGCGAAATGACATCATTAAATTTGAACAAAAGTACGGTGAGACGTTTAGTGAATCTTGGGATCGTTTTAAGGAAGTTTTAAGAAAGTGTCCACAACACGGTTTTACAAAGGTGCATCAAATTAATAGTGGATTAAGTTTGAATGACCAAGATTCAACAAATAGTGCTTCGGGAGGTAATATTCTTGTTAAATCAATGAATGAGGCTTGGGCAATAATAGAAAACAAGGCCAAAGTCCAAACCAAGAGTGTTAGGGCTACTATGGCTAGTGCTAGTGAGAGTGAGTTGACCAATCAAATTAAGGAACTTACTTCAGTAGTAAAACAACTTGCTTTAAGAGATAACCCTCCTTATCAACATGCCCATGCTCTTAATGTAACTTGTGAAACTTGTGGTGGACCACACTCTTTTGCTAATTGGGATAAAGCTTATAATCAATCTCACGGGGAAGTGTATACTTACAACAAAACGGAGAGGGTTCATTTCAAGCCTAATATCGATGTTAATCACTTGTCTTTTAACTCGACGAATTACTTGGCTCCACCCGGTTTTCAACAAAGACCAAACCCACCTACCCAAAACAACCAAGGGCCACCACGAGCTACTTTTCAACAAAATACAAATGTGAGGGGCTACAATGTTAATCAAGGACCTTATCCAATGCAAAATCAAGGCTTTCAAAACCAATATTTCAATCCTCAAGGTTTTCCACCATACAACCAATACCCAAACCAAGGTTTTCAACAACAAGGGTTCAATTTACCTCATCTGCAAATGGACTTGGTTTTGCAAAAATTAACTGAACATGAGAAAAAAATGCAAGCAATGCAAGAATCGACAAGAGCGATACAAGAGTCCACCGATAGGAAATTCGGTCAAATTTTTCAAGTCCTTCATCCACAAGGTGCTCTTACTTCTACAACTGAAACAAACCCTAGAGCTAATGTGAGTGCTATTACTACACGTAGTGGAGCAACTATAGTAGGACCATCTATCCCTTCCCCAGTTACTCCATCTACACCTCCTCCACCCCCATTTATCCCTCCTACTACCACGCCTAGTACTAGTTCTCCATTACCATCTCCACCTCTTACGGAAGATGTACCTAAGAAAAACCCTTCACCCTCTCAACCTTCACCCTCTCAAACTTAAAACATCTAAACCTTCACCTTCTACACTACACCTCCTAAGCCCAATATTCCTTGTCCATCTCAGTTAGACAAGTGCAAATTGCTCACTAAAAAGGATGCTCAAGTTACTTCCTTTTCAAAGATGATCACACAAATGAAATTTAACATTAGCCTTGTTGAAGCACTTGTCCAAATGCCGAAATTTGTTAAAGCATTCAAGGAGTTGCTTAGTAAGAAGGAGAAGATGGCTGAGTTTTTAATACTCGATTGAATGATAATTGTTCTACAATCCTTCTTAAAGAACTTCCAGAGAAACATGGAGATCCTGGTCATTTTGTGCTACCTTGTACATTTTCCAAAATCAAAGAATTTACTGCCTTGGCCAATCTCGGGGCAAGTATCAATTTAATGTTATTAAGTGTTTAGAAGAAGTTATCATTACCCGACCTTACACCAACACGGATGACTCTTGAGCTAGCAAATCGAACTCTCGCTTACCCCGTTGGTATTGCCGAAGATGTTTTTGTTAAAGTTGGTACCTTCACTTTTCCGGTTGACTTTGTTGTTGTTGATTATGAGATGGACCCTCGTATTCCGTTAATACTTGGACGGCCATTCTTACGAACCGGAAAAGGTTTAGTCGATGTTGCCGAAGGTGAACTCATTCTAAGTGTCGGGAATGATCAACAAGTTTTTAAGATGGGGAAGATTGCAAGCAATCCAATGGAAAATAATCTACGAAAATGATTGATGTGCTTCAAGACGAGTATGTTACAACTCCTTTGGAAACTACAAAGCTTGATGATTTTGTGCTACATGACAATCCTCTTTTCGAGACTTGCTATGATAATCCACTTTTTCAAAACCATGTGGAAGATCCTAATGGTTCTCTTTCCGATTTGATTGATCCACCAATCTATGATGCTCCACCAATCTTTGATGAATATGATGATTATACTTCCGATTTGGATGCTCCACCAAGTTATGATGATGATTTTTCTTTCGAGTATGAAGACATGCCAACTTATGATGACTTTGATGATGATGACACTCTTTCGAGTGATTCTTCAAGTGTTATGTATTCTAAGGATGATTTTGTTCCTATTTTTGATGAGGATCCTCCACAAACAATGCTTGATGCTACTTTAGAGGACTACTCATTTGAGGAAGATTTCTCCACCTTTCTCAATACATACTTTCCTAATGAGCATGATTCTCCTCCTTTGGACTTTGACTATGGTCTCTACCCTCCTTCTGATGTCAAGAAACGCGTTTCAAAGGAGAAGAAACCGGACGACACCAACATTCGTAGTACTTATGTCTTGACACCTCTCTTTCCACCTTCTTCGGATGAGATTGTGCGGTTTATGGGCGAATCTTCAAGGTCTACTGATTGTCATTCTTATTTTCCCCTAAAGGAAAAGGTGTTCGATCCGGTTATCTCAATTTTTAAGCCATCTCAGTATCCATCTGATGAAATAAAAGGAAAAACTTTTGGAAAATATGGAGCTATGCTTTCACCTCATCATACCTTCTACCAACGTTCTCAACTTTTGCTAAAAGGAACCTCGCCTACTCTTTTTTGGCTTGTGTTTTTCCCCTTAGGATTATGCTATTTGATGGATGAGAACTATGTATTTGACTCCGGCGGATTTTCTTCAAGGTTCTTACCATAGTAATCAAGTTCGAGTCAGACTCACGACTCGGTGAACAAAAACAAGCACTTCTCGGGAGGAAACCCGATGATCTATCCTTTTTATCCGTTTTTCTAATAAGTGTAGGGGAGTCCCTAGTATGTGTTTGTTGTTTTCTTTCTTATGATGTGCAGGGATTAGAGCTTTCAAAGATTCACTTTTGATGACTTTTGACGACCCGTGATTCCATGTACCCGTCTTCCCGGTTCTATCCTAAACTATTTTGATTCACTATTTTATATTCTTCAATATTAAAATAGGAACCAATTTAGTTGTCTCTTCCTTAGAAAGATTTAAACAACATGCACAATGTCCTAAGGGTAGGGGAGTTTTCTCCTACATGCTTAAACATTAAGGACAAGGTTTATATTAAGTGTAGGGGAGACTTCTATCGATGTTAAGTGGGCTTTTCCATGAATTTGTCCTCATGTTAACCGGAAAATTGATTTTTCGACATTTTTCAAAATTTTTGATCTATTTTGGCCTAGTAGTATTTTCCTTTGTTATCGTTATTTTCTTTCATTGATAGAATAAATTTTAATAAAATGGTTTTAATAAGTTTTGATGTCTTTGATATATTAGGCCCGTCATGAATCTTTTGACTCAACCCGAGTTTACTTATTTGAGTTTACTCTAGCTAGTATCCTTAACCATATGGACCTTAATTGGTTTATTTGGCTAAGCATCCACGAGTCTCATTCCTTGAAATTTTAAATTATGGAGAATGAGAGATGATAGAGTCAATTATAAGTTCTGTATTCTTTCATGAATTTATGTGAGTTAATTATGAGCTTTTTCTCCCATCGCTTGCTAATAAATAATTGTAATAAATAAGGTCGTACGATTTGAAAAGTTACCAATCTTCTAGAACAAGATCGTTTAAAAGTTGCTCGGGATTAATTAGAGTTCATAGCCAAGGCATAACTTATTGAAGTGTAATGCGAAGATTGGCGAGTCCGAAAAGGCCCTAACAAGGCATGAGGGCCACATTTTGTTGCTAAAGATCCAAAGTGATGTGAAGAATCATTTATCAAAAATCAATATAAAGGATCGAGACAGACGACGAAAAGCAAATACTCCCATAAAGATCATGGAGAAGTCTATCCGAAAAGACCCTAACAAGGTATGAGGATAAATAGATTCAAGTCCTAAAAGGAGGCGGATCGTTGTATTTCAAAATCCCAAATAAAGATTGGAGAAAAATGAAGAAGTCGTGGTCTAAGTTTGAAGAATCTCTCAAAAGCTTCAAGTGAAGAAATTCCCATTATGAAGAGAAGACCATTATTTCAAGAACGTCTCTCAAGATTCGAAGTATGAAGTCAATGCCAAATATCGATCCGATAAAGGTCTCAAATCGTGAAACGAGTTATGCCAAGATATGAACTTTTTGAGGTTTCGAGAAGCAGTTTTAAAAGATTTTGTCCTTTAGCTAACTATAGATTAAATCGTCCTACTTTATTTTTTGCCTAAATAAACTATCGAAATAAGTCAAACATGCATCCTCGTGATCATTCAAGACCGAAATAAAATATAAGAGATACACCTAGGAATAAGGGGGTCTAAGTGAATAATTGACCCACATGAGTAAGTGTTAGCTTTACTAACTTATAATAACAATGATCTCGTTTTTAAGCTTGGTATGGGGAACGTGAAACTTGAGGGTGATAAACATTCATGACACTAAAGCCCTAATTTAAGTCTTAGATTTACTTGTTTCTTCCTTCAAACATTTTGTAATTTTCTATTTTTTTAGTTTCCTTATTGTCTAGTATTTAATAAAGGCCAAGGTGGGTTAATTATGATGGAAAATGTAAATCTTGCTTTGTAACTAATGCATTGCATGAGGGTATTGCAATGGTCAAGTGTAGTGTGAGACCCCTATAATCATGCAAAGGAACAACTAGGCAACAAGGGGGTTCCACGTCATGGTACAAGAAACAATGAATTACTGTTGACACAAAGTTGACGTAATAAAACATTTACATTACATCATAAAAGATCATAGTTTTTAAACAAAGGTCCCAGAGTTTTATATGCGGAAAAATTTATTATTTCATCATAATTTATCACATATAGTTATCAAGAATATATGATAAACTTTCTGATAGTTTTTAAAACCAAAGTTTAATATACACAGAAATCTCCAAGCTGCGATAATATCCTGCGTGCTCCCATCCAAGCAAAGCTAAGTAATAATACCTGAGAATAAACATGTAAAATAGTCAACATAAAGTTGAGTGATATTCATAGGTTTAGCAGTAAAGGTGTGGAACACAAGCATTCATTTGTAAAATAAGAAATAGAGAAATGGTTACGTACGATAACCATAGTCTGAAATCATTATTATTGCTATTTAGTTCATGAACCGAAGATTAACTCAATGTAAGTTCCTCTAGTGAGTATTCAGCCTAAATACTCAAGTAACAAAACAAATGTAATGCTTCAATGGTTAAACAACCGCAACATGGGACGGGGATTGTCAGTCCCAATGGATCCACCCATAACATTCGCGCTTAGCAACACAAGTAAATTAATGGTTCATGATCAGGAGAGGAAACTTAAGGGCTATTGACTAAAAGCAATAATAATAATGGAAATTTGTTGGAAATCATCCATTTCTAGAAAGCATACAACTTCTGGATAGCCTACAAGTTCTGGATAGCATACAAGTTCTGGATAGCATACAGTTTTAAATGAATGTGTTCCACCATGTAAAATCTCACCCCGCGTTTAGAAACAATGTATAAGTAATAAAAGGGGCTATGAACTCACCTTAGTAATAACGATATCAAACGAGGAAAATGATCAAGATATAGTGACAGGAGTGAAACTGTGAAATAGGATAAGACGGGAGGCCGTGAGCTTCTTACGGCGACATAAGATATGTAAAACAAATACTTACAAAAACCTAAAGGATAGACGCGGACAAAAGACAACGATAACTAGACACTTCACCCATTTTGACTCGTCGAAATACGTTACTTATTATTACAATAAGGGCTGATTTAATACTATATTGTTAATCTATATATATATATAACTAAATTAATTTAACATGATGTAAATTGCAACTTAACAACAACAGCGTATTCTTTTAGTCAATATGCTAGTGACTATATGGTAATTGTTTAAATAAGTTCTTTTACATTAGTAGAAACATGTAAATTTATTTGATAGAGATTTAAAATTCTAGATCAGGTTTTATTTAAAATTATTAACAAAATGAGAATGACACTAAGGTATGTATATTTTTTTTATATGTAGTTTACTACCAAAACAATATTTATGATACATTATAATAGACTGCTTCCAAAACCATCATGAAACTTGACGAATGATTTGACCATATTGATATTTAGTCATATATTGTATATGTTTATACATGACATGTAATATTTAGTTATAAATGCCTAAATATTAATTAGGAATAACATATGATAACTCATGGTTTAAAGATTACCTCAAAGCAACACGAGGACCTAATGCGATCAACATCGAAATAGAGTACGAACACCGACCACAACACAAAGACTGATTAAAATAATCCGATGGAAAGCCAAACGCGAAAATGAACTCGGAAATCCAACAAAAAAGCGACAAACTATATTTTTTACGAAACACCAATCACTACTCATGTTTATTTTGTATTATGAAAATATCTTATACTTTTTAGGAGTGATGCATATGATATATTTTTGCATATTTCCATATACTGATGGCAAATATAGCAGTAAACATTCGAACATGAGTGATTGATACTATTTAAAATATCATATCATGATTTTAAGACAAGAAACGTTTAGTAGTAGGATGACAACTTTTACAAAGGGAATATGCAAGATGCAAGACACGTATCATTGTTTAGATACGTATCATCAAGATTGCTATTTATTTTTTGTAAGACATGTGGGACAAGATTATATCAAGTTTTCTTAGCAAGTTGTTAAAACTCGGTATTATCAGAGCCCGATATTTTGAAAGTTACCGTGAATTAATAGATACTCGTCAAACACGAAAAATAAACGCTCAATACAAAATAAAAACTTCGACATTCGGATAACATTTATATTTTGATATATAAATGAGGGATTATTATTTAACAAACGTCAACGCATCAAAGAAACGAATGACTCTTAAAAGATTATCGAAAATTTACGAAGAATGCTCGTCAAATGAAAAATTAAAATGACGACAATAGAAAATAATTCTATGTCATAACTAAAATGGTCACAGTCGATGACGAACGTAAACTTGAAAATAATTATTTATTGCCACGTACCCAATACGTTAAAGACTTAAAACCTTTACGGTTAGTCAAGAATTTCATATTCTTTATAGAATGAACATGACATTTCAAAGTCGGGTAATAAATATTTTCCGGATATTAGGAATAGAATTAGAGCTCGGTCAAAATGTTGATTTTAAATTTCGGATTACTACAGTAAATAAAAATAAAAATAAATTTTTTTATATCCAAATATATTATTATCAATGATCAGAAATATAATTAAAATATAATTTAATTAAAATTATCGAGAACTCAGAATTTACGTATGAAAAGAAAAGAGGAACAAGTAAAACATTGTAAAATCGAGAAGTACGAATAAAATAATAATTTAATTATTGGGAAAAATACGAGTTCTCATAGTCGACCCCCCTAAAGGAACTCTGGTCCCTCAGAGTTCCACTGGAGACAGAAGAAGATGCGAATAAAAGGAGATACATAGTTTAGAACTAATTCATTGCTTCCCAGGTAATTTTTGCACCACGGCGTACCTTAACAATTAGAATTCACTACGCTTCAGTTTCTTAACTCCTTTTCAAAATTATTTGAAACTCGAATTGAAATAATCATTCAGTATGAAGAAATATAAAGAGTTAGAATGAACACAGGAATTGCTTAAACGGACAAGTTGCGCTTAATCAAGTTAAGATTGATAATCGACAAGGAATCGCAAGTCGCGCAAACTGTAAAACATAACAATCTACCTTTCAAAAGTAAATAAAGAGAGATATGAATTACATATAGACATTTAAAATAAGAGTTGTCACAATTGTCTGTCTAGGATTTGATATTACTTTCAAACTCAGCTTAATTATTTTCTTGATCATAAAAATACAAGGCTTGAGGAATGAAAAACGAAATTCGTATCGATTCTTAACGAACATGATAGAATAGAGGCGTTAACAATAAGACAATAAGAAACAACGAATATAGAAAGTCATCACTCCTTGAGTGCAGTTGGTGTCACCAACATTGGCTTATAAATTTCTAGGTAATCGATACACGATTGAAAGATAAAACCCACACAACAATTTTCGAATTAAAGAAAATTTTTAATTAATCACTTGTGTATGATTCAAGTAAAATGAACAACATTGGCAATTAGAGAGCGAAATCAACACATGGTTTACACGAGCGAATTTTGAGGCAATAGAGTCCGACACACATCATGAGGAATATACGATATCATTGTTCACGTCCAGTCATAAATCACTATTCGCGTCCAGTGACGTTTCGAAGGTCTACCAAAATATATAGAGAAGGTCGATCGATATAGAAGCATAACAACGTTGAAAATTTCAAGTCTGGTATCAATGGTAAAAAATTAGACAAGCGATAACAAGGATTATATCACGAAGGAAGATGAGGTAACAAGTAAAACAAAGGTCGTTGAGTAAGGAATTATGTGCTTGAGGCATGTACTTTGTTCAAGAAAAGATATGGGATCATATGTGTATGTCACGAACTGGTCCTACTCACATAAGATGTAAAAGTTTCAAAACTTTATTTTACCTAACTTTTTAAGGAACATAAGTAAAAAGTTGGTTCTTGGCCAAATATTTAAGGTGACTACTATTCGGCCTCGCATGGCTCCTTCTAAATTACGCATAGGTGATCAGGCTATGCATAATTTAGGACTGGCAATGCGATGCTCAGTTTCGTCAAGCTAGTATTACATGTCATTTATTTAAAATATATATATATATATATATATATAATACCATTTGTAAAATATGAATCAATATAATTTATGAAACATTTTCGAGAGTAAGTAATTCGCTTGATATTTAAATCAACAACTTTAATGTTACAAGAATTCTTTTATAAGAACAAGGTAAAACAGTTTGTGAAAATACATCGTAAAATAATGTCAAAATAACTTTATAAGGCATTTTTTTCCAAGTATTTTATATAACCCAATAGTACAATTTGGTAAAATTATTCATAAAAACAATAACAATTTTATATATACGGTAACATGATAATATCTTATAAAATAGAGAGAGGGTTACACTGGAGTAGTAAAGAGTAATTAATTAGAAAATCGATGAAATGATTAGAAAGTAATAAGGTTTTGAAAGGTTTAGCCGGAATTGTCATGAGACACGTGTCAAGATAATAATGAACGATGTGAAAATAAAAACTTCAAGCCTCGACCCAAATCAGTGATACGATAGAAGAAAAGAAAAATAAATTAAAATGACAAATAAGTCATGTATAAAATAGAGGATAAAGGAAATCTGTATGCGTTCGCATTGTAATTTAGTTAACATAAATATGCTTTTAAGAAAGTAAATTATCAATTATCGGATAATACAACTAACCCGGAAAGTTTATATTCTTAAACGTTTTTCAAACGCAATCAATGTTTGGTAGTTGTAAAATCTCATTCGTTAAAGTTTTACGAGCTCAAACGAACTCAAAAAATGCTTCAAACCATATTTTTAATTTCTATCAGCTTTGACTTTTTAAGTTTGACCTTTGGGTTTGACCAAACCAATTGACTCAATAGATGATATTTTTAAGGCTCTAAGTCTAAATCAATTAGGTGTAAAACGATGTTTTGAACAATTTTCTAGCTTCACTCGAGACTTGAAACGGATCAGAAATGGACAAAAATGCCCTTGCATTAAATCTGTCAGCCAAATGATATTTTGAAATATGCAGAACTTAATTCTCAAATTTTACAATTTGAAATGAGCGTAACTTGCTCGTTTTTAAGATTTATTGGCCAAATTTTATGTCCTAAACGGACGTCTCAACAAGTAGAAATATATATTTTTATGTCTAAAGTTTATAAAAATATTTTATCGACACAACTTGAAATTAAATCTAAATTTCATAATAACTCAGAATTATTGTACACACAAGACTTGTAGATTCCATAAAGACGAAAGAGAATAAACTGAATAATTAAACATGTAAAGAAAACACGGTATAGAAATGGTTCAAGAATACCAACGAAAAACTAAGAAATAAAAAACGACGCATGACATCCGTGTCTTCGATTTCAAGATACAATGCAGGAAGGTCTTTTGGCGGTGTGATTTTTCCAAAATCACAAGACATATCTAGAAAGAATTGGAACATTAACGGGTCACACTCCTGAAGCGAGGAGGTTTAATGAAAAGGGAGGATACAAGTTTATAGAAGTACAATCGTGTTCCAAACAATCGTCGCATAATAGAGGATGAATTACAAGATGACGATGATATTTTCAAGGTGCAAACGGATGCTGTAATTTCGAAACGTAGTATGGTAAATGAAATAAGAAATTTAATCGATATACGAGTGTCGTGTAAAATAGTGACGTCAAGGTTACGAAAACCCACAATATCATTCAACACGGATTTCAAGGAATGCTTCGAGATGTGTGACTCACACGGTGTATTTTAGTCTTTTTCGGAGACACATGGAGCTACACAATGGTCTATAGACGAATTTTCAAGGCATCCAATCACAGATGGTCGATAAACAATTTGGATATCTAAATAGATATCTTATAGTGGTTTAACAATAGTAGTAACGCACACGGTGGTAAAATGAAAATCGGAAGTTTCATTGAAAGCAACACTTCTTAATCCCAAACAATGGTATCACGAGAGTATGCACAACATATAAAAGTGAGTCGAGAAGAGCAGGTGGTTCAAAACGAACGAGTATATGAGGTAAGTCGTATCATGCATAAACGGAATAGCAATAGTACTAAGAAAAGTGAGTATAAAAACTCGGCAGCATACACGCTCCGAATACAAGTATGAAATGTCATAACAATATAAAATTATTGTAACAAGATCAATTCACAAGAACAAGAATTCAAGAAATATAGTAAGGGCAGATGTAATCACATTAATATCCATTGATAATTCATTAAGCACAAAGGCTTTGAAAAGAGAGAATAATTATCGTCATTAGGGTTATGTAATATTTCAAAATGAATATTACAACGATAACTAAAAGTAAATAATAAGGATTAGAGAGTTACCCGCGCATATATTGACAACAATGGCAGATTTTGTGTTTGACACTTCGAAAAATAAAATATTTGAACTTTCGGTTATAGACTAAGTTTTGAAAACGACTCAGTTCCCTATAACCATCGCTCTGATACCAATCTGTGAGACCCCCAGAATCAGGCAAAGGAACAACTAGGCAACAAGGGGGTTCCACGTCATGGTACAAGAAACAATGAATTACTATTGACACAAAGTTGACGTAATAAAACATTTACATTACATCATAAAAGGTCATAGTTTTTTAAACAAAGGTCCCATAGTTTTATATGCGGAAAAATTTATTATTTCATCATAATTTATCACATATAGTTATCAAGAATATATGATAAACTTTCTGACAGTTTTTAAAACCAAAGTTTAATATACATAGAAATCTCTAAGCTGCGATAATATCCTGCGGGCTCCCATCCAAGCAAAGCTAAGTAATAATACCTGAGATTAAACATGTAAAATAGTCAACATAAAGTTGAGTGATATTCATAGGTTTAGTAGTAAAGGTGTGGAACACAAGCATTCATTTGTAAAATAAGAAATAGAGAAAATGGTTACGTACGATAACCATAGTCCGAAATCATTATTATTGCTATTTAGTTCATGAACCGAAGCTTAACTCAATGTAAGTTCCTCTAGTGAGTATTCAGCCTAAATACTCAAGTAACAAAACAAATGTAATGCGTCAATGGTTAAACAACCGCAACATGGGACGGGGATTGTCAGTCCTGATGGATCCACCTATAACATTCGCGCTTAGCAACACAAGTAAATTAACAGTTCATGATCAGGAGAGGAAACTTAAGGGCTATTGACTAAAAGCAATAATAATAATGAAAATCTGTTGGAAATCATCAAGTTCTAGAAAGCATACAAGTTCTGGATAGCCTACAAGTTCTGGATAGCATACAAGTACTGGATAGCATATAGTTTTAAATGAATGTGTTCCACCATGTAAAATCTCACCCCGCGTTTAGAAACAATGTATAAGTAATAAAAGGAGCTATGAACTCAACTTAGTAATAACGATATCAAACGAGGAAAATGATCAAGATATAGTGACAGGAGTGAAACTGTGAAATAGAATAAGACGGGAGGCCGTGAGCTTCTTACGGCGACATAAGATATGTAAAACAAATACTTACAAAAACCTAAAGAATAGACGCGGACAAAAGACAACGATAACTAGACACTTCACCCATTTTGACTCGTCGAAATACGTTACTTATTATTACAATAAGGGCTGATTTAATACTATATTGTTAATCAATATATATAAAACTAAATTATTTTAACATGATGTAAATTGCAACATAACAACAACAGCGTATTCTTTTAGTCAATATGCTAGTGACTATATGGTAATTGTTTTAATAAGTTCTTTTGCATTAGTAGAAACATGTAAATTTATTTGGTAGATATTTAAAACTCTAGATCAGCTTTTATTTAAAATTACTAACAAAATGAGAATGACACTAAGGTATGTATATTTTTTTATATGTAGTTTACTACCAAAACAATATTTATGATACATTATAATAGACTGCTTCCAAAACCATCATGAAACTTGACGAAAGATTTGACCATATTGATATGTAGTCATATATTGTAAATGTTTATACATGACATGTAATATTTAGTTAAAAATGCCTAAATATTAATTTGGAATAACATATGATAACTCATGGTTTAAAGATTACCTCAAAGCAACACGAGGACCTAATGCGATCAACATCGAAATATAGTACGAACACCGACCACAATACAAAGACTGATTAAAATAATCCGATGGAAAGCCAAACGCGAAAACGAACTCGGAACTCCAACAAAAGAGCGACAAACTATATTTTTTTGCGAAACACCAATCACTGCTCATGTTTATTTTGTATTATGAAAATATCTTATACTTTTTAGGAGTGATGCATATGATATATTTTTGCATATTTCCATATACAGATGGCAAATATAGCAGTACACATTCGAACATGAGTGATTGATACTATTTAAAATATCATATCATGATTTTAAGACAAGAAACGTTTAGTAGTAGGATGACAACTTTTACAAAGGGAATATGCAAGATGCAAGACACGTATCATTGTTTAGATACGTGTCATCAAGATTGCTATTTATTTTTTGTAAGACATGTGGGACAAGATTATATCAAGTTTTCTTCGCAAGTTGTTAAAACTCGGTATTATCAGAGCCTGATATTTTGAAAGTTACCGTGAATTAAAAGATACTCGTCAAACACGAAAAATAAACGCTCAATACAAAATAAAAACTTCGACATTCGGATAAAATTTATATTTTGATATATAAATGAGGGATTATTATTTAAAAAATGTCAACGCATCAAA
Organism: Glebionis coronaria; assembly: GCA_025667525.1. Classification (NCBI taxonomy): domain Eukaryota; kingdom Viridiplantae; phylum Streptophyta; class Magnoliopsida; order Asterales; family Asteraceae; genus Glebionis; species Glebionis coronaria. The sequence goes on along the minus strand of CM046875.1, from coordinate 275,716,382 downwards.
TAAACGAATGAAACTTAAAAGATTATCGAAAATTTACGAAGAATGCTCGTCAAATGAAAAATTAAAATGACGACAATAGAAAATAATTCTATGTCATAATTAAAATGGTCATAGTCGATGACGAACGTAAACGTGACAATAAATATTTATTGCCACGTACCCAATACGTTAAAGACTTAAAACATTTCCGGTTAGTCAAGAATTTCATATTCTTTATAGAATGAATATGACATTTAAAAGTCGGGTAATAAATATTTTCCGGATATTAGGAATAGAATTAGAGCTCGGTCTAAATGTTGATTTTAAATTTCGGATTACTACAGTAAATAAAAATAAAAATAAATTTTTTTATATCCGAATATATTATTATCAATGATCAGAAATATAATTAAAATATAATTTAATAAAAATTATCGAGAACTCAGAATTTACGTATGAAAAGAAAAGAGGAACAAGTAAAACATTGTAAAATCGAGAAGTACGAATAAAATAATAATTTAATTATCGGGAAAAATACGAGTTCTCATATGTAGGGGATTTAATAAGTGTAAAAACACTTATCCTTTTACCACTTAAATATAACAAAAACGAGACCAAAATGTGTACTTAATGTCGTAAAAGTCGGAATTATGCGTGGTTTGTGTTTTTGTTGTGTTTTAGGACCAAAATATGAAAAAGGAAGAAAACACAGGCTTTCACGGGCTTTTATCGAAGAAAAAGACATAAGACGAAGTCAAAAGATCAAGAGTGCAAAAAGAACGAAAGTCAAAGGCCTATTCTGAAAATTTATCAAAGAAAAAGTCTAAAGAGGGAAGTTTAACGAAGTCGAAGAACCAAGTCTAATAATAGAGAAAATTAGAAGACGAGTTCATATTATCATTCGACAAATCCCGAGACAAAGTCGAGAAAGACGAAGAAATTAAAAGACGAAAAGAAGAAGAGAAAGAGAGAAGCAACCAACACCACATCACCTCCTCCTATAAATAGCCTCCTAATCCTTCATTAGGAGGTGTTAGTTAAGTAGATTTTAGTTTAATTTTTGTAAGGTAATTAGAAGTAGATTAATACTTTCTCTCTCTAGATTTACATTATGTTCTTAAGCTTTTCTTTCAAGTTTATTAATCTTTCATCTTAATCTTGTATCTGAATCTTTAATCTTCATCTTAATTTCAAGCTTTTCATAATCATTCTCATTCTACCTTTCTTGTTTTTAAATCTATTGTTTTGGTTTGATTAATGATGTAGTTTGTTTAATCTTGTTCTTGGTTTGATTGATTTGTTTATATGATTGTTCTTATTGATTTGGTGTGTCTGATGTTTTAGCTTATTGTGCTTATTGATTAATTAGTGTTTAGCTTATTTTCATTTAAATTGTTTTTATAGTTTAATCTTCTAAAAGTTTGTTTTACATATTTTGATTATTTAGTGTTTTTAAAGTTTTTGATTTGTGGCTTATTAGCTTTTTCTTAAAATTAGTTTGGTTACATTTTTGGTTAAGTGCTTATTTGATTTTAGCTTATTTTCATTTTGGTCATTTTTGTTTAATCCGGATTGTGAAAACCCTTATTCCGACTTATATTAAACTACTTTATTCCGAACTAAGACAAAATACATATTCCGGATTGTGTGCATGATACACATTCCGGATTAGTAACAAAACATAACATTTCGGATTAAGTGGTGCTTGTGGATTCCGGATTGAGTTCAGATTATCCATTCCGAATTAGTTTGGAAATTAGGTATTCCGTATTAGTACTTTATTAGTATTCTAGATTGTCTGTGAATTATATATTCTGGATTACATGTTCATCTTAATTTCAAGCTTTTCATAATCATTCTCATTCTACCTTTCTTGTTTTTAAATCTATTGTTTTCGTTTGATTAATGATGTAGTTTGTTTAATCTTGTTCTTGGTTTGATTGATTTGCTTATTTGATTGTTCTTATTGATTTAGTGTGTTTGATGTTTTAGCTTATTGTGCTTATCAATTAATTAGTGTTTAGCTTATTTTCATTTAAGTTGATTTTATAGTTTAATCTTTTAAAAGTTGATTTTAAATATTTTGATTATTTAGTGTTTTAAAGTTTTTTATTTGTGGCTTATTAGCTTTTTCTTAAAATTAGTTTGGTTAAAGTTTTGGTTAAGTGCTTATTTGATTTTAGCTTATTTTCATTTTGGTCATTTTTGTTTAATCCGGATTGTGAAACCCTTATTCCGACTTATATTACTCTACTTTATTCCGAACTAAGTCAAAATACATATTCCGGATTGTGTGCATGATCCACATTCCGGATTAGTAATAAAACATCACATTCCGGATTAAGTGGTGCTTGTGGATTACGGATTGAGTTCAGATTATCCATTCCGAATTAATTTGGAAATTAGGTATTCCGGATTAGTACTTTATTAGTATTCCGGATTGTGTGTGAATTATATATTCCGGATTACATGTCCACCACACATTCCGGATTAGGTCAATTTGTAGGTATTCCGAATTAGGTTAAGAACCCATATTCCGGATTAGGTCTAGTTTTCTCTTATTCCGACTTATGTTTTGTTTTGTTTTCCCGAATTATTTTTTAATTTAATTTTTCCCGCCAAATTTTCTTATGTTTTATTTTAAATTTTTTTGTCTTAGTTTATTTTCAAATTTACTTTTCAACAAGTCTTAATCTTTTGTCATTTATTTCCAAAGTCTTTATTTTTAGTTTATAACTTTAAAGTTTTCATTTTTATTTTAAAATAGTTAATCAACGACATTTGCTTTTTACACCAAGAACAATTGAGTCACATGTTTAACCTTTTCAATTCGAATTGAGTCGAGACAATGTCAAAGAACACAAAATCTAGTTATTACCTAAATGCCAACAGAGGCATATTACATAGCCCAAATAAATTGTTTTCAAATTGTTTTCAAATTTGACTATCATAAAAGTCACAAACACACGAGGCTTCACATATCCTCTTCAATTTCATCTTTCCTTGGAGCTTAGGATGGGTGAAAATGTGGTGGATAGGGTGGTGGTTGTTGGGTGTAGTAGAATGGCTCGTGGTGATATCCGGGTGGTCCATAAGGTCCACTCATTGGAACATGATATTGTTCCGCCATCCTCTCAAAAACTAGAGCATATCTATCCATACTATAACACTGGCGCTCCATCATAAACCCAAGTTGGTCTTTCCTAACCTCCATCCTTCCCATTCTATCACAAACATCTTGGAGTGATGCACGAGGAGCTCGCGCCATGCCCACACGTGGTGCTCTAACATGCGTGTCTTCTCGGATCAACCTTCCATCCGCTCCAATCAAATCTCTCAAGGTAATCTTGTCAATGGTATCACACAAAATCGGTGGACTAAGACTACTCACAACTTGTTCACTTAAAGGACCCATCCTTCGGGCTAACCTAGTCACAAATTGTCCACACACAATCATGCTACTTGCTTGACTACCATGACCCTTCCTTTTCAACCATTTTGGTATCACCCAAGCCACATTAGCGTATTGCTCACGGTTCTTGTCCCTAAACATGCTCAATAACCACAAATCATTCTTTTGTCTTTTATCATATCCCGTGGTTCTTTGGCAAACGGCATAAGCAATCATCTTTTGAAGCACTCTCAAAAGTGGACTAGAATTATAGTGGTCGAGCTCCTAGATAAGCTCAAAGGATCCTCATCCGGGCAAATTGATGCCCAAAATTTATTAGCATTGAAATTACTATGATCACGTTCCCCTCCTTGGAAATATACCTCAAATCCTTCCTCCATTCGCACATCTCTATTATACAACTCCAAGTACTTAGCAAATTCTTTCAAATTCAAAGAATGTCCCTTCCCACAAAGTCTAAAATTCAAAATCTTCTTAGTCATCAACTCATCTCCTTCGACATCCTCATCAAAATGAAAAGTAGAGAAAAACTCGAGAACAAGCTCCGCATAGATCTTCTCCCTACAAGTAAAAGCACGTATCCAAGCATTGGATTCAAATAAGACTTCATTACCTCCAGCCTCTATCACTACTATCATAAGCATCTCCCTGATTTGAGCTTCACAACCAAGCTCATTCAAAACTCCAAAATCCATAATGCTAGGTGCGAAAATTTATTTTGGCAATAAAAGACTAAGAGCATTATTGTAGATAGTTTTGGTATCGCTAGTACATCCAGGACAATTCAAAAATGGGTGATTTGGTGTCCCCATGAGTGCGGTACATGTCGATTCGGTAGGCCTTCGTTTCTTTCCTCGGCTTGATGAGCCGGTCTCATAATTTCTAGAACCTGTATTCTGCAAATTTTATCACATAACAAACATGTATTTACATTAGATAAGCGTTTAGGGGTCAACGGTGTCCCTACGTTTATGTTCTGGTCTCTCTGTTTGTTTTCCAGACGAAAAGTGTGGCACACAATTTGAAATGTGCGGCGTACTTCCTAGGGAAATTTCATAAAAGTCTGGCGAACATCTTGTAAAGTATGGCGCACATTCTGGGTATCACAGCATATGTCGGGGTAACACTAGTAACTAACCAAATCCACAAACTAAATGGTTACAAACTAATAACAATGGCTAGAATCGAACAGTAACCCATTCCCAATTCGTTCTAATCCACGACATTTCTTCATCTCTAAGGTTTTAATAACCCTTATTTTTTATGTTTTTCAATTTCATCTAATAATCTAATTACTTTCTAAATCTATTTACACATTCCTAATTCCTAATTTACTTGTAATTCGTTCTTCAATTACTAAGAACCCTAATAGAAAATTAATCAAAAATTAAAAACTAATCAAATCAAAAAAATATGAATTAAGTATAAGAATTTACCCTAGACATGATCTCGAATGTGAATTGGAGCAAAGATTCAAAAATATTTTTGGTGATGATTCAAAATCGCCAGGTGGTTTTTTGTTGTTTTTGTGTGTTTTTTAGTTTCTATTGAGAAAACGGGGTATATAAAAAAAATCCACCCAGAAGTGCGGCGTACTTTTTGATTTGTGCGACGCGCATTCTGTTCATCCGGACAATGTTACTGTATTTTACTTTTTTAAGTATACTAAACACAAAATCTAAAAAGAAAACCTCCTATTTCATTCGATAGAAAAAATAAAAAGATACTAGGGAGAACATTCCCTACTCCTAAGACCATCCTAAAACTTCTAGGACTCTTAGATATTACTTCGTTTTATTGATTATCTACATACAAAAAGATAAAAATGCATAAAAGTAACTAGGAGCCAATGATGCACTCCTCTTTTCTTCCTTTTCTTTTAGTTTTAGCTGAAATTTAGAGGTGACATGATATCACTCTCCGTGTAACGTTCCGAGACCTCTCTATTGGTGTCCTTTGTCTCGTACACTTTTTCGTACCTCTTTCCACATGGATCAACAATGACTATGGCAACATGCCATTCACTATCTCCATCCTTAGCAATATTCTCAAATTCTCGCTTGTTCCCCACTTGCCAATCTTGGTATTTCAATGATACGGGAACTACTCCAAGCATCCCCATAATTTTCTTCTACACACAAATATCAAAGAAAGGGTTATGGTAGCACCTTTCACTTAGTGAAGCATCAAATAGTTCTTCCGGTTCCGTCCATGGTTGCAAATGTGGACCATAAATTGGCATACCATTTTCATCTCTTTTCACGGTGTAGTGCTTATCATCTTCATCATCACTATCATCATGTTTTTTCGCTTTTAGCATATTATATGTTTGATGGACAAACCCATCAAAGCTAGTCATGATAGCTCTTCCAACATCTACCTTTGAACCAACAGTGTGCAAAAACTTCCTTTTAACCACTAGTTGAATGTCTCGATCAATAGGAATATTGAGAAGCATAAAATCGGCTAGTATTGTGGTTGTCCCTATTTGGCATAGAACTTCAAGTAAACGCCCAAATCCCTCCGCGTAAGAGTGATCAAGCATTTTGATACGATCAAACCTTGGTTTGACTCTTCCAACATCTAACATTTTGAAGATTACAAGTGGCATGACATTAACATCGAACCGGTATCAACTAAAGCATTGTATGTAGTTTTACCCTCCAACTTTATTGGAAGGAAAAAATAACCCAGATCTTCCTTTTCTTTCATTACTTTGTTTTCACGAAGCATTTGGATAGCCACATCTTCATATTCCGAGGTTAATCCATCTTCAACCTTCAACTTATCAAGCAAGACCCCATCAACAATCATTTTATACTTATAACTATATTTTAATGTTTCATTGATAGGTCGATTCATGTTTAACAACATCACTCTTTCTTAAATGTCTTCCCTCAACTCTTCTATTGATAGTTCTTCTCTAGTTAAGGGCTTATTAATGGTGAGAGAAGGTCCTTCACCATTATAGTTCAATTTGTAAGCATGAGCGAGCTGTTTTCCTTTGTTTCTCTTGCCTTTTCCCATACTACAGTCAAATTTAGGAGGATCAACTCCCTCGTTTTCAATAGGTGCTAATTCATCAAATTCGAGATTATCAAGTATCTCGTTAATTTCTTCAAAGTCCAAGCTTTCATGCACTTTTGGCCATAAGGTGAGTATGCCACAAGTGATATCAATTTGTGCATTGGCTTGCTTTAGGAAAGATCCCCTAAAGATTGTACATGGTTCACAATTATCTTCTTCCGGATTGACAAAGAAGTCGACGAAAAACAATTCGTCCTTGATCATAACAATGAGCTTTTTATCAATCTCCTTGTCCCTATTACGATGCGTTTTGTAGGTTAAGCCAAGCTCCACTACAAATTCATTTCTAATCAAACTTCTCTCCATTTCCAAATCAACTTGCCCATCATAGGCAAGTTTACCTTTCACATGGTAAAGCATTGAGTATTTCTCACTAGGTGTCAAGTCTTCCAAACGATAGAATGTTAGGAACTTTTGAATCCCACTATCGGCTGAGTCCTTGTATTCGGATCCTGTCCATTCTCCTTCCGATTCAATTTTGTCATTTAGGCTAATATGCTCATCCACTCCAAAGCATAGTCTACCCAAGCTAGTGTTTGGATCCATATTAAAACAACAACACATCAAAAGAAACATTAGTATGTTAGTGCCATAAAATCCAAATGACATTTCATATCCTGTAGTCTTAAGGCAACATATTAGTTTTGATGAAAATCTCTTTTTAAATGTGTTATAAGCAATTTTTTCGTTCTGCTTTTCCAGTTGTGTGGCGCACATTTGAGAAGTGCGGCGCACTTTTGCGCGACACAGGAAAGTCGGCGCACATTTCAGATTGTGCGGCACACTTTCTGCAAAGAACTTCTTGTTCATAATTGTAGGATCTATATACCAATCAAATAATGTTATAAGACATTTTTCATAATACTTCCTTAACAAGTAGTCAAAATAAGAAATAGTGACCAAATTTTGTAAGATGTTCTCAAGTATTTTGCAAGAAATAGCTATTTTTCATTTTTGCTTGTTTCCTCATTTTCTTGTATCTCAAGCATAGTTAAAATTCCAGAAAAATTACCAAAAATCATGATAAATATCAAATAAGACATACCAAAGCAAATTATTATACCAAAGAGTAAATCAAATAGAAAATAAAATTTTGAAAGAAAATACTTTTGGATTTTCTTAAAATGCAATATTAACAAACACAAAAGCTCAAAAAACATAAGCACACATAAAGCAATTCTCATGTCTTCAGCAGTAAGTGTTGAGAGTAAAAGGTTTTGGTTGTGTTTTGGGATTGTTTCTACCAACATTTTGTAAATTCGTACCAAATGTGCGGCGTACTTTTGGAAATGTGTGGCGCACTTTTTAACTATTTTGTTAAAAACTTTTTTTAGATTGCCAGAAATCTGTGCGGCGATTTAGAATTTTGGTTTACCAAGTATTTTAGAATGTTTTAAATAAATAACTAACCAATCCCCGGTAGCGGAGCCAAAAACATGATGTTCGTTTGCAAGTCTTAAATTTTTATTCAAGATATTACCACACAAATGACCAGAAACATAAACACGAGCAAGTATACCCTTTCATGTATAACATAGCTTAATGGTAAAGTCCAGTTCATTCCACGAGATTGTTGTTATCAAAATATAAAACAATTACCTCTAGAGTGTCACAAGTTCTAAAGATATACTTAACAATTGGTATTAAAGGGTGTGTTTGGCTAAGGTCATAACCATATGAAAGATAGGTAGCAAGGATGAATATTAGCACATAAACAATATAAGACAACATGTCGATTACTAGTCGTACATGCAACATCTAATTGATATGACAAGAATATGACTAAAGACTTTGTTATATCAAAAGCATTAAGAATGGTTTATGTTTGATGTCGATAACTAAGGTAGAAGATGCGATTATGCAAGAGTTGGCATATGTTTTAATCCACTAATCGCGGAAAAAGTGATTAACAAGATTCATTTACTAGATGACATGAAACTCATCCATTCACATGAGTACTAGTCATGATCATGGATGAATCAAACATATAACAATGGTCTTAAATAATAACATATAACACAAGAGCATCTAAATCACACTTATAATCAAGAACCCAGGGAAAAAGTGCGCCGCACAAAACTAATTGTGCGCCGCACTTTGCCCCAGTAAAGTTAATCTAATCATAAGTTTATCAAACCTTAACCAAGTGCACATCACACTACTCTATAATAACAGTAAATAAGATCATTTCAAAAATATGTAAATCAAAGTAAAAGATTAACACAAATGAAATCAGAATTATACCACAAGGTGTTTTTCAATAATTTCTCCAAAAGGTTTATAAGCTTTTCAACTTATTACAATGGCTAGCAATACTTCTGAGTTCCTTGTTCCATCAACAATAACATCAACCAACTAAGGTTTACCAAGTCTAGTAACTATGATCAAGGATTTGGAATATCCTTGATTATGAGATTCTCCTCAACAATGGATAACTTATGGAATGAGATATATGATATGCCTGGCCATGGGTCTTATTTATAGTTACAAATTCGTAGCATAAGAGTTCTGGGAGTATCCCAAGAGTTCTCCCATAATAGCCATGCATAATGACACTTAATTGTGTAACTGCGGCAAAATGTGCGCCACACTTTTCCAAATATGCGCCACACTTCTTCATATGTAAATGTGCGCCGCACTTTACAGCTTGTGCGCCGCACTTCTTGTGTTTCTCCAAAATCGGGGTACTTTGTATGTGCGCCGCACTTTGGCTCCATTTCAGCATAATTCCATCTTTAGCCCATTTCTTCTTTATTTGTTCATTCGTTTCCTTCATATTTCTTTCCTAGCTACAATACAAACAATATTCTTTATTAGTATCGATTCAACCCATAATTTATTTATTTACATAGCAAACAAGGACAAATGCATCATTACAAACATGTATAAATGAGGCGTATCAGAAGCATTAGGCACATCAACCAATTTCTCTTTGTTTGATAGAAGGTCCTTAAACATCTTGGCAAATTTAGGCATGTGAGCTAAAGCCTCCGCAAAAGATATGTTGATATTCAATTGCTTAAACATCCTCAAGAAGTTGGACACTTGTATATCATCTTTGTTCTTAACTTTCTCTTTCCTCAACCTAGAAGGATATGGTAGATTAGGTTTGGGTGAAGGTTGAGTAGAGGGTGTTGAAGGACTCTCTTCTTGGGTTTCTTCAATGATAGGTGTAGAAGGTATAGGATTGGTAGGTGTAGAATTGGAAGGTGTTGGTTTGTCATAAGGAGGAACCATTGTAGGTGTCACCAAAGGATGTGTAGGAGGAATGGAAGGTTCCATCGTTGTTTTCCCACTTCTTGTAGTGATTGCAATGACATTTGCCCTTGGATTGGTTTGAGTGTTTGAGGGTAAAGCACCTTGAGGTCTTTGATTTAAGAGTAACATGAATTTCTTGTTTGTCTCCTCTTACATGGACCTCAATTCATCTTGAGTTCTTCTTTCACTCTCACGGATCCTTCTTTCATTCACTTTATTCGTCTTATGAAGTAGCTCAATGGTTTCATTTTGCCCATTCCCTTGATTGTATCCTTGGTTGTGGAAAGGTGGAGGTGGATGGTGAAACCCTGGATTATTTCCATGAAAGTTGTTTCCTTGGTTTTGAAAGTTATTTGGCCCTCTATTGATGTTATTGCCTTGATAATTTCCTATTGGCCCTTAGTTTTTATTGAGCAATTGTGGATTGTTTGGTTGGTTTTGGATGGGTTTTTGAGGAGGGAAACTCGATGGAGCAAGGTAATTTTTGGATTTGTATGAAAGGAATTAGGATTGACGTTTGGTTTAAAGTGTGCTCTTCCATCATCATTATAAGCATAACATTCTCCTTGAAAGTTTTGAACTTTGTCACATTTCAAGTATGAGTGAGGGCCTCCACATGTCTCACAATATAGGGTGATGGCATTGACATTGTTGGTAGAAGAGTTGTTCAATTGAAGTTTCATAAACTCTTGGAACATGTCATGCGATTGGTTAAACTTTTGAAGGATTTGTTCATCAATTGATTTAGTAGCACTCCCTTGCACAACATGTACCACCTCTTCTCTATCCCTATTGCTTTGAACCATGGATTTTGTCTCAATGATATCCCATGCATCTTGGATAGACTTATCAAGAGTGTTTCCACCCGCGGCCGAGTTAAGGAAATCTTGATGGTGAGGTCTCAAACCATTGTAGAAGGTGTTAATTTGGTGAACTTGGTCAAAACCGTGGTTAGGTCATTTTCTTAACAACTCTTTGAACTCTTCCAAAGCTTCACTAAAGGTTTGATCTCTCTTTTGTTAAAATCCTATGATTTGGTTCCTTAATGTGGTGGTTCGTGAAGGTTGAAAGAACTTGTTCACAAATTTCTTCTTCAAGTCCTCCCAAGTGAGAATGCTATTAGAGGGTTGTTTGTCTAGCCAAATCCTAGCATTTCCCTCCAAGGAGAAAGGGAATAAGATTAACTTAATTGCCTCCGAAGTTACCCCATTATACTTAATGGTATTGCAAATGGACAAGAATCTCTTGATATGGTCATGAGGGTCATCCATAGGTCTCCCTAAGAAAGGTATGGTAGAAACCATTTGTATCACACATGTCTTAAGCTCAAAATTGTTGGCGACTATCTCGGGAATGACTATGGTATATGCATTCCCATCCACGTTGGATTGGAGAATCTCAATCAATGGTCTATTGTCTATGGCTTCGTTTAAGTTGTCGAAAGCACGATGCTCGTGATCGGCTTGAGGGATGGATTTGTTCTTATTTCTCTTCCTTTTGGGAGGATGTGGTACACCAATAGGTATATGTACACGCGCTCGAGTGCGCATGCAACTCAACACGAGGAATGAGAGAGGAGCTCTTGGTCGACTTTAAAGAGAATAGATTATCTCTTTCGATTTTCAATAGTGAAAACCACAAGAAAGTATAATATATATGTAGTACTAATTGGGCGGCAAAACCCACAACAAGCCTTCCTTCTTGAAATACTTACTAGTGAATGGGGAGAATGAGGTGGCGCTAAGCTCTTAAGTACCTGTTTCCCTTAGGCTTGCATTTTATAGCAAAGCCGCCTTTTTATTCACTTAATAGTTCGTATTTCCTGAATTCTTGCTTATTGAAAGTGTTTATCTATTTTTGCTTTTATTTTGTTTGATTGATACACGTAAATGGGACCGGAACACCCCAAGTACTGTGTATTGCCAAGGCAATACTTATGGAAGTAGGTAAATTGGTTGTTCGTATCTACGTATATGTATTTACATATAATAATATAAAGAAATTTTTTTTGTATTTATCTGATTTTAATGAAAATATAATATGTACGTAAAAACGAGTGAATCCAGTATATACAATATATTTTTGTTAGCCTCAAAATATTGAGTCAAACAAGAATGCTCGGTCATATGTTTATTATGTATCGAATTTAAGCACGTTGTAATAGGTAGTAGATTGGTCGTGTTATACGGGCTTAACTTTATGCTAAAGTTCATTCATAAGTAACTAAAGCTCAAAAGGAAAGCCCGTCCCATTAGAATATATTCCATAAACAAGCCCGCATGTGGGTGGACTATATATACCCTTCCTAGCATGTTAGGAAGGGTGTTGGTCATTTTCATTTTCTCTCACTAATCTAATCCTCCAAAAGTTCGAACCATTCTCTCTCTTTTCTCTCTCTACTTTCTCTCTCTAGAATTCATCTATATTATACATTTCTTTCTTGTTTAATCATCATAGTTTATTGGGACAACAATTGGTATCAATCACCATGGGGTAGTTCTGTGATTCGTTGTTGATATACTACTTAGTTCGTGTGATTTTAACATAAAATCATCTCGGATTCAAGTTTTTATTCTTGTGCTATTCGTTCTCTAAATCTTGCTATATATATATCTCTACTTCTTTCGTACGTGTGGTAAGGATTTTGGTTGTTGTGGTTTTCTTATTATCACAGACTTTTTGTAAAAATCTCAAGTTTTTTACCTTAAGTTTCGGAAGTGTTCTCACGTTGCAATAAGGGTTTAAATATTCCGATTACAAAAGCCTTAGGGTTTCTACATTGTGATCATGGATTGCGATCCTTAGTATTACGATCACTAGTATTGCGATCACTAGTATTGCGATCACAATATTGCGATCACTAGTATTGCGATCACTAGTATTGCGATCACAAACATTGTGATCAAAAAGTATTGCGATCACTAGCATTGCGATCACAAACATTGCGATCACTAGTATTGCGATCACAAACATTGCGATCACTAAGCATTGCGATCACTGGGTATTGTGATCACTAATATTCCGATCACTCATATTGCGATCACTCACATTCTGATGATTATTCCGATGACATTCCGATGATTATTCCGATGACTATTCTGATGCCTATTCCAATGACATTCCGATAAGAACATCCTGATAGCATTGCGATTACATATTCCGACAGAATTTTTTTTCAAAAACGTGTTTTTGAAATTTTTTAACTCGTGTGTTTTTTAGACTAGGAGAATTTTTTGGTTTTTGAAGAACAATTTTTAAGGGATTTCAACACTTTTTCTCTTCAACAACAATCACTATAACATCTACTTAAGATCCATATTCACTTTAGAGTATTTTAAGATGGATTCTAGTGTAGAATATCGTCTGACAAACAACAAAATAATGGTGGCGGGTAACAAAGAAAGACCACCAATGCTTGTGTCGGGTCAATATGATCAATGGCAATCCCGTTTTCAACGTTATTTTGACACAAAACCAAACGGTGATGCTTTAAGGCAATGCATTTTTGATGGACCTTATAAACTCGCAAGGATAAATGTTCTTGCACAACCAGCCACAGACACAACTGAAGAACAACCAGCTTATGAACGTGATGAAAAAAGAAACGATCTCACACCAGAGAACCGTGTTTGGTTTGATGCAGAAAAGGAAGCAATCTACTTAATTCTCAGTGGCATTGGAGATGATATTTATTCCACGGTTGATGCATGTTCTACTGCTAAAGAAATGTGGAAGGCTATTGAAAGACTGCAACAAGGTGAATCACTTAACAAACAAGACATGAAAACTAAGATGTTTTGGGATTTTGGAAAGTTTACATCAAAGGATGGGGAATCCATTGATTCTTATTACTCCCGATTCTACAAAATGATGAATGACATGACCTGAAACAACTTGCAAGTTTTCACCATGCAAGTCAATGTCCAATTTCTACAGCAACTTCAACCAAAGTGGACACGGTTTGTCACCTTGGTGAAACAACAAAAAATGATGAATGACATGACCTGAAACAACTTGCAAGTTTTCACCATGCAAGTCAATGTCCAATTTCTACAGCAACTTCAACCAAAGTGGACACGGTTTGTCACCTTGGTGAAACAATAAAAAAAGTTAGATGAAGTTTCATATCACACGCTCTTTGATGTCGTGAAACAATTTCAAAATGAAGCAAATGAACTTCGTGCTGGACATACTGCAAAGGTTTCAAATCCGCTTGCTTTGGTGTCTACCACTCTACATTACCCAAATTATCGTTCTCGTGTTCCTAACACCTACTCCACTCAATCATCATCACCACGATCATCCACTATCTCTAAATCACGTGCTCCAACAAGATCCCGAGGCAAAGAAGTTGCAAGATCACCATCACCCACACCTGAGCAATCAACCGAAGAAGACAGTGATGAAGAACTTGCTCAAAAGGATAGGGAATTCAAGCAGCAAATGGCTTTTATTATGAAAAAATACAGGAAAATCTACAAACCTACCAACAACAACCTCAAAACATCATCCAACACGAGGAACAACTATGCTCAGAGTTCTCCAAGGTATGACACACGAAGACGTGTTGAGAGTCCTCCAAAGTATGATCGACAACCCACAAAGTATGATAATCAGAGGGTTGCTACTGTTGTTGGAAATAGGAAAATTGTTGGTACTCAAGTTGTGCAACAAACTGGGATTCAGTGTTTTAACTGCCGAGGTTATGGCCATTTGGCTAGGGAATGCAGGTAGCGAAAGAGGGTTAAAGATTATGGTTATCATAAGGAAAAGATGCTGCTATGCAAGAAAATGGAAGTTGGGATCAAGTTATCAGTTGAGGAAGGAGAAATGCTTGACGACACAGATGATGAACTCTTCGACCAAAAACTCGAGGCAATTATTCATACATGGCAAAGATTCATGAGGTCCTTAACGTCACTGAAGATGACAATGGTCCTATCTTTGATACCGAGCCAATTGAAAAAGTATAACATGATGATGAATATAATGCGTTTGGTGATACACATGAGCATCGTGCTTGCTAATTTAATTGCTAGTTTACAAAAAGATGTCAATGAAAATAGAAAGAGTCAAAAGCAATTAAAGAAGCCAAACGCAACGCTCACTCAGAATGTTGAAGAATGCAAAGCCGCTCTTATAAAATCTAGTGAGACTATTGATAGTTATAGGGCTGAGCTTCTTAAAAAGACCAAAGATCTTGAGGGTACAAAAGTCGTGTTATCAATGTTAAAAAGGACGATTTTGAAAATAAATACAACGAAGCTCTTGCTTTGTTAACTAAAGAAAAACGTCAATTAAATGTCTTATTAACTGATGAACGTCAAAAAACGTACCTTGCCACAACAAAAGTTAATGAACTTGAACAGAGGCTTTCTATGAATACCACCGATTCTGCTAAAATTCTTGACAAAAAGAAACAAGAGGTTGAAAAATTAAAACAATATTTCAAAAATAGACAAGGCAAAGATACTGAAAAAGAAAAGGATCTTGAAGAACAAGTCGATTTTTTTGAAAAAAGTTGTTTATAAAACGCATGATTCTATTCAAACCGTTAAAATGATATCACCTCGGTCATTTTTCAAGGGTCAACCTAGCTTTGCAAGCCCCAAGTACCTCGAACAAGCTCAAGTTGGTAATCCTCACTTATATCTTGATGAGTCCGAATGGACCGATCATGATTGCCTAGTAGCTAGCCTCGATAATGAAGAGACGTCCCTTTGGGATGAGGAGAGTAGATCACCGGTTAATAAAGATTTTGTGACATCATATAATTATGCTTATGAAAACAGTCTTTATGGTCTTTTCACTCCACAAAAACAGATGTCTCGTGAGGAATTGTTTTTAGAATGCAAACAAAGACGAATTCAATGGAAGAAAGCTTTTGCCACTAAGAGGAAAACTAATGTTTTTAAATATATTAACTATTTGCCTCTTGATGCTTCTAAAAGCAAAAGTAGAAAAACACTTGGTTTTCTTAAACACCACATTGATAATGTTCAATCAATTGTTGAAAGCGATTGGGAACGTCAAAAGGATAAGTGGAAAACAGAAATTCCTCACGACATAATTGTGCTTGTGAAAGAACTTTTAATACCAGATACGAAGATAACACATGTTCTTGAGTTTGAAAACTTGATTCGGTCTGAAATGTTTGATGATTTGAAATATGTTGAGTCTCTTGAAAATGAAATTGATGAATTTCAAAATGACAAATCAGATGTTTCAAACGAATATGATCTACTCTTAGAAGAATGTCTCTCCAAATATATTTTGTGTTACTCTTCAATTCTGTGCTGATATCGATGAATATTCTGAGGTTGCATGCAAATATTTTGATAAGATCAAAGAATGTGAGCGTCTTGAACTTGAGCTTTCGAAACGTAAAGAAAATTTTGATAAAAAGGCTTTTGAATTACTTCAACACAAAACTGATTTCCTTCAAAAACATTGTCATTCTCTTGAACTTGCTTTGCAAAAAGACATAGGAAGTTTTCAACATGATAATAAATTGCAAGAAAAAATTTCCCAAATGTGTCGAGAAATGAATGAAAAGATTTTGGAAATTAAAGAGTTGAAAGCTCAGTTACAAGACAGGGAAATAGCGATAGCAGAGTTGAAGAAACTTGTTGCTAAGATGGGTGCGAAAATCGTGGAACCTAGTGTTAAGAAACCTGTTGTAAGACAACCCAATGTGCACAAAGTGACTAGACCCTCTCTCTTGGCAAAACCATCTGTTATCTCTAATTCTGCATTTGTAAAACCTGCGTTTGCCCCCAAGACGGATGGGAAGGATAAGTTACCACAGAATACTCTCAAAACATATATTCGATCACAAAGAATGAAGAACACACATGTGATTAAATCAAGGATGTATAGATTAGCCACTAAACCCACACACAACAAAGAAAGTCAATCACCTCAGACTTCTAGAAACACTAATAGACGTGTGTCTTTTACTACAGGAGTAGTCCCCACTGTTAGTGTTAGCCCGCCTCAGCTTAAGAGCACTCGAATGAATGAAAAGGTTTGGCAAAACAAAAGTCAAGGGAAGATGAAGGAAGTAGAAGACATCCTAGGATTTTCAATGTTTCTAAGAATAAAACGTCTGTAATCGCGTGTAATGACGATTTGAATGATTCGACTTTGTATGCTTTGAATGTTAAGTTTGTTTGTCTGAAATGTGGAAAGTGTGCTAATGCCAATCATGCTATGTGTGTTTCGAATAATGTCAAAAGCGTAGCTACTAGAACTAAGAAGCAAACTGCGATGCCTATTAGTGCTAGAAAACCCAAACGCAAAGTGAACCATTCTGGTTCAACCCCCCCCCCCCCCCCCCCCCCTCCCCGAAGAAAGGTATTCCATCAGACTCCACCACTAAGAACCCTAGAAGAAGAATTAGGGAATTATATGAGTCTGCAAGCAAGTCTTAGAAATGGTGGTTTGCTAATCAATGTCCTCCAGGATATAAATGGATGCCTAAGGTTAGGACAGAAAATGTGACTACGTGCGTTAGTGTGCCTCTAAGTGATGAAACTAGGGAAACTAATGAATCGGAAATAACTACTAACATGGAATCCAATTTAGCAAATGCTCCATCATGTTCTAATTCTTCTGCAGGTGATCGAAATAATTCTCTACATACTAGAATTTGGATGCACGAAGCACATGACGGGGAATCTCAAGCTTCTAAATAACTTCGTGGAGAAGTTCCTGGGTACGGTCCGCTTAGGAAATGATCAATTTGCACCGATCCTAGGATATGGAGACTTGGTTCAAGGGAATATCACCATTAAAAGGGTTTACTATGTTGAAGGGCTCAATCACAATCTTTTCTCGGTTGGTCAATTATGTGATGCGGATTTGGAGGTTGCTTTTAGAAAGAAGACATGTTTTGTTCGTGATTATGATGGGAATGACTTACTTACCGGTTCACGGGGTACGGATCTCTACACTATTTCACTACAAGACTCCACTTCTTCAACTCCAATATGTTTCATGGCTAATGCTTCAACGACTCAAGCTTGGTTATGGCATCAATGATTATCTCATCTTAACTTTGATACCATCAACTTGCTTTCCAAGAAAGATATTGTGCGAGGCCTTCCAAATTTGAAATTCATCAAAGATCATCTTTGTTCTTCTTGTGAGCTTTGTAAAGCTAAACGGAGTAGTTTCAAGACAAAGACTACACCAAGCTCTAAAGGACGGTTAGATCTTCTTCATATAGATTTGTGTGGCCCCATGCGTGTTCAAAGTATCAATAAGAAGAAATATGTTATGGTAATTGTCGATGACTTCTCAAGGTACACGTGGACTCTCTTTTTAAGGTCCAATGATGAAACACCTGAGGTTCTCATTAACTTCCTTAAGCTGATACAACATGATCTTCAAGCTCAAGTAAAAGTGGTACGTACTGACAGAGGCACATAATTCTTGAATTCAGCTCTGAAAAATTATTTTGAAGCCGAAGGGATTAAACACGAAACATCTATTGCAAGAACACCTGAACAAAACGGCTTTGTTGAAAGACGAAACCGTACATTAGTTGAGGCTGCTCGAACATTATTATCTGCTTCAAAACTACCATTATACTTTTGGGCCGAAGCCGTGTCAACTGCATGCTACACACAAAACCGATCCTTAATTGTCCCAAGACACGAAAAGACACCATATCACACAATTAATGATCGCAAACCTTCACTCAAACACCTTCATGTGTTTGGATGTACGTGTTACAGTATTCGAGATGGTGAAAATCTAGACAAGATGAAAGAGAAAGGTGATGCATGCATTCTTGTTGGATATGCAACTCAGTCTATGGGATATAGACTATACAGCAAGAGAACAAAATTAATAGTCGAGTATAATCATATCAGATTTGATGAATTGCAAGAAATGGGACTTGAACAAAATAGTTTAAGTCCCGATCCACAACAACAAAATACTCCTGTGACAATCGCACAGAACTCGAAACTCAAGACCACAGCAATGAACCGTCAAGTTCAATGCTGGTTCCTAAACATGTTCCTAGAGCAGATATGATAGTGGACACGACACTTGAAGAGTTGGAAATGTTATATGGACCAATGTTTGATGAATATTTCACGGGGGAGAAACATGTTGTATCCAAGTGTAAAACCCGCATGCTGTTACCATGAATAGTACCCTTAAGATCGTACGTACTAGATTAAAACTTTCTTATTATAGCATGATTACGATTACGTGTTAGGATTTTAGGTATTACGTACGTGTTAAAACACGATAAGTATTTACTAAGCACGAGCACGTAATAATTATTTGACAATAATTAATCTTGAACATGCGATCATGAAATCATGAACGTAATTAAATCACGAACTATTATTAATTACGTATATATATTGATTACCAACACGAATAAATATATAAAGTCACGGTTAATATTTAACGAGAACACGTAAAACACGAACACGAGAACACACGAGAACACACCAATATTTTAGACACGGAAAACATTCGGGTTACCCCTTGTGGGCCCCATTACCACGAAATTAGGGAGGGAGGATGGGCTTAGCCCATCAATTTTTCACTAAAAGGAGGTTAAGGAATTTACACTACTCATTTTTTTTCTATAGAAGAATTTTACAGAAAACCTAAAATCCTCCTCCTCCTTCTTTTTTTCTCTTATGGCCGCCACCTTCAAACACACCAAAAGGGGGTGTTTGTTGATCTTGGATCTTGGAATTCTTGTTGGTGTTCGTGTTTGTTCTTCATTCTTTTGATCCACGTAATCGGTAAATCCTTTTAAACCTTTTTCTTTTGATTTGATCTTTTATTAATTAAGAACATGTTATGTTTTTTTTATAAAACCTAATTAGATCATAGATCTAACATGAATTGGGATTTAATAAAATCAAAAGTAATGTTTTAAGGGGTCTTTGTTTTGGCCGCAGCCTACACCGAACCCGAGGGGGTTTCGGTTTGGCCATCCGACCACCATCGAGACCATATGGTCCCGGTTGGTTGGTGTGGGTCCCACGGCAGCATCAAGACAAGGGGTACCCCGATTTAGTTCGGGGTACGGTGTCGATTTCATGTCCGGTTCATGGTTTTTAGTCTAGATCCGGTTCATGGTGTATGTTTAGTTTTTATTTTTTTTATGATCTTATGTTAAAATTAAATTAATAATATGACATGATTAATTTAATTACATGACTTAGGTTATTTTAATTATTAATAATCATGAAATTATTTAACCTAAGTATTTTTATATTTTAGACTTATAATTAATTAATTATTTAAAAACCATGGTTATAATTAATTAATTTACATGACTTAGGTTATATTATTAATAAATAATAATACATGTTTTAACCTAAGTATTTAACTTTATTTAATTAAAAAATATGTTATACTTTAATCAAATATTTTAACCTATAGTTTAATTTAATTACATGAAATAATTATTAAACTATACATTATATTATATGACTTAGAAAATAATCATGAAAACACTTAGGCTTATATACTTAGCTTATTTAACCAGCTTATTTCTAATTATGGAAACTTTCTATTTTTAGAAACTAAATTAAATAAGGCAACTAATCTATTTATGGAAACCTTCTATTTTTAGAAACTTATTTATTTCAGGCAACTAATCTATTTATGAAAACTTATTTAATTAAGGCAGCTGATCTATTTATGGAAACTTTCTATTTTTAGAAACTTATCTATTTTAAGCAGCAATTCTATTTTTGGAAACTTTCTATTTTTGGAAACTTTCTATTTTGGAAACTTTCTATTTTTGGAAACTTTCTATTTTTGGTAACTTTCTATTTTTGGAAACTTTCTATTTTTGGAAACTTTCTATTTTAGGAAACCTGCTATTTTTGGAAAGTTACTTATTATTACACAGTAAGTATAATAATACATGAAATACCAGAAATACTTAATTAGATTAAACAGAATATAAGATATACACAGTTTAAGGCTTTAAAACAGTAAAACATGGTAAGAACACATAAAATAAGTTAAGACATGACACGAAACCAGCTACGTATTTAGTAAGCAGATACTTATTCATGTATGTATTTATGTAGCACTAGTTATACGGAAGTAGGATTCCGCTCAGTTCATCTTCTTCGTTCACTGGACATAAGGTACGGATTCCCGTCCTTTCAGTATGAACATTCTTTCCTTATTAGGATTCCCCGTATGCACCCAATTGTTTTCCCGTAGTATAAGTTAAGTGTTTGATTGCTTATGTTTAATTAAGAATACATATAGCCATATACATGCATAACCAGTTTCACCTAGTTATGGAGGTACCATAACCATAACATTAGAGGCACTGATGTTATGACTTCACCACGACGGAGTGATTGCTTGTGGCGTCCCTTCAGCTTTTGTCCATTTATATTATATTTATCATTTGGGGTGTATGGGTGCATCCTAGTTACATGTTTTCAGTCAGGATTTCATGGTGAATGTGGTGTGTGCCTTGCATCCTTCACAAGGAGCTGATCCCTCCTACCCAAAAACCAGTATATTAAATTAGAGGCAGCCCCTCTAATTTGCATGATGAGGTCACCCCTCCAAGTATTCATGCACGGTGGATTTTCATGACCTATATTGGCTAATGGTAAAATATGTTAAACAGTTTTCATAAGATAAACATAAGGCTTTTCAAACTATAAAACCAGTTTTATGAACATGTTCTAGGTTTTCCAGGACTTATACAATTCCGCTGCTATTAAGTCTTTATTATGCTTAGTCATTCATACTATGTCTATATCCGTGCACTGAGCGTTTGACTCAGCCGTTACTTTCCTTTCCATGTCCCAAAACGGAAGGTACCCTAGGAAAGACTCGAGCATTTGGAGGACGTGCATAGGATGGAAGCTGCTAGAGACTTCTTTTCCTTTTTGGCCTTCATACACTTATGCTTGTTTAGTCTTTCATTCATTTCCTTTTCTTTATTATGTTTTGGGCTTATGTTTGGGAACCGATGTTTGATTCCGGTTATCCCTATTGTCATGTAATGTTTTATACATTTACCCTTGTATGCTTTGATGACACGCCATAATTACGCGTGACATTTCATTTATCAAAATGGGGTGTTACACAAAGTCTTCCGCTATCACTCAAGATATGAATGATGATATTGATCATCGCCTCCAAAAGGATACAACTTCATCTACTTCAACACGGGTTGCTACAGAATTACCTCCTCTGAATATCACTTCAACAATCAATCCTACAACATCCACAACTACTGTCATTGCTCCTAAGAACACAAATCAAGCAGACGATGCATTATCCGACGATGACGATTTTCACAACCCATTCGGTACACCGTGATTGTAGAGTTTTACTACCCTTTAGGAAAAGAGCGTAAATAGCGGTAAGTATCGAGTGATGATTTTAGGAAAAATCAACACTAATGACCCACAATCAAATAAAATGAGAGAAAGATTCGTTTCCCAAGGAGGTATATGTGTTGTGAATTAACTTGTATTTCTTTGAGATTAATATTGAGAGATGGAATGACGGTTTCGTGAAAATTACACTATGACGTAAAAACGTAAACGTAAAGCCGTAGAAAAATCAACCAAATTAAAAATTTATTATTAAAACCAAAAACAAAATATCAAAAAAGGCTAAAAACAAGTCTAAAATAATATAAACTAAGATAAAAATCCAACAAAGATATTTTAAAAACTTTTATTAATTAAATAATTAATTTTAAATGCTAATTAAAGCCCTAAAATTAATTACCACTAATAAAATATTCCAAAATATGATTTTATTGAAAAATTACTCAACTTATATTATTATGAGACCAAAAAGTAATTTTCTAAAAATTAAAACCTATTAAAACTATTTTTAAAACCCTAAAAATGATTTAAAATAATTAAAACCTAATTAAACTTAAAATAATTATAAAAATAAATCTAAAAGTTATAAAAATATTCTAAAAATGGAAATAGTACTAATCAATGACAAAGAACCTAGGAAAAATGAAAAATAAAAAAAAAGAAAATTTTGAAAATTAAATAATAAAATATTATTAAAATAATACTAAAAAATAAAAGTTTCTAAAATTAATTCTAAAAATTTTCTAAAAATCCTAAATAATATAATTAAGAGAAAAACACAAATTATAGCTCCTAAACCTTTTTTAATAATTTTATAAAAATGTTTAAAGTTTATAAAAAACCTTAAAATATTATAAAATTAAAAATAAAAGTTTTTAAAACCAAAACAAGATGTAAACCTCAAATATATTAAATAAAACCTAAAAACTATTTTTCCAAAAAATAAAAACTATTTTTGGTATTTTTTAATGATTTTCTAAATTACGTCTAATAATTAAATTCTAAAAAATAAACTAATAAGAGGAAAAATGTGAAACCAATTTTTAAAAATCAAAAACACTATAACTAACTTAAGAAAAATAAGAGAAACCAATTCAGCTTAATGAATAAGCTCAAAAGAGCTTATTAGTCTACGGCTTTGTTTAAATAAGACAAAAAGAAAACAGGTTAAAAGGAATAACCCTGCACCCTTGGTCAGTAAAAGACCCAAGGGCGCAATGGTTAAGGTGTTGGTGTGTGGGAATGTAGACGGGGGTTCGAATCTGGCAACCCCTTTTTGGATGATTTATATTTTTTTTTTTTTTTTTTTTTTTTTTTTTTTTTTTACTTTTTAACTTTACCAAACTAAACTGTGACAACTAGTAAACTTGAAAACCAACTCTTATTCAATTTTTATGCCAGGATTAGAACAAAAACATAACAAAAAAAACGTGACAGCTTGAGTTATGAACACAAGCAAGATAGCTTGGTGTTCTTGCTTTTGATTTTAGCCAAGAGGTCTTGGCAGTGCTATTTGGTGTTGGATTATGGATAATATGGGCACCCTTGAGCTTATTGAAGCTCAAGGAGTCAAAACTCACAAGGATACAACACTTAGCAATCAAAATCAAGCAATCAAATGCACACTGAAGCCTAATGAGTTCTCTGTGATGGTTTCAACAGGTCAGGGGGCTATTATAGCTTATTTCTAGCTCTCTTGTGAACTTTAACCTACCAAATCAAGCATACAAACTCCACAAATGGTACTCAAACAGATTCAATAGCTAAATAGTCCTATAACTTAACAAGCTTCAAGAATCAAGCACAAAAAATCATAAAAATTCAAGCAGATTAGCAATATGCAGATTTTACTTGCTCTTTTTCTTTAAAACACACCTAATCTAGCTTAAACTTGTTCCAAATCTATCTACCAACTGACTAACATCTAACTTAACCCTAATCAAGTTGTCTAACACCTTTAATAATCACTAATTAAAATCCATCCCCTGCTAAAACGTATTGCCAAATACCTCTTTATTTTCTGAAAATCGTTTTTTAACACACAAAAACACTTGCAAACTTAACAAACTTGTTCACTGATCATATAGCAAGCATACAATCACAAAACAACTAGAATCCAACAGCTTATAACACACTTAGCACAGATTCAAACAAGATCACCTATACTTGAATTTTTCAAAGTAAAAGAAGAATACCTTAGGGCTTTACATCCAAAGCCCTAGAGGGTGTATAACCCTCCTCCAAACCAGCTCGGGCTGGTGCTGATCCTTGATCAACAACCTTGACACCTGCTTATGACAAATCAAACAAAAAAAATGGATAAAACAAGATATATCAATATTCTGTTTTTATTCTCTTCTTTTTTAAAACTCTTCCAAACCTTTTTTAAACTTCTAAAAACGTTTTAATATTACTTTAATCACCAAATAACATGAACTACTAACACCAAATCCTTGGACAGATTCCTTAACAAGGATCTTCCAAATTTAAAAAACTTTGAAATATTTTTGAAAACACAAATCACCTTAACCAATAACAAAGATGGAACTCAGCTTTTCTCATAAACAAACACCAACTTTAAGTAAATAAAAAAGGAATTATATTGTATAAAAACAAAAACACAACTTTTTATTTCAAATAAAAGGGATTACAAGGTTTAATGAGAAAAACTGGAACAAAGGGCTTCACACAACCTGTGAGCTCCTTTTATAGAGGCCTAAGAACTATCTAGAATCCAAATATCTAAACCCTAATACAAGGAAAATCCCAAAAATACCCTAAAATGTTTCTAGACGAATTTTTGCCCAAATTTGATCTTGGACGTTTAATTATGCGTTGGGAGCAAGCTTTTCATTGTGGACGTTGATTTTTGACACGTCATGTGCCTTGGGGACCAAGGAGGGATGCTATTGGATGAGAGGGAAATGGGGGTAGGGACCACACGTGGTGGGTTTGGGGTATTCGTGCGTGGGAAAGGTTTGTGGTGGTGTGAATCAAGCGTGTGCTTGATTAATTAGAAAGTTACCCAAGATAAAGTAAAATCGGACCTGGGGTGAAAGAGGATGAACAGTAAATCATTCAATCCTAATTTGGGGGAAAAGTTGTGTTAACCGCCAGTTTATTTTTGAATCTTTCCCTTTGCACACTTTTGGTCCTTCTCTTTTGGATATTTTGGCATTTGAAGTTTTAATGCCCTAAAACAGATTTCCCTTTGCAAATATCTTTCACACTTTGACAATTTTGGCACATACTTTTGAAAAAAGTATTACAAGGATGATTTTTGCCATTTTGAATATTTTCAAGGGCTGATTTTGAACAAAGTTGATCTTCAAAGGTCTTCAATGAGTCTTCCACTTTATGAGGGACCATTGTTGGCAATTTGAAATTGTTGAGGGACTAATCTTGCCATTTCTTCATAGTTGAAGGACCTTTTTGTAATTTTGACAAACTTAAGGGACCAAACTTGTAATTATTATTATACAAGGGTTTTAAGTGTCATTTCTTCATTCATTGAGGATCAATCTTGTTTGTCTTCAAGTCTTCAAGGGTATTTGATGAAAATTCCATGATTAGGGCCCGGTTCTTTGTACGGCTTCGTTTCTCGTGTTCGTTTTTCCTTGATTCTTGTGATCTTTTGTCTTTTTCACGATATCCATACCTAAAACACACAAGTAAACAAACACAAGCATATATATGGTATTTTATGACATTTTAGTGCATTTAAAGCCCGAAAAGAACGATGAGATCATGTATAAATGCCATCTCATCACTCCCCCATACTAAGCCATTGCCGTGCCCTCACGCAATGCTAGAATAAAGTATCTAAGCATCACCAAAGTTCAATTTTATTAACCTTTATTGAAGAGTAAAAGACTTGCAACATACTACGATGATGTGTAAGGACATAATGTATGATTTTCATCACCAAAATGTGACTTTTAGGGTCAAAGAATAGAAACAAGTTAATGTCCCTTAGAGTAAACTTCGTCATCCTTGATTGTCATACATTCCATGCTAAGTGCAAAAACAAGATCATTGTTGGTACAAGTCACAATGCTAACACTACTCATACGTTCAAATTGTGTAATACTTTTTCTCCCCGCAATCCTAGTTATTATAAAAGGAAATGGGTTACTAGCATTTTTTATCTAATTGTCATGGATCACAAGTGATTCATATTGACTTATTTTAGTAGTTATTAGTCCGAAAGCAAAGTAGCACGATTTGATCAATAGTTAGCCGAAGGACAAAATCTTTTAAAACGGCTTCTCGTGTATCTCCTTAAGTTCATATCTTGGCATAACTCGTTTCACGATTTGAGACCTTTCTCGGACCGATATTTGGCATGTACTTCATACTTCAAATCTTGGGAAGACGTTCTCGAAATTATGGTCTTCTCTTCATATATTTGGAATTTCTTCACTTGACGTTTTTGAGAGATTCTTCATATAGGACCACGACTTCATCATTTTTCTTCAATCCTTACTTTGGATTTTGATATACAACGATCCGCCTCCTTTTCGGACTTGGATATATTCATCCTCATACCTTGTTAGGGTCTTTTTGGATAGACTTTCTCCATTCTTTAGGGGAGTAATTGCTTCTCGTCGTGTGTCTCGATCCTTCATATTGATTTTGGAACAATGATACTTCACATCATCTTTGGATCTTTAGCAAAAATAGAGCTCCTCATGCCTTGTTAGGGCCTTTTTGGATGATCACCAATCTTCGCGTCCCGTTTCAATAAGTTATGCCTTGGCTATGAACTCTATTCAACCCCGAGCAACTTTTAAACGATCTTGCGCTAGAGGCTAAGTAACTTTTCAAATCGTACGACCTTACTTATTGCAATTATGATTTATTCCTAATGCATTGATCTTATGGGAAGAAAAAGCCACAATTAAAAACATATGAGTTTTTGAAAGAACATTTTCATGTTCTACGTTTAGCATGATCACTTGTCTAACTCTATCATTTCTCGTTCTTCACTATATAAAGACCTCTAATTAAAGAGACTCGTGAATACTTAGCCATGCAAGTCAAAATTAAGCCAAATTTGGATTAGCTTTTATTAAGACTATATCAAATCAAAGTTTTGGGTTTTCAAGCCACCTATAGGATCTTGCACTTTCTTGGACTTTTTCAAGTTTAGAGAATGCGTTTTAAAGTTCCCTTGATAAGTGACTTTCTAGAATCAATTATAGGAACTTGCGAAAAGTTCTTGTTCTTAACCCGAATGAATTAAGACTTTCGCGTTTTAAAGCTCCCTATATAAAAGTCTAGCAAAACTTGAATTGAGCGGGTTAAGGAATGTAAATGGCTCCAAATGCCCATCAAGTCAAAAATTAACTCTTATTCTACCCATCGGAAAATATACATTCGTGTCTTAAAAACACTTATGAAAACTAAGAAAATTTTAAAATTTGGCCATTTTTAGCCTTATTAGCAAAACAAAACATTGAAAGTTGGAAAACGTGAGGGCGTAGCAAAGCAAGTACCTATTCACCCCCCCATACTAAAAGTAAACATTGTCCTCAATGTTTCGAGTCTAAAGGTGGAGCACCCCCATACTAGAGACGAAGAGTCGAATGCTTAAGATCTAGCATGGAAAGGGTGATCAACAATATATCTAAATCCGTTTATTAATTATGCTAAAAGATAATTGTTAGAACAATAAAGGATATGTCATGGAATCGTGAAAAACTTCTTCAAACGAACGATGGAGGCTCACGTAAACGAACACGAGAGTCTTCAATCGTAGATGATGATGATGATCTAGATAACACAATCACAAACAACCACGAGACAACGAGTTGGAAGGGTACAAGTCCCCTTATTAGTGAACATAAAGCATAAAGATAAGCATGGGATCTCCCCCACGAGGCACCTCGTTTTTGATTACCGAGTCATGAGCTCGACTCGATCCCCTCAAAATGTGAACATTTAGGGATATCATGGTGTGGTCAATTTTTGGCGGGGCTTACATGATAAACAAGGCCCAAAAAAAAGGACTAAGTCCTTAGATGATGCAAAATACCGGGGTCGAAAATGGCGTTCTCGTTTTCATGGAGAAAACAATTAAACACCACTTGAACATGTGCCATAAACTCAAAGAGTTTGAAGAAAATAGATGAGAAGTAGAAGGGTGAGACAATTGGTAAGACAAACGTTTGAGCTACTCGAGGTAGACTCACACCAAGCAAATAGATATCGTTTCCATTTATTGCATCGGTGGAAGACCGAGATTTCCCTTTATATGAAATTCCGGGATCGAATATCTCGTCCTCGGTGGACAAGGATGAGGGAACATAAGGGGCTTCCCCCATACTAGAACCACACAAAACATCGTCAAAAGGAGTAGACGAGTTTGTAGTACTCAAAGCACGCGGTGATGACGGAGTTAGATTTGTAGAAAAATCAATTAAATCACATTTAAGATCTTTTCCTTTGTTATCTTTTAAACTCTCCTTATGAAAACCCTTGTTGATTATGTCGAAAATATTCGGTGTTTCTAAGACGATGTTAGTCACACTAAAAATTCTCACATTTTGAAACCGTTTTGGTTTTGGTGGTGGCAAGTTTTCAAAACGTTTATCGACGAAGAAAACCTCCCCATCGGGGCCAACATATTCATCATCCGAAAGATCTTCCGTAGAAACCGGCAACTTATCAATACTTTTCAAGAAAGAATGTTCGAGATGAGGCGAAGAATTTTTCGATTCAAGTATTGATGGTTTCTTCTTTGTAGGCTTAGCACTCATAACCTCCACCGGCGGAGGAAATGGTAAATTGTTTTTGGCGACATTCCCTAAAACTCTTGGTGAAAATTCTTTGCAAACGACATTGGTCGAGTCACCATGGTTTAAAGTTGCAATAGAATATACATGAGAAAGATTGGAGTTTTGTGTTGCATTGATGACAAGTTCTTCTTCATTGAAACGAAGGGTGATTTTACGAGCATGAACATCGATAAGTGCTCTTGATGTATCCAAAAATGAACGACCCAAAATGAGAGGAACTTTTCGATCGATGGGAATGTCTACAACGATAAAGTCAACGGGATAGTAAAACTTTCCGACTTTAACGAAAACGTCCTCGGCTACTCCACATGCCATGATCGTAGAATGATCGGCCATCTCGATGGACATGTTCGAAGGAGTAAGAGCCGGAAGCGAAAGCGATTTGAAAATCTCGAGAGGCATTAAATTAATACTAGCGCCAAGATCGGCCAAGGCGTAGCATTCCTCCATATCTTGTATAGCACACGGAATCAAAAATTTACCGGGATCACCGACTTTTTGTGGTATGCGGCTTAGAAAAACCGATGAACAACTAGACGATTGTTGTAACTTCTCTTTGTTGTTAAGCATACTTTTGAAGTTTGCGGCGAATCGAGGCATCATGATTAAAGCATCGGCAAAACTTATGTTAAAGTGCAAATCACGAAACATTTTCATGAATAGCTCAAATTGATAATTGTTCCTTTCTTGTGCTTTCTCTTTGTTACGTCTCGAAGGGTAGGGTAAAGGTGGTGTAGGTTGGTCATTAGGCAACGGCCTTGGAATCTCGGGTTCCACAATTGGTATTGGTGTAACCGTAGGTGTGGTTTGAGCGGTACTTCGTGGGATTGTAATGTGCTCCTTTTCGACCATCACCTCGGGTTCTTTCTCGATTTCCTTCTCCGTAGAAGTACTTGGACGAGAGATTGGTTCTTTGAAAGTTTTACCACTTCGTGTAGTAATAACCTTCATTTCTCCCCTCGGGTTGTTAATGGTATCACTAGGAAGACCACCCGAAGAAGAGGGCTTACACATGATAGCTTCAAACATCTTAGCCATTCGGTCCTCAAATTTTGATTGCCTAGCATCCGCTTTCAATAACTCTTGCTTAATCTCATGTTGTCCTAATTCCATCTTTTGTTGGTTTTGTTGAAGACGTTGGACATTTCCTTCCATTTTATTAGCATGAGTTTTAAGTTCATTAGCAAGTTCATTTTTAAGCTCGTTTTTCAACTCGGATCTTAAGCTAATCATCTCACGTTGCATATTATCAAATTTAGCATCATTTGCTTTTGCATAATCCAAAAATTCTCCTTGCAAATTTTTCGTGTGAGCATTTTGAAAACCTTGTGTAGTATTTTGAAAATCACGGTTTTGGTTTTGATTAGAGATTTGTCCATTCCCACTTTGATAATTCCCTTTGTTGTAATTGCGTGTGTTGCCTTGGTAATTACCTTGGTTGTTGTTTCGATAATTGTTAACATTTTGATTTGGTGGAGCTTGATTTTGGCGGGAACCTTGGCCGTTTTGGTTGTAAGTTCCCGTTGCTACATAAGCACTCGAAGTGTTACCATCCGCGGTAATGCACTCGGATAAATCATGAGCTCCTCCACACGATAAACAACTCTTAGCAACCGCTTTAACCGAAGCGGAATTAGAAGCTTCTTGAGCCTTCCAATGGGACATTAGATTAGCAAATCTATCAAAAAACCGATTTTCCTCATTAGCTTCATCATGTAAGGCATTAATGCTACGAGACGATTGTGATGACGATGACGAACCCATATTGGCAACACTCGGTGTGTTACGAGGGCTATAAACCTTAGATCGATTCTCAATGATTTGTAAAGCCTCGTTTGTCGTCTTGCACAAAAAATTACCACCCGCGGCGGCATTTAAATAATCTCGTTCATGATCATTAAGCCCATTATAAACAGTATCTATTTGATGCAATTCCGAAAAATCATGATGAGGACATTCATGTAACATCTCTTTAAATCGTTCCCATGCCATTGAAAAACTTTCATTGTTACGTTGCACAAATCGTGAAATCTCATTTTTTAAGTGTGTTGTTTTCGATGGTGGAAAAAACTTGTTCACAAACTTAGAAACGAGATCGGCCCATGTCAAAATCGAATTTGGCGGTTCTTTCTCGAGCCAAATTTTTGCGGGTCCATCCAACGAATATGGAAACAACATCATCTTAATGGCGTCATGCGGAACATCTTTGAATTTGCTAGTGGCAGTGAGACGGTTGAAATTCCTAATGTGGTAATGCGGGTTGTCTTTCTCGTGACCTCGAAACTTGTTTGCTTGTAGCATCGACATTAAACCCGTCTTAATCTCGAAATTCTCCGCAAGGATGGCGGGAATAACAATTGCCTCTCCAAAACCCTCGGTGGGTGCTTGTAGCAACTCCATCATAGTACGATTAGCCATTACGACTTCTTGTTCTATAATAGGTTCAACAATTGGAGGTTCTTCAACAATCAACGATCCTTGATTTGCTTGCTTTTGAAGACGTTTACGAGCTCGTTTTGCTTGGTTACGAGTGATCATAAACTTCACGAAGAATGGGAGGTGAGCAAAGAAGATTCTTTTTGTTTGTTTTGTGGATTTTCAATTTTTTTTTGTGTTTTTGATGATATTTAATTTTTTTGGATTTTGGTGTATCTTCGTAGACAATCAATCTACAAAATCTCTCCTCGAATCAAACTCTTGATTAAAGAAGCCTCAAAGGAATGAAAACGATCACGTGGAGTGAACGCCTTCGAATGACTTTAGAACTTTGGTGAAAACAAAATTGTTCACGAGGGTTTAATCACAAAGAAAACCAAGCAAAATATAGTATACGTATTAATCCTTTGGGCGGCAAAACCCTCGATTAGCCTTCAATCTCAAAATACTCACAAGCAAGCGGGGAAACGAGGCGGCGCGAAGCACTTAAGAGCCTTTTTCCTTAGGGTATATTTTATAATACCCGCCTTATACCCACCTTATAGTTCGTATCTTTCAAAATCGAGCTTCACGAAAGTATTTATCTATTTTTGCCTTTTCTTTTTGTTTGAGATTCGAATACAATGATCGAGTGATGAAATCCCGAATCAAGGTTGTGTTTTCACACTTTTGGAGATATTGTATTTTGATTGTGATACTTAATACAATATATTAATAATATTCACAAAGAAAAACCGAGAAAACCGATAATACGTGTTAAGGGAGTTCCACTTAACACAAATACTTATTATGGATAATATCAAAAACAAAAGTTTCCAAATTAAGACACGACACACCTCCCCGGCAGCGACGCCAAAATGATTGTAGAGTTTTACTACCCTTTAGGAAAAGAGCGTAAATAGCGGTAAGTATCGAGTGATGATTTTAGGAAAAATCAACACTAATGACCCACAATCAAATAAAATGAGAGAAAGATTCGTTTCCCAAGGAGGTATATGTGTTGTGAATTAACTTGTATTTCTTTGAGATTAATATTGAGAGATGGAATGACGGTTTCGTGAAAATTACACTATGACGTAAAAACGTAAACGTAAAGCCGTAGAAAAATCAACCAAATTAAAAATTTATTATTAAAACCAAAAACAAAATATCAAAAAAGGCTAAAAACAAGTCTAAAATAATATAAACTAAGATAAAAATCCAACAAAGATATTTTAAAAACTTTTATTAATTAAATAATTAATTTTAAATGCTAATTAAAGCCCTAAAATTAATTACCACTAATAAAATATTCCAAAATATGATTTTATTGAAAAATTACTCAACTTATATTATTATGAGACCAAAAAGTAATTTTCTAAAAATTAAAACCTATTAAAACTATTTTTAAAACCCTAAAAATGATTTAAAATAATTAAAACCTAATTAAACTTAAAATAATTATAAAAATAAATCTAAAAGTTATAAAAATATTCTAAAAATGGAAATAGTACTAATCAATGACAAAGAACCTAGGAAAAATGAAAAATAAAAAAAAAGAAAATTTTGAAAATTAAATAATAAAATATTATTAAAATAATACTAAAAAATAAAAGTTTCTAAAATTAATTCTAAAAATTTTCTAAAAATCCTAAATAATATAATTAAGAGAAAAACACAAATTATAGCTCCTAAACCTTTTTTAATAATTTTATAAAAATGTTTAAAGTTTATAAAAAACCTTAAAATATTATAAAATTAAAAATAAAAGTTTTTAAAACCAAAACAAGATGTAAACCTCAAATATATTAAATAAAACCTAAAAACTATTTTTCCAAAAAATAAAAACTATTTTTTGTATTTTTTAATGATTTTCTAAATTACGTCTAATAATTAAATTCTAAAAAATAAACTAATAAGAGGAAAAATGTGAAACCAATTTTTAAAAATCAAAAACACTATAACTAACTTAAGAAAAATAAGAGAAACCAATTCAGCTTAATGAATAAGCTCAAAAGAGCTTATTAGTCTACGGCTTTGTTTAAATAAGACAAAAAGAAAACAGGTTAAAAGGAATAACCCTGCACCCTTGGTCAGTAAAAGACCCAAGGGCGCAATGGTTAAGGTGTTGGTGTGTGGGAGTGTAGACGGGGGTTCGAATCTGGCAACCCCTTTTTGGATGATTTATATATTTTTTTTTTTTTTTTTTTTTTTTTTTTTTACTTTTTAACTTTACCAAACTAAACTGTGACAACTAGTAAACTTGAAAACCAACTCTTATTCAATTTTTATGCCAGGATTAGAACAAAAACATAACAAAAAAAACGTGACAGCTTGAGTTATGAACACAAGCAAGATAGCTTGGTGTTCTTGCTTTTGATTTTAGCCAAGAGGTCTTGGCAGTGCTATTTGGTGTTGGATTATGGATAATATGGGCACCCTTGAGCTTATTGAAGCTCAAGGAGTCAAAACTCACAAGGATAAAACACTTAGCAATCAAAATCAAGCAATCAAATGCACACTGAAGCCTAATGAGTTCTCTGTGATGGTTTCAACAGGTCAGGGGGCTATTATAGCTTATTTCTAGCTCTCTTGTGAACTTTAACCTACCAAATCAAGCATACAAACTCCACAAATGGTACTCAAACAGATTCAATAGCTAAATAGTCCTATAACTTAACAAGCTTCAAGAATCAAGCACAAAAAATCATAAAAATTCAAGCAGATTAGCAATATGCAGATTTTACTTGCTCTTTTTCTTTAAAACACACCTAATCTAGCTTAAACTTGTTCCAAATCTATCTACCAACTGACTAACATCTAACTTAACCCTAATCAAGTTGTCTAACACCTTTAATAATCACTAATTAAAATCCATCCCCTGCTAAAACGTATTGCCAAACACCTCTTTATTTTCTGAAAATCGTTTTTTAACACACAAAAACACTTGCAAACTTAACAAACTTGTTCACTGATCATATAGCAAGCATACAATCACAAAACAACTAGAATCCAACAGCTTATAACACACTTAGCACAGATTCAAACAAGATCACCTATACTTGAATTTTTCAAAGTAAAAGAAGAATACCTTAGGGCTTTACATCCAAAGCCCTAGAGGGTGTATAACCCTCCTCCAAACCAGCTCGGGCTGGTGCTGATCCTTGATCAACAACCTTGACACCTGCTTATGACAAATCAAACAAAAAAAATGGATAAAACAAGATATATCAATATTCTGTTTTTATTCTCTTCTTTTTTAAAACTCTTCCAAACCTTTTTTAAACTTCTAAAAACGTTTTAATATTACTTTAATCACCAAATAACATGAACTACTAACACCAAATCCTTGGACAGATTCCTTAACAAGGATCTTCCAAATTTAAAAAACTTTGAAATATTTTTGAAAACACAAATCACCTTAACCAATAACAAAGATGGAACTCAGCTTTTCTCATAAACAAACACCAACTTTAAGTAAATAAAAAAGGAATTATATTGTATAAAAACAAAAACACAACTTTTTATTTCAAATAAAAGGGATTACAAGGTTTAATGAGAAAAACTGGAACAAAGGGCTTCACACAACCTGTGAGCTCCTTTTATAGAGGCCTAAGAACTATCTAGAATCCAAATATCTAAACCCTAATACAAGGAAAATCCCAAAAATACCCTAAAATGTTTCTAGACGAATTTTTGCCCAAATTTGATCTTGGACGTTTAATTATGCGTTGGGAGCAAGCTTTTCATTGTGGACGTTGATTTTTGACACGTCATGTGCCTTGGGGACCAAGGAGGGATACTATTGGATGAGAGGGAAATGGGGGTAGGGACCACACGTGGTGGGTTTGGGGTATTCGTGCGTGGGAAAGGTTTCTGGTGGTGTGAATCAAGCGTGTGCTTGATTAATTAGAAAGTTACCCAAGATAAAGTAAAATCGGACCTGGGGTGAAAGAGGATGAACAGTAAATCATTCAATCCTAATTTGGGGGAAAAGTTGTGTTAACCGCCAGTTTATTTTTGAATCTTTCCCTTTGCACACTTTTGGTCCTTCTCTTTTGGATATTTTGGCATTTGAAGTTTTAATGCCCTAAAACAGATTTCCCTTTGCAAATATCTTTCACACTTTGACAATTTTGGCACATACTTTTGAAAAAAGTATTACAAGGATGATTTTTGCCATTTTGAATATTTTCAAGGGCTGATTTTGAACAAAGTTGATCTTCAAAGGTCTTCAATGAGTCTTCCACTTTATGAGGGACCATTGTTGGCAATTTGAAATTGTTGAGGGACTAATCTTGCCATTTCTTCATAGTTGAAGGACCTTTTTGTAATTTTGACAAACTTAAGGGACCAAACTTGTAATTATTATTATACAAGGGTTTTAAGTGTCATTTCTTCATTCATTGAGGATCAATCTTGTTTGTCTTCAAGTCTTCAAGGGTATTTGATGAAAATTCCATGATTAGGGCCCGGTTCTTTGTACGGCTTCGTTTCTCGTGTTCGTTTTTCCTTGATTCTTGTGATCTTTTGTCTTTTTCACGATATCCATACCTAAAACACACAAGTAAACAAACACAAGCATATATATGGTATTTTATGACATTTTAGTGCATTTAAAGCCCGAAAAGAACGATGAGATCATGTATAAATGCCATCTCATCACACCGGTACACGAAACTAGAGAGTCTTGTAATCGCCATGTTGATCCGTCAAATATGCATACGTTCTACCAACGACATCCTTCAAAACATCACTTGACACGAGATCATCCTTTGGTTCAAGTAATTGGCAACCCTTCACAGCCCGTTCGTACAAGACGACAGCTAGCCACCGATGGCGATGTTTGTATGTTCGCACTCGCCGTGAGTACAACTGAATCGAAAAACTTCAAAGAAGCCATGGCTGATCATGCTTGGATTGAATCGATGACGGAAGAACTTCAACAATTTGAAAGACTTAAAGTCTGGGAGCTTGTTGATAGACCATAGATGTGATTCCATTAAATCTTCGTTGGATCTAGAAAAACAAGATGGATGAAGAAAACACGATCATCAAGAACAAAGCTAGGATAGTGCCTAAGGGGTATGGCCAGAAAGAGGGAATTGATTTTGACGAATCATTTTCACCAGTTTCTCGTATGGAAGCGGTCAGGATTTTCCTTGCTTATGCTGCACATAAGTGATTCACTGTCTATCAAATGGACGTAAAGACAACATTCTTAATGGCCTTTGAAGGAAGAAGTCTATGTCACGCAGCCGGAAGGATTCGTCAATCCTCATTATCCTGACAAGGTGTATCATCTCCACAAAGCACTTTATGGACTCAAGCAAGCTCCAAGGGCGTAGTACGATGAGCTCTCAAAATTTCTGGTATCCAAATGGTTCTCAAAAGGTTCCATTGATCTAACTTTGTTCACTTATAAATATGGGGATGACATTTTGCTTGTGCATATTTATGTTGATGACATTATTTTCGGGTCTACAAACCCAAAACTTTCAAAATGGTTTGAAAAATTCATGCACAACAAATTTGAAATGTCTATGATGGGCGAACTAAAATTATTTCTAGGAATTCAAGTTCACCAATCCCCAAGTGGTATCTTTATAAACCAAGCTAAGTATTGTCAAGAGATAATCAAAAAGCATAGTATGACTTCATGTGACCCTATTAGGACACCATTATTAAACACATCGCTAGATGCTGACTTGGAGGGAAATGCCATAGATCAAACGAGATATCGTTCCATGATAGGATCCCTCATGTACTTGACAGTAAGCAGACCCGATATTTCACATGCTACGTGTTATTGTGCACGATATCAAGCACGACCCACTGAAAAGCACCTTAAGGAGGTTAAACGGATCTTTCGGTACCTCAAGAATACCATTCATTTGGGACTCTGGTATCCGAGGGAAACCGGTTTCTTTCTAACGGCCTATTCAGATTTTGATCATGCAGGGTGTCTTGATACACGAAAAAGTACTTATGGTGGTGCATAATTTCTAGGTCAAGATAAGCTTGTGGGATGGTCTTCCAAGAAGCAGGATTACACGTCACTATCATCAGCCAAAGCGGAGTATGTGTCTCTATATGCATGTTGTGCTCAAGTTCTTTGGATGAGAACACAACTCACGGATTATGGCTTCCACTTTGATAAAGTACCTATGTACTGTGACTCAAAGTCGGCCATAGCCATCTCCTGCAATCCGGTACAGCATTCCCGCACGAAGCACATCGATGTCAGATACCACTTCATAAAGGAACAAGTTGAAAGAGGTATCGTTGAACTATACTTTGTTGGAACATATTACCAATTAGCCGACTTGTTTACGAAAGCT
This sequence comes from Glebionis coronaria, assembly GCA_025667525.1. NCBI lineage: Eukaryota > Viridiplantae > Streptophyta > Magnoliopsida > Asterales > Asteraceae > Glebionis > Glebionis coronaria. The sequence continues at coordinate 275,678,731 of CM046875.1, read as the reverse complement.
CTGTCGAAAGATAGGTTTGAGTACCTTGTTAGGCAAATTGGTATGAGATGTTTGACTCCAGCAGACCTGGAGATTCTGGGAAAGGTGCCTGCTTGATTCGTCTATCAAACATCTACATGTGAATATCTTTGAAAAAGCAAAATACAAAAATATAAAACATATAAAAACAAAACACAAAATGAAAAACCTTTCAAAATCCAAAAATATTCTTCTTGACATGTCTTTCATTATCGATAATATGGACGTACCTAGAAATGTCTCTCAATAACGACACGGGTGTGTACATAAAGCTCGAATGAAAGTTGTAAATATTTTTCAAAACATGTCATTTCTACTTTTAATAAAGGAAATTGTCTATTTTGGACAATATTTCCAAACAACGGGTAGAGCAATCTATCTTGGGTTGAGCTTGTCACACAACATTTAACGTTTTGAGCTCAACATAATGGCTTGTAATCACTTTCAGATTGCAACCCAGATCGATATTCACGGGGGAGTGTACGATTTAGTGCGCTTACCCTTAGCAAAAGAAGAGAAATCTTCTTACACTTGAGTGGATTTGTCAAGACATTCAAAGTCTATGAACTCAAGTTTATGCTTTATAAAAACCTCTTCGCCAAAAAGAAATAGGATTTTTCAAAAAGCGTTGAACATAATTTTTTCAAGAATTTTTCAATGATTATTTAAAATCTTTCAAAAATTGTGTATTCAACAACTCCCATCCTCAAAAAGCGAAATGTGGATCACATCCTCACATTGACAATTCAATTGGATCAATTTTTGACGGGGGGCATTTCAACTTCTTGCAAAGATTGACACATCTTTCTCCCGGAGATTTTCAAGACTATTTTTCAAAATATATTTTAATCAAATTTGGTATCTCTAATATCAAAAGATTTTATACATTAGAGATAGGGAGAAAATGTGATTAAAATGTGATTTTATATAAGACTCAAGCACTTTAACTCTTACCTACATGTGCAAAACACTTTCGATTATTGATGCACATGTGAAGGGGGAGAATTTCTAAAACGACAAAACTATCAAGGTGTTAAATGTTTTCAAACACCTTGTTAGACTTTTAAAGTGGTTTCATGGTTATGATTAAATACTCACAACATCTTTAATCCACGACGTTATTGGTGTCAAAAGGGTGGTTAGGTTTAAGTCCTATGATCCAACCATAACCGGAGGGATCTTCCCAGGGACAATCCAATAGATTATTAGAAGTCCTTAGGAAAGATGGAGTAGAATGTGAACGTAGCAGAATGCCGACTAAGTACTGATGCTAGCACTGGAACAATCACAACAAGGTGCTAGTAATGATGTCTTGGTAAGCATTGAAGGGGTTGAAGAATGAAAAATAAATGTATGGATAAAGGGTGTAAAGAAAGAAGCCCTCTATACAACTTAGGAGAAACCGGGTCAACACATCATGAAGAAAACTCATCATGGACCCAGTGATGTAAAGCACAACCCTTTCCTAGCTACTCAGGCTTCTCTCGAAAGAAGTTTGTTTTATTGTCATAGAGGACAACATGAATTCTATTAGCTTTCTTATTCCGAGATAGTTAATATTGAATAGGTGGCATCGACTTGAGCCTCCGACCACGAAAAGCGCACAAATCGAGTCTAGAGCCAATAGATTAATCAAATCTCGTTAGGATACACAGATGATGAACAAGAGAGTCCTACATATATCCTTGTGATATTGCTGGAACAATCAGAGTGATACTACTTAGTATTCACAATGATGAGTGGAAATCCTTCCAGTGTTAACATCAAACAGCACTGCGGTAAGTCATATGTAAGATTCTTTATGAATTAGACATATGTAAAACTGAAAAGCAACAGTGGTTTGATTCTGAATTGATTCAAACTCGTTTCAGGTTTCTACGCAATATCTTTATGGTCTTGCCAGAACATTCAGAGTGATATTAATTAATATTCACAGTGACAAATGGAAATCCTTCTAGCGTCAACCTCAAACAGCGCTACGGTAGGTGACTTGTGAGATTCTTATGAATCAAGCTTGTGTCAACTGGAAAGCAACATGGTAAGATTCTTTATGAATCACACTTGTTCCAGGAATTTGAATTGACGACTTTAATCAAGAGGATATTTATCCAACTGATTCACTCTTTATGTTCGCAGTCTTGCTTTGAGACGGTCGAGTAAAGAGAACGGCTAGTACAGCCGCGAAACCCTGTCAAGGAGATTCCTAATTGAATCTAGCTATCACAAGTACGGTATTTAATATCGTATAACGGTCTTCACCGACCGGAGGTAAAACGCTACTGATTTAGGACGAATGTCAAAGCCATTCAATCTGTGTCTATCTTTTATCTCGAGAAGGTGGCGTTACGGTGCACTTAGCAAAGTCAAAGATTCAAAACCACATACTCATGCCTAAATATGTATTCAACAATTAATAGTGTGAGCATGTGGATGAAGACACAAGATCGCAAGATGGCAAAGACAAGTCAAGGATCATTTGAAGATCTCTAGATTAAAGACAAAGTCGAAAGACAACGACAAAGGCTCAAAGATCATAGCATGAAGAAACAAGACTACTATTACACGTTCAAGACTCATTTATGGCGAGATTAGTAATCTTTGCAAATCTCCAAATGACAAAGGGTAATGACCTCTCATTGGGGGAGATTTTTAGCCTCAAAATATTGAGTTAAATAAGAATGCTAAGTCATATGTTTATTGTGTATCGTATTTAAGAACGTTATAATAGGTAGTAGATTAGTCGTGTTATACGGGCTTAACTTTAGGCTAAAGTTCATTCATAAGTAACTAAAGGCCAAAAGGAAAGCCCGGCCCATTAGAATATAGTCCATAAACAAGCCCGCATGTAGGTGGACTATATATACCCTTCCTAGCATGTTAGGAAGGGTGTTGGTCATTTTCATTTTTTCTCACTAATCTAATCCTCCAAAAGTTCCAACCATTCTCTCTCTTTTCTCTCTCTACTTTCTCTCTCAAGAATTCATCTATCTTCTACCTTTCTTTCTTGTTTATTCATCATAGTTTATTGGGACAACATTTATTTTTTTGTAGTTCGTTATTGTTTCGATATCTTTACGAATTAAATGATCGATAAAAATCAAGTTAACATATTATTTTTGGTATTTGGATGTAAATGTTATGGTATTCTAGGTCTGTTTATCACAAAATCGTCAAAAGTGCAAAATAATATCGTCTACGTAACTGTACTAGTCTAAAACAACTTGCACATACCAGTTACAAAGCTCAAAGTACAAACAAGTAATGTACAACAAGAAATAAGGGCTAATATGTAAAGTATTTTAAACTAAAAGGACTGAATATGTAAATTTGTAAAGTAAAAGGACTGAAATGGTAAAAATAAAAAACTACTAACCAACTACAACAAATATACCAAACTTCTAACTGAAATCTAACAAACTATCAAAATCCAGGGACTAACTTGCAAACCCTAACAATTATAACAGTTTCTTAACAAACTAGAAAACTCCTAAATTCCAAGGACCTTTTTGCAATTAATGAGATTTATTTAATAAAAACGGGCTTATTGACAAGATTAAGCTGTAACTTGAGTTTTACTTGACCAATTAAGCTGAGACTTGTTTCAAAAGATTGCAAATCCAATTTAAGCTAGCCAAGTTCAAAAAAATAAGTTGTAGTGGTCTAACTCTAATAAGCATTTTTTGAATAAGCCACTTTTAAGAGTTGAGCTTATTGGAATAACACAAGGTCTGGTTTTCTCAAAATCTGATCAATAGCCCAAATGATGGACACCTATCCAAGAAAATTTGAAAAACACCAACAGAACATGCTAGAAAATCCAATAAGCTCAAATGTGCTTATATTGACCAGCGTTGACCAAAGTTGAACAAGGTCAAAACTGCTTTCGATGACTTATTAAACTGATTTGTGAAAGAAAATTAGCAAGTTTATGAATTGGATAAGCTAGTATGGAAAATAAGCCAAGACAGAAACATGTTTTTTTCACAGAGACTTAAAACAGCTTATTTCTTATTCAAGACTAAGAACTGTATAATGTGGCTTATCAAGACATGAAGCTATGATGTTATACTATCCAATGCAACAAGAAACAAACCTAAACTCCAAGAAGTAAGCAACTTATGATAGTATGAAGTTGGACTGTTTTATGCTTAAGTAATTGACCCATAGCATTTTGTTCCATTTGCCTGTTTGACTAAAATTTTGACCAAAAAACATTGCAAGAACATGTTATACCAGTTTGTGAGTGTCAGAAAATACTTTTTATCCAAAATTGATGACTGAATCAAAAGCTTGCTCATGTACCAAACACTGGTTATGACAGAAACAGAATATGAGTTATGCAACAAGATTAAAGCTAACATATATGAACTAAAGGCTATCAAAACATATTAGTAAGCTAACAAAGATCAAATAACAGGCATAAGCAAAAAAATTTACACTAAGGCTAAGAAAAGTAGCATGAAGTCAAATTTTGAGAGGAAAAGTAAAACAGAACTTGGCACTTTTTAGCTATAAAGCCACTAGTGAAGGAGAAGAGAGTGTTGAACTCTCTTTTTGTACTTAACAACACCTTATCACCAACATTCAACCACCATATCAACACCAGTCACCATCATTGATCATTAATGCTACAAGAGGTCTAAATATGGACTTCTGACTAGACCTAGTAGAGGAAATGAACTGCAACACGTCTGAACAAAACAAATAGCTTCCAAAACAACCAAATGATTCAGTTATTCATGGTAGAATAACAGAATCACAATCAATGGAGGTATGAGCAATGAATTCAGTAAGTAAAGGTAAATTGAGAATTTGAGTGAACTTGACATTGTTATTAATGGTGAATTTTTGTTACAAGTACCTAACTAACTAACTTAGGGTTGTTGTCAATCACCCTAAGCAGTTATAACTAGAGAAAGTAAAACAGGAAGAGAGCTAATGCTAAGTGTGTGTGAATTTCACACTTAAGCTACGTTCAACAAATGAGAGTATCTAGGGGTATTTATAGACTTGAGATGTGATGCAAGTGAGTTATGTGACGTGTCTTGGCCAATTAGAAGCTGCCAGGTGTCATAATTCTGGTAATGAGTTCATCATGTGTTCTTCCCAAATTGGGGATTTTTTATTCACTGGATGATTTGTTAATTGGCTTGCTGGGTTGTATTCGTCTCATCATCACGATCAATTTTAATGTTAATCGTTCGTCATGAAAGTGCTTCCTTCGTGCTCTTCGATCAGGTAATGAGTTAAGCCATGTGTCTTCTTGGTATTGTACGAGAGAGTTAAACACGGATCGTTATCCAAAAGATGAAATTTGATTGGTGGAAAGCTAGTAGCGGGGTTACTGAATAGATCCTTCTCTTGCCTCATTTATTAAGCTTATTTGGCAATCCTGGTCCCCATTTTCTTACCTTATCGTTGGTTAATAGCTATATACACGGAACATGCCCATATTTACTTTCCAAAATGGCAGTTTTAACCCCTCTCTTTTGGCAGACTTGCTGTTTTGATCAAAGCACTTCATGAACTTATCATAATCAACCGTTTGACTTTAGTCTTGGACAATAATTGTGACAATCTTTCAATTTATGGTCGATATTTTTATTCTCAATATTTATTTGAAAACATTATTTTAATGGTACAATATGAACTCACTTATTTTTGGGAAGAAATTTGGATTTACGTCTTGAAGTAGCATCGACTACGTCTAAACCAGAGGATTCAACGTTACGTGCTTACGTTTACATACACCGTCTTTGGTGACAGTCCGACATTTCAGAAAATAAATTTTTCCGTGAATATTATTTTGGAGTTTTAAATTTGTGTTGGTTCATAAATTCACAAATTTACGAGAAAAGATTAGGACTTACGATTTTATTCTAACATCCTTTACGACTAAACCTGAAACCTTAGGATTACGTATTTACGTTTTCGAACTCCGTTTTTGATGAGACAATTTTTATTAGATTCGTTTTGTGCCGTTGATTCATAATTTATAAAAACATTTTTCGTAAAACGACCCGAGGGCACGCAAATCAAGGAAACAAGAATCGAGGAGTACCCGTAAATAAATGGGGATGAGACAAGTGGGACACTTGCCCCACCCCCATCAAAACCGGCTACACAACAACACATACCACTTTGGTGTCAAGTTTTTACTTTGGTTGCTTACACATGTCATACAAAGCTTACACTTTAAGCTTTGTCTACACAAAACCACTAGCAACTTTCAATCCACCATTTACTTACATGCAAACAACTACAATTTCCTCTCATCTCCCTCATCTTGCCGTCCACTTTTCTCCCACATACACCATTTTGATCAAAAATCAACCATGAAATCCTATGTTATTCTTGCACATGTTGAAGCCCTTTTGAAACCCTATTGATTGGAGGTGATTATAACATCCATGGAGGAGTTTCCATGGAGTCTTGAGGCTGATTTTCCACAAGGAGTATATGAAGATTGGTGGTCTTGAAGATAGTCTTGGCTATGCACAAGTTTCTCCATCAAAATCCATGTTTTGATCACAACCTACATCATCATGGTGGTATAAAGATTGTCCTCCTCATCTTCTTGTTATTTTGATTATGTAAACATGTATTTTATTTCCTATTGTATATGTATATGATGATTATATGATGATAATAATGTTATGTGGGGATTTGGTGTTGATAAACATGATTAAAAAGGTGAAAAACTATAAAGAACAAGGCTAAAATCTTTCTTAAAAATGTTGGCTGTATAAAACAGTAAAGAAATATGAAATGAACTGATAAAATGGTGAATTAGAATCCATTTACAGTAAGCTATATGTCTTGTACACATGTGAGAGTTGGCCATGCAATGGAATCATTGTAATGAGTGAGATATGATCAAAACAAGTTTAAGATACAAATCTGAGTTCACTGTTTTGGACTATTTTTAGAAAATACTTAGAAGATGATTCAACAGTAGCTATAGAAAGGTTAAATGGATCACATATCATTTAGTTTATGTGATAAACATTTGAGCTTCTATCTCCATATAGAACTCAAGATATGGCAGTTTTGGTGAAAGTGAAGATAAAAATCAGATTTTGGAAATTAAAGTATAATACTATTATATAAGCACTCAAAATTTAATAGTATAAAATATAAATTAAAACCCACTAACTTATGTAATACATTTATATAAATATGTACAATGGTAAATAAGTGGACATTTTATAAAAATGGTAACTTGTTAAGTTTTATAAGTTATAAAACCATAAACATGATTTTTACGACTTTTTCGGCTATTACCGTAAAATTAACGTTTTTGTTAAATAAAACTTAGACGGTTGGACCCGTCTAATGTAAACTTTATAAAACTCGTATACTGATATATAAGTATCTAAAACAAGTAAAAACCGATAAAACCCGAAATATAGGACATACGGACATTAACGAGCTAAGTAAACATATTGGACTAATAATTGGACTAAATAAGTTAAACTCTTATAAAAAGAACTTATTGGGCTTAACCCATTTGGTCCCAACTTGTAAACTTTAAGTACTGATAATATAAATATGAAATATATTAATACAAGTTAATAAACTTATAATAGGCTTATTGGACCTAAAACATGTAAATAGGTGAAACTAGTAAACTAGTATAAAAGTTACCGACACATAACACTAAAATGAGCAAACGAGAATATGTAAACCCACTTGATCATCATATATATAAAATCATCATATGTATACATAATTGTTATTTTTAAAAAGTCATTGGACATGAGTCTAAGACGATTATTATTTGTCTAGGTTTCCGTGATTGAAGCACGTACTGTACATCCGAATTGCCGACAACCCTCCTTCCCACATCAACGTGAGTTCATAGCCTCGCACTCTTTTAAATGTTTTTATGAAATGTTTTATAAACCCGCGAGGGAGATAACATGTTGGTTTTTATAAAATAGGACACCATTTGTCCCGATTGTTTGTTTATTGATTTGGACCCGAATGAATGAATGACCCGATTGTATGACCCGATAAATGATTGAAGGACCCGATAGATGAAATTAAATGGATTATTAAAGTTAGGTTATGTCACTAAAAGTCCCATTAGCATGAATTGTGAACTACCGGGATTTGGTAGACGCTTATGCATTTAATAGTACTATTTGGGGACGATCACCCCAGTTCGCGCCTTGACGGTTGATCCCCGTCGTGCCACATTGATTGGTAAGCGAATTTATGTATGAGAAGATTTCCATAGCGTGACCTTTGTGACGACACGCTACTTTAGATGGGCAAAATTGGTATCGGGTTAGCTACCCGTTGTTGGTTTAGTAAGGTAACAATGTCATGCGGCTTATAATAATCCAAAACTAACGAAATACTACTAGACGCTCCGAATTACGATGTATTGCCTGACTAGCAATACAGGGTCATACTATTGATATTATGTTCGTGTTTTGGTTTTTATAACCATATTCATATAACGGTTTTTATTTAATCTATACAACGTTGCAAAACGTATTGTATGGTGTTTTTAACGACAATGATTCGTATAATGATTTTTAAGGCAAATGCCTATATTATGATTTTGATAAAGATTTGTATAAAATGATTTTGGCTATTTTATGGCCTATTACAATGGTTTGTAAGAAATGATTTTTGGTAATAATTTTATACCAAAGTTATATTGATGGAATTTATTAAACTCTATGAATTCACTCGGCGTTATCGCTGACCCTTTTCTTTTAACATGTTTTATCTCAGGTACTTGAAGGTAATTCTCGGGAAGACGACAAGAATTCATGGCCCGCACTTAAACAATATTTTCCATTCAAATACTTTGTAAAACTTTGTATGAAATAATATAACTTGGGACCGATGTAACTTTGATATTTATGAATGGAAATGATTTATTATTAAACGACGCGATTTTTATGCGTTGTCTATGATGTGAGTAATGTGCTATCCCGTAACACCAACGAGTCTTCCGCTGTATTGAGTTGTATAAAATTTGGGGGTGTTACAGTTTGGTACCAGAGCTCTCGTTATAGAGAACGAAAGATTTTTTAAAACCAAGGTTTTGAACAAAACATTTCAAGATCTTTTAACTATAAACATTTTTCTAAAAATGTCTAAAAATCTTTTGACTATAACGGTGCCAAAGAATTCCCGAGTTACCGACAAGGCCAAGACTGAGAAGTGTTATTTTAATATATATATAACTTGGATTATATATATAGATATATATGATGTAATTTTATTACATGATTGTTTGATGATTATTTTGATATTTATACGAGGTATTTATACAACGTAGATTGTCACAAGGAACCCTAAATCCCCTAGTAAATTAATCGAAGCTATTCTCGTAGGAATTCTAGCTATCCTAGATCTAAACCAAGTTACGGATATTTATGATCCCAACAAATGGTTGATATTCGTAGAAGTGTAGATATTAGTTGATTGTGATATTGAAAAAGAATTGGCGAGATTAAGTCTGATATCGATGTCATGAAGATCTTTTCTTATAGAGTGGAGTTTGACAAAACATTACCACCTAGAAAGATGTCATCTGATTCGTTGTCATCCAATTCTTAAATTGAAATCGAAAGGGTGAATGTTGCACTTGAGGCTGTTATTGGAACCATTACCCAAAAGCCTCATGCCACTAATACCTTTCCGATAAGTCTAGTTGAATGATCAAGTCATTTCATATTAATGACTCATTTGATCATTGTTGTTGTAAGAGCTAATAGGATTGGAAATTAAGTGTTGATCATATTGAGCTTTTATTGCCTTTACAAGGACGAAGAATAAGGTTGTAAGTATTGGAAAATGAGGTAGGATATTGAATTGAGTATAAAATTTTGTTGAAACTTGAATAAAGTAAAATTTAACCCGTATGGAATATGAGATTGTTAAGAGGAAATTATTAAGTCATGTGATTGAATTATAAGGTTTTAAATGATTGTAGGTTCGTGTTAAGTGTTGTTCCTAGACCATTGTCCACTAACGAGGATGCCCAGTGTCCAATAAATAAATTGAAGAAATCTTCTTCTAAATTGGGACCGATGGATCTTCCGGGACAAGTGGAACACCTAATGAATCTTGTAGATTAGTATTCATTGTGGTACCTTTTAAAAATAATCCCTAACTTAACTGTGACATCAGTTGGTAGGATGAGTTCTAAGAATTGTATGACATAGTGACACGTAATGTGTTACGGTACAATTTTGACTTGTTTGTGATTAATGAAAGGACTACCTTTGATTGCTAAATTCTACATATATCGATGTTATCTATCTTTTATTGCTTCATCCTAATGCTCGCATTAGTGATGCAACTATTGAGCAAGTACTCATTTCTGTTTGAGTTACGTTGTGGATTATTCTTTTTGAGTTCCATCGAGGTCATGATCCTCATGATTATTTAGCTAAGCTCATTTCCTATCATATCGTAGTTAATTCTTGGTGAACAACTCTTCATCACTCCTTTGCAGATCACACATTGTTTTTATAAAGTTAAAACAGTATTCCTTGAGAAAAATTGAATTCTCATCACTAAAAGGATTATTTAAAATGAGATTTATAAGTGATTGTTATCGAAATGAAGTTGTTTATGAAACCCTTTGGAAAACTTAATTGTTTTCATGACAAAGAAAATCTTTGTAAATTTATTTTTGATTCTTATTTAAGAATTAAGCATGAAAATGTTTTTATTATAAACATGATGACAAAATTTTGACGAACTGAGTATTGCATCGTTGATCTTGAAATTTTATATAGTTGCGCGCCTACATACAATTTGGAATGGACCATGCAAGGCTGATTAGTAGTCACCATAAAACTGATTAATAAACACTAAATTTTCTTTGAAGATTGTGAAAGATAAAATTTTATGAGATCTACAAGAAGTGAAAAATAGGGACATAGTGTTAGGGACACCTACATATGTGCCTGTAGCATCTATTCTTCTGAGTTGAATTTACTCATCTGTGGAAATTGTCTTATTTGACAATCGACAATTCTTTCTTGTCCAATTCTCCCGTAGTGAGATTCTTAGGAAAAGTATTTGAATACCGAGTGTTGATACCCGACTGGATGTATCGACGTTCCTATCATTTCTTTTGATTTGATTTCATTTGAATGACCTGGGTAACGATCCGAGGAGCTTTCAAATGCGTACTCAAATTATGAAAACATAGGATATATTCATATTCGTTAAATGTTTTTGTCCGCATCTGATTTGAAATTCTCTCGCGTAGATTATGCGTCGACCTTACTCTTTTAATAGTAGTTATGTCTCCATATATCCTTGAACTTGTGAAGGATCATGAGTTATTATTAGTCTTTTGAGAAGTTCACATCTTATCGACGGCAATAAAACTGGAAAGTTGATAATTCCAGCAGAATGGATTGATCGATTATGACACGTCGACATTTTCTTAATTGATGGGAACTCGAGTAGAATTCCCCTAAAAGATAAGATTTTGATTATTAAAAGTGATCTAAATACTTCTTGGTGGATGACCATATCCTGTATTAAGACTTGAAATATTACCATGAATGGTTGTGAACTAGTTATAGATATTGTAATCTAGAAAGAACCTAATATGATTTATTAAAAGATGTTTTCGTTATCTGAAACTTTAGTAAGTATTTATTGATGAATTACTTAGACTTTTGCCATTTAGGCAAGTAGAATTTGGTATTTGATTATATTCTCGGTGCTGCACCTGTGGCGTGTGCACTGTACGTCAGCACCATCTGAATTTAAGGAATTACCGTACAACTGAGAGAGTTGTCGGAGAAATATTTTATTATACCAAGCCTGTCATCATGAAGAGCTATGGTGTTATCATTCCTTATATTTATAGATTACTGTGAACTGAGTAAATTACAATCGAAAACGATATCCATAACTCGAAATGGAAGATTTGTTCGATCATTTACAAGGTTCTAGCGTATGTTTTAAATATTTGATCCACGGCATGGTTATCATCAACTTCGCATCTGCGAAAAAGATTATGTATTCCAATCACTACATCCGGTACTTGTAATGAACATTATGAGTTTCACGTGGTGACGTTTGGATTGGCTAATACACATGTAGCATTCATAAATTTGGTGAATCACGTGTGTAGGCTGTAATTTGATAAATTCCTGCTCGTGATCATTAATGACTATATGTTTGTTTATAAGAATAAGAATGAGTTAAAAATTTATTATAGATTGCCCTGAATTGGCCAAACAATGAAAACCTGAACCTTGAATAATTGATATGTGATTAAAAACTTAAACCTTTACATTATTTGACTATGTGATTAATAGATAATGGAATATAAATTGACTCTTCAAACTAAGAGCCCTTTTAAGACTTTGCGTTTTACTAAAAAGAAAAATGGAAATATATTTTGACAGATATTTTATCAAAGAACTTTTGAGGGATTATTCGCTTATACCCAAAACATTTAACTAAACTCCTGTTTAGGGGTAAATGTTTTTGCATACCTTAAGACAACTTAAGAAGGATTGAGGAAAACCATTTGAACCATGATTTGAAATTTGAAACGATAATTTACGCTTTTTCAAACTAAGAAAATTTTGACCACAGTATAACCAAATATTTTTCGAACGTTTACGAATCCTATAAATTATTTTCGATAAATCAACAAAAATCGTGTTAATTAAATTCAAATTTATTTTTGAACATTTTATATAATTGGTCGAACTAAGAAATTTAAAAATTTTACGTTTACGCTTCATAAAAATTAACTAATAATTATTTAATTAATTATAATAATTATCGACGCTTTAGACGACGGATTGAGTAAAACGGATAAAAATGATAGTAAAGACGAAACTAAAACATAGAAGATATGAAGAAAGAATTTTGAATAAATACGGTTGTGATACTTATTTCATCAGGAAGGTGAACGTAATTACTGACGTATAATATAGAAAGAATATCTGAGTGAATTGTGGACATGACAATTATATCATCAGGAAAAATGAATATAGATACCGACACATTATGTATAAAGGGCAAAGAACCAATTAGGATGTATCTCTTAATAATAAAGATGCAAAATAAATTGCCGAACGATATAAAAATAACCGATGCTTATAAGAAGGATAATATAGATAATAAAAAAGGGTTCGCGGCTAATGTGAACCATTAAAAATTAAGAAGCCGATAGCGTTAAATGTTTTAAAGACCACTTATGGTTGCCTAAATATGAAGGATTGTGAGATATAGTTATGTTGGAATTTGTAAGTATAAGTATTATATGTATGTCATTTTTTTTGACTAAAAGTATCTTTGTCTAAAGAAGTTGTACTAATGGTAATTATGAAGGCAGACATCGCCTCATACATTAGTACACGTCTAGCTATTGCAAAGGTCATCATCTGAATTTGATTCGATTTGGGTCATCGTCGACAGACTGACCAAATCTGCTAATATCATTCCTGTTAATGATAAATGCAAAAGAGTTATGCAAACATAGTGTGCCTGTATCGAACATCTTTATCAAGATCCTCGCTTCGCATTGAATTTCTAGAGATTTGCTCAGAAATCATTGAGAACGAACCTTGATGAGAGTACTATGTACCACCCCAATCGAAGGGACGAGGTAAAGTAACGATACAAAGTAATACAAGTGTTGTTCTAGGTTTAAATGATTGACCTTTGGTAATAAATCGTATAATCGCTTTCCTTTGGAAGGATTACCATTGATAATCATCGTATTAGGATTGAGATCGAATCTTGTTAGGATCTAAATAATAGAGCATCTGTAAGCAGGAGCTGAGATGAAGACACCCGACATACACCCACTGTGAGTTGGACATGTCTTTTAGGTTTAAGGTTTCCTATGATGGCGAACCTATCCTTACAAAATACCCGACCCGCGAGATCTGAAATGATTATTGAAATTAGGATTTGATTATTAACTGCCGATAGTGGGCAGGAGGTTATGTGAATATGAAATGTAGATTTTGAAGTGCCAGATGGGTAGCGAAGTTATGCCAAAATTTTTAACCTTGGAAAAATGAATTCATGATCTGACAAATCATGGGATACAAGTGCCCGTTGTATGGGACCATTGAGATGATGTAAAAGATTTGGTTTGAAAGGCATATAAGCTGGATCTACCCAAGGACTTCAAGAGATGCGTGAATTATGTTTCGTATATCGAACTAGATGGAATATTTATCAAGTAAAAATCTGATTGTTCTTAGTAAAGCTTAGATCGGCGAAAAGTTGCATTCATCAGAAACCCGTGAACATCATGGATAGAGGAAGTAAGTCAACATTTAGCCTGATCTTATTTCCGTAGTTATGTTTGATGAAACTCGCGTATTATAATGGATTGCACTTGTGAGAAAAGACCGAATGTGGAGGAAATACCCACATGGCTTTAACTCTATAAGAAGCGAGTAGTAAGGTAAGATGATCTTTGAGGACAAAGATCCTGTTTAGGGGTAAATGCTGTGACAATCCGTCAATTTATGGTCGATATTTTTATTCTCAATATTTATTTGAAAACATTATTTTAATGTTACAATATGAACTCACTTATTTTTGGGAAGAAATTTGGATTTACGTCTTGAAGTAGCATCGACTATGTCTAAACCAGAGGATTCAACGTTACGTGCTTACGTTTACATACACCGTCTTTGGTGATAGTCCGACATTTCAGAAAATAAATTTGTCCGTGAATATTATTTTGGAGTTTTAAATTTGTGTTGGTTCATAAACTCACAAATTTACGAGAAAAGATCAGGACTTACGATTTTATTCTAACGTCCTTTACGACTAAACCGGAAACCTTAGGATTACGTATTTACGTTTTCGAACTCCGTTTTTGATGAGACAATTTTTATTAGATTCGTTTTGTGCCGTTGATTCATAATTTATAAAAACATTTTTCGTAAAACGAACCGAGGGCACGCAAATAGAGGAAACTAGAATCGAGGAGTACCCGTAAATAAATGGGGATGAGACAAGTGGGACACTTGCCCCACCCCCATCAAAACCGGCTACACAACAACACATACCACTTTGGTGTCAAGTTTTTACTTTGGTTGCTTACACATGTCATACAAAGCTTACACTTTAAGCTTTGTCTACACAAAACCACTAGCAACTTTCAATCCACCATTTACTTACATGCAAACAACTACAATTTCCTCTCATCTCCCTCATCTTTCCGTCCACTTTTCATTTTGATCAAAAATCAACCATGAAATCCTATGTTATTCTTTCACATGTTGAAGCCCTTTTGAAACCCTATTGATTGGAGGTGATTATAACATCCATGTAGGAGTTTCCATGGAGTCTTGAGGCTGATTTTCCACAAGGAGTATATGAAGATTGGTGGTCTTGAAGATAGTCTTGTCTATGCACAAGTTTCTCCATCAAAATCCATGTTTTGATCACAACCTACATCATCATGGTGGTATAAAGATTGTCCTCCTCATCTTCTTGTTATTTTGATTATGTAAACATGTATTTTATTTCCTATTGTATATGTATATGATGATTATATGATGATAAAAATGTTATGTGGAGATTTGGTGTTGATAAACATGATTAAAAAGGTGAAAAACTATAAAGAACAAGGCTAAAATCTTGCTTAAAAATGTTGGCTGTATAAAACAGTAAATAAACATGTTATGAACTGATAAAATGGTGAAGTAGAATCCATTTACAGTAAGCTATATGTCTTGTATACATGTGAGAGTTGGCCATGCAATGGAATCATTGTAATGAGTGAGATATGATCAAAACAAGTTTAAGGTACAAATCCGAGTTCACTATTTTGGACGATTTTTAGAAAATACCTCGAAGATGATTCAACATTAGCTATACAAGAGTTAAATGGAGCACATATCATGTAGTTTATGTGATAAAAATTTGAGTTTATATCTCCATATAGAACTCAAGATATGGCAGTTTTGGTGAAAGTGAAGATAAAAATCAGATTTTGGAAATTAAAGTATAATACTATTATATAAGCACTCAAAATTTAATAGTATAAAATATAAATTAAAACCCACTAATGTAACACCCCCACAATTGTTATGCGCAGCGGAACTACAACAATGGGTGCTACACAGTATTCATTGCACACAAGATATATCAAACGACGCTAAAAAGACGTCGACTTAAAACTTAAATTTAAAATTGTTAGATAATACATGTCCACGTTTTTTTCCAACCCCAAATAGTGCACAGAGTTAAGCGTTTTCGGTCCCCATGAATCTCAACCCCAAAAACTTCAGTTTTACAACCACATGACATTAAACATAAAAATTGTTTAAGTAGAAAAGGAGGGAAAAAACAAGCGGACACCAAGCCGTACACACAACATCCATCCCATGCATGCTCCATCCTACTGCTCAGCGGTTACCTGAAACACATGCCAAAAATTTGGTCAACGAAAACGTTGAGTGGAATTCATAGGTTTTACAATCCATTTGAACGTATATATATAATAAAAACCATTCGTGATCATTTATAGTCTTGTCGATCAAACAAACTATAATCAGGATACTGACAATTGTGTTTAAGCTCATGACACTAATCCGTTAACTCAATCACCCGCGTAAATATACCGGCATGATTCAGATGAAACCAGTGCCCCTTCTAAAGGCATCAGTTGCAATTATACCTTATTTCTCATACAAAATAATCTACCGCAGAACTTACTATAAGTACAGCTTCTCGGCTAGCATTGGGTCGTTAACCCCGTAGTACTACAAATTGCATAAGCGGCTATTTCCCCCTACTCGAGGGAAAGACAATAGTTAATAGTTCATGAATTTAGGGACTTTTGCAACTTTGGTACTCAACACAATTCTAAGGCAACTTTCGGGTCTAACAATCATTCATGATATACGTTCCTTTTTAAAAACTAGCATGCATTTCCCTCGCGGGTAAAACAATTTGAAATAATATAAGCGAGGCTATAAATTCACACCTTAGATATTAAGTAGTCGGTAGTTCGAGGAGTGATCACTGACGATGAAACGGATGCCCGGGTAAATCAACACCTATCACAAATAACGCGTAATGAGTAATCTCATTTAAATACTTACGGTACTGTATAAAATACATATATACAAGTCACTTAAGACAAATATAACTCACGCCAAAAACAAAAACAACAAGTATCATTCATTTTATTCCAATCGTTCTTATAACCTACGTTGTCCATTTTTACTCATTTCTCGCCGGTACTCGACTAAAGTATGGGCTGTTTTACCTTATTAAACCATGCTTATAAAATTTGACAAAATTTCCAAAAATCCTATATGACCTGTAGATAACATGTTTTTAAGCCCAACAAAAGTTTTCACTTTTACGACCCGTTACGCAACTCATTTCCACGACTACATTTTACGGGCTGAAATTGCGCTTCGACCAATTTTGACCACTTTGACCTATATGAAAAATACCTTTGACTTCCTTGACACCTAAGTCAACATATAGACCCATTTACACAGGTTAGGGACCAAATTTTGACCCTTGACCATTTACCAAATTATACTTGTGACCCTCGGGATTTGACTAAAACTTTGCACAAATTCGGATTGTGAAAGTCCTCGTCTCCCGGTACCCGATCTTTAAAATGTCATAACTTTTAGCTCGTTTTGAGTCACGGGCTCTACCTTATACCAAATTAAAGCTAGAAAAACCCTCTATCACTAAATTTTGTTTTCAAGACCTGGAACAAAAATCATTTTTATAAAATAGACCAAATGTTTCTGCCTAAAAATGACCATACCAAAAACATGCTTAGACTCGATTCCAAGACTTCTAACCAACACTAAACATCATCCTAAGCCTTCCCAAACATATCCTAACATCAAACTTCCATCCTACCCCTATTGATCAACCAATCTCAATATCAAGAATCAAAGAAAATGAACATGCAAGTAATAAGACCTATATGAATCATCCTAAAACAACAAACCAAACATAACAACAACATGCAAAATCAACAACCACCATGGCTCCCCAAACACCCCCTTTGCCGTGGGGTTTGGGTGACCCAATCACCACAACCAAATTAATTTTGGTGGGTTTTCATGGTGTTTATACTTCCATAACACTAAATATCAACATGCATTAGCTCTTTTAGCCTCAAAAACAAATTTGGATCATATGGAAAAATCTTGAAAATTTTTTATCAATGCATGTTGGATTTCAGCACATGAATATGTGGGGAATGACCAAACTAAGTGTGGTCTAACCTTAGATTTTTGAAAAATCAAGTGGAAAAAGATTTTTGGTGGGTTTTTGATGGTGGTGGGGTGTCCGTCGGTTTAGAGAGACAAGGGAGGGAGAGTGTTTGATTTTTTTTTCTTGTAAATTTTGTGTGTGTTTGTGTGTTTATTCATTTTGGCCCTTTTGATGGGTTAGGAGGGACCTAAATGCAATATTTGGCTTCTTTTGTCCTTAAATGAAAAACATCCTCAAAACTTTGCGGGTTTGACTCATTTGTCAATTTTGAAAATTTTACGGGAGTCGGAAATCTTCCCGAATGCTCCAGAATATTTTTGGGATACTTTAAATGTACTTGGAAGGCTATAAAACTCACCCGACTCAACTTAACACGAACCGAAAATAAAATTCTCGAAAAATTACATTATCGACAAATCGTCAAAAATTATATAAAATTGGGCATCCCTCGGGATCGTAATCGTCATCGTCCTTCTTAAAACGTCAACCGTAAAAATTATAACCTCGAACATCGGCTTTAACCAAAGTACTTATAATTATAGAAATTAAAACTTATTAAAAATTTCAAAAATTAGCGTAATTTAGGGTATCGTTAATGACCTCGATTCTAGGGTGTCACATCCACCCCTCCTTAAAGAGAGCGACGTCCCGGCGCTCGCCTCTTCTTGTACTCACATTTCGTCTTACTGGAACAGATGAGGGTACCTTTCCTTGAAAAAGTCCTCACGTTCCCAGGTGTATTCCGGTCCACGCTTAGAATTCCATCGGACCTTCACGATAGGAATCCTACTACGCTTCAACCGCTTGACCTCCCGGTCCATAATTTCCACAGGTTCTTCCACAAAGTGCATTTTGTCGTCTAGTCGAATCTCGTCCAAAGGAATCACCAATTCCTTGTCCGCCAAACTCTTCTTCAGGTTCGATACGTTAAACGTGTCATGAATAGCACTAAGCTCGGTCGGCAATTCTAACTTGTACGCTACTGGTCCAATTCGTTCAACGATCTTAAACGGTCCAATATACCTCGGACTCAACTTTCCCTTCTTCCCAAAACGAATTACACCCTTCCATGGCGATACCTTGAGCATAACCATATCTCCAACTTCAAACTCCAACGGCTTCCTTCGGTTATCGGCATAACTCTTCTGTCGGCTTCTCGCAGCAAGTAGTCGGTTCTTGATCTGCACGATCTTCTCTGTCGTTTCTAAAACCATTTCGGGTCCAGTCAATTGACTTTCCCCTACTTCACTCCAACACACGGGCGATCTACACTTCCTTCCATACAATGCTTCGAACGGTGCCGCTTTGATACTCGCATGATAACTATTATTGTATGAAAATTCCACTAGAGGCAAGTGGCGTTCCCAACTTCCTCCAAAATCAATCACGCACGCTCGGAGCATGTCCTCCATCGTTTGAATCGTTCGTTCACTCTGGCCGTCAGTTTCCGGGTGATAAGCCGTGCTTAAACTCAGTTCAGTGCCCATCGCACGTTGAAGCGATTTCCAAAATTCCGACGTAAATCTACTGTCGCGATCCGAAATGATCGATAACGGCACTCCATGTCTACAGACGATCTCTTTTACGTACACGCTGGCGAGTTTTTCCATGCTGTCCGTCTTCTTCATAGGTAAGAAATGAGCAGATTTCGTCAACCTATCCACAATTACCCATATCATATCGCATCCACTAGGAGTCCTAGGTAAACCCGTCACAAAATCCATTGCGATTTTCTCCCATTTCCATTCTGGGATTTCCGGTTGTACCAACAATCCAGATGGTTTCTTATGTTCTGCCTGAACCTTTGCACAAGTCAAACACTTACTGACGTAACGAGCAATATCTGCCTTCATATTCGGCCACCAATAGACTTTCTTCAGGTCGTGATACATCTTATCCGATCCAGGATGTATCGAATACTTCGACTTATGCGACTCATTCATAACCAATTCTCGAACTCCAGGCTTTCCTTCCTCAGATGGACACAATGGTAACCAAATCCGATTCTCAAAATATCTTAGTCCGTCAGACCTAATCACGAAAAGAGGTTTCAACATTCGTCCCAAGTTTTCGGCTTCAACATTCCCTTTCATTAATCCTCTCTCCTGAGCCTTCAGTATGGTTTCGGTTAAGTCAACGCTCTCACTCATCACTAAAGCTCTAACCCTCAAAGGTTTCTCCCGTTCCTTCCTACTCAAAGCATCCGCTACAACATTCGCCTTCCCAGGGTGATAGCGAATTTCACAGTCGTAATCACTCAATAGTTCAACCCATCGTCTTTGTCGCATATTCAACTCCTTTTGATCTAAAATGTGCTGCAAACTCTTGTGGATAGTGAATACAACACACTTTGTCCCATACAGATAGTGTCTCCACAACTTTAACGCAAAAACTACCGCTCCTAATTCCAAATCGTGCGTCGTGTAGTTCTCCTCGTTCTTCCTTAATTGCCTCGACGCGTAAGCTATCACCTTTTCACGTTGCATTAATACTGCTCCATAACCCTTACGAGACGCATCACAATACACTACGAAATCTTCGGTTCCCTCAGGCAATGATAAAATTGGCGCGGAACATAACTTATCCTTGAGCGTTTCGAAAGCAAGCTCTTCCTCAATTCCCCATTCATACACCCTATTCTTCTCGGTAAGCCGCGTCAATGGTTTCGCAATCAACGAAAATCCTTCAATAAACCTTCTATAATACCCAGCTAAACCCAAAAACTGTCGAACTTCAGTCGGCGTCGTCGGCGCTGACCATTCCCTGATCGCTACGATCTTAGCAGGATCTACACGAACTCCCTCACTATCAATCACATGACCTAGAAACTGCACTGATTCCAACCAAAACTCACACTTAGAGAATTTTGCATACAGCTTCTCTTTCCTTAACAACTCCAAAATCTTTCTCAGGTGCTTCTCGTGCTCCTCCTTACTCTTAGAGTAAATAAGTATGTCATCGATGAAAACAATAACAAACTTATCTAGATACGGCTTGCACACGCGATTCATAAGATCCATGAATACAGCAGGCTCGTTTGTCAACCCAAACGGCATCACTCGAAATTCAAAGTGTCCATACCGCGTACGAAAGGCAGTTACAGGAATATCCTCCTCTTTTACACGCAGTTGATGATACCCTGATCTTAAATCGATCTTAGAGTATACACTGGAACCTTGCAATTGATCGAACAAATCATCAATCCTCGGTAATGGGTACCGATTCTTAACCGTCAGCTTATTGAGTTCTCTATAGTCGATACACATCCTAAACGAACCATCCTTCTTCTTTACGAACAACACTGGCGCTCCCCAAGGTGATGAGCTCGGCCTAATAAATCCTTTGTCCATCAATTCCTTCAATTGATCCGCTAACTCCTTTAACTCAGATGGTGCTAAGCTATAAGGTGCTCGTGCAACCGGCGCAGCTCCTGGCACTAAGTCAATTCGAAACTCGACCTCACGGTTAGGCGGTAAACCTGGCAACTCGTCTGGAAAAACGTCCGGATACTCGCAAATAACTGGTACCTCTTCGATTCTCGCCTCTACATCACCATCGCTCGAAACTTGTGCCAAAAACACATCGCATCCGCTCTCTACGTACTTCATCATCTTCAAACACGAAATCACCTTCAAACGAGAAGTGCATTCGTCTCCCTTTACCGTTAAAACCCTATTCCTCAGCGGAATCTGCACCAATCTCTCACCACAGACGATCGTAGCACTATGCGCCATTAGCCAATCCATTCCCACAATCACGTCAAACGATCCTAGCTCTATAGGCATCAAGTCGATTTTAAAAGCGTAGTTTCCTAACTTCAAGGTACACCCTTTCAGTATAGAATTCGTACTAACAATTTTTCCATCGGCTAATTCAACATTATAACTAGTCGTTAACAACACCGGTTCTCTATCGATATGACGACTAAATCTAACGTCTACAAAACTCTTGTCGGAGCCAGAATCAAATAAAATACTAGCATAACAAGCGTCTAGCAAAAACGTACCGGTAACCACATTTGGACCTTGTGGTTTATCAGCAGTTCCCACTTGATACACAGCTGCCGCATTATTTCCTCCCCGTCTGTTTCCTGTCTTTGGGCAATTTGCTTGCACATGCCCTCTTTCTCCACAGCTATAACATCCTCTCATCCTGATAGCATTAGCCCCAGTGGCTACTCCTCCCGTTCGACAACTAGCTGTCCTATGACCTGCCTTTCCACACTTGCCGCATGCCGGCGGGCAATTTCCAACATGATACAAGTTGCACTTTCCACAATGGGGGTTCACTTTCACACCTCTAGGGTTCGTCACTGCCCTCATCCCTTCGTTCCTTCTCTGATTAAACTGCTGATTACGGTTCGGCCCATGGTTGTTTCGGTTTCCTCCTCGGTTCTGGCCTTGGGATTGATTGCTTTGTGCTGCCTCCCATTTCCTTTTGTTGCCCTCAGCAATGTAGTTCTGCTTGTCCTGAAGCTTAACGTCCATCAAAGCGTGTGCCATTTGAACCGCTTCATCAAACGTTCCAGGTTTCGACGAAGTTGTTTCACCTTTGATGTTGCTAGATAAACCCTTAATATACTGCTTCATTTTCTTGGCATCATTGGCAAATATGTCCGGACACAAAAGACTTAACTCATTGAATCTCCTGGTGTAAGCAGCTATATCGTTGTTCTTCAAGGTCAAATGTCTCAATTCGTCCTCCAATTGCCCCAATTCCTCCTCTGGGCAAAACTTCTTGGTCAACAAAGCTTTGGTCGCATTCCACGTTCTTGCATTTGCTACAGCCAATCCCACCGTAGCTACCTGGGTATTCCACCAGCTTAACGCATCATCCAGAAACGTAGCTGCTGCAAACTTCACTTTATCCGCCTCTGCACAACCACTGATTTCAAACGTACTCTCAACTTTTTCCAACCATCGCCTAAGTTCTAGGGCTCCACCCGATCCACGGAACTGCGTGGGACCGCACTTCATAAAGCTAGAATAGGTACACACTCTCGGGGCTGGCTGTCTCCCCGCGTTCCTTCCTGGATCCTGATTTCTCCCAGCTCGGTCCGCTTGCAACGCATTAGCTATTGCTTCCTGAATCATGTTGTTAACACGATCGGCAGTCAACTTTGGAGGCATTGTTTTATCGAATATCTCTTTCTGCAAGACAAGAAAAATAGAAAAACAATGTAAGTATTCATATCAAGTTTCCCAGACATAAAATACATACAACGACACATCACTACGGAGTTACTAACATTCATCAATTCACACCACAAAAGATCAAATTTAAGACATATCACAGATCATGAAAGGTAACATAGATTGTATTGATAGTTAACCAAAATCGTGACAAGTAATGCCACTACAATCGTTCACCACAAAACATCAAGTACTTGAGTTTCTCGTCATAATACCATCATACAAAGGTCTAAAATAGTTCTATTACAATGATCAAAGAAAATACAAAACAAGTAACTAGGCATGTGGTGATCCACACTGCCTCTTGGATGGCGGCTCGTCGTCGTCTTCCTCGGTTTCCTCATCACTTACGTCCTCATCCAAATCATCCACTTTTCCCTTTCCTTTCTCATCCGGCCCACATTCTGTTTCCTTTCTCGTCCCTGATGTGGATCCATACTCAATCGCTACCTGATTTCCCACCGAAATACAAGCACCTCCAGTAGGCGGCTGAACCATGAAGTCATTCGCCTCCATCTCCACATCGTCCACGAATCTCCAATCCGGGGGCAATGAATCCCTCACACGATGCTCCCAACTCTGCATCCTCGACAACCTCATCTGATCTTCCCTCACACGGTCAAGACTAGCACTTAAATTCGCAACCATTGATTTTAAACTGTTGATGGCACTTGTGTTCATCATCCCATCATACGCTATTCTTGAAGTCCTTTCCAACAGTCTTTGATGTTCCCTTTCAGTCTTATCAAACTTCTTAATCACCCTAGTCTCAACTACAAACCGCTCATACATCAACCTTTCCATCCTCCCCAAACGACCTGCGGGATCCCAGTAGTGACTCGGTCTCGGAAAATAGACCCTTGCAATATTCTCATGAATCGATGGCGACTTGGATGACTCTCCACTGCTCCCATTACTATTGTCCATCGGGCGATCAAAGGGTTGCTGCTCATAACGACCGGTCGGTGGTACCTCATAACCCTTCGGCGAATTCGGGGATTGAAACAAATCGGGTTCGGTCTGGCCTACGGCATCTTCGGGAATGCCATCATCCAATAGCTCCTCGGGCTCTTCTTCGGAATCCTCATTCTCGTCACTACTCATGCTGAAGTTATCCACCTCACTTTCGCCATTGTCGTTTTCCGGCCCTATTTCGTCTTCTGGAGCGATCCATCCATTATTATTGTCTGGCGGGTTCGGAGGAAACGGTCCCCCTTCGTGACCTACGACGTAATCGTTTCCGTTATCGTTGGGCGGTACCTCGGCCATTCCTGCAATAACAGCGAATTTCGGAGGGTACATAAGTAATTATACAATAATTATAAATATATGCATGCAAATGCAATGCAAAGGTGGTACATATGCCCGAAATGTAATAATATGATGCTCATGCATGATTAATATGAAAATTACGATGTCGGATATTTCACGTAAAATTTAACGTCTACATATAGTAAATCCCATACTTATATAATAATTACCCACTTATATACTTTACTCAAAAGTATACGTCAAATGCCATAAATACAACAATAAATCTTACCGGAGCCATGCAGGATAGTTGTGTGTGCTTGGACCCTTTTCTTACGACACCAAAAGTTATAGTTTAGGATTTTCAAAAACGACCTAGTTCTCTATAACTCGTGGCTCTGATACCAATCTGTAACACCCCCACAATTGTTATGCGCAGCGGAACTACAACAATGGGTGCTACACAGTATTCATTGCACACAAGATATATCAAACGACGCTAAAAAGACGTCGACTTAAAACTTAAATTTAAAATTGTTAGATAATACATGTCCACGTTTTTTTCCAACCCCAAATAGTGCACAGAGTTAAGCGTTTTTGGTCCCCATGAATCTCAACCCCAAAAACTTCAGTTTTACAACCACATGACATTAAACATAAAAATTGTTTAAGTAGAAAAGGAGGGAAAAAACAAGCGGACACCAAGCCGTACACACAACATCCATCCCATGCATGCTCCATCCTACTGCTCAGCGGTTACCTGAAACACATGCCAAAAATTTGGTCAACGAAAACGTTGAGTGGAATTCATAGGTTTTACAATCCATTTGAACGTATATATATAATAAAAACCATTCGTGATCATTTATAGTCTTGTCGATCAAACAAACTATAATCAGGATACTGACAATTGTGTTTAAGCTCATGACACTAATCCGTTAACTCAATCACCCGCGTAAATATACCGGCATGATTCAGATGAAACCAGTGCCCCTTCTAAAGGCATCAGTTGCAATTATACCTTATTTTTCATACAAAATAATCTACCGCAGAACTTACTATAAGTACAGCTTCTCGGCTAGCATTGGGTCGTTAACCCCGTAGTACTACAAATTGCATAAGCGGCTATTTCCCCCTACTCGAGGGCAAGACAATAGTTAATAGTTCATGAATTTAGGGACTTTTGCAACTTTGGTACTCAACACAATTCTAAGGCAACTTTCGGGTCTAACAATCATTCATGATATACGTTCCTTTTTAAAAACTAGCATGCATTTCCCTCGCGGGTAAAACAATTTGAAATAATATAAGCGAGGCTATAAATTCACACCTTAGATATTAAGTAGTCGGTAGTTCGAGGAGTGATCACTGACGATGAAACGGATGCCCGGGTAAATCAACACCTATCACAAATAACGCGTAATGAGTAATCTCATTTAAATACTTACGGTACTGTATAAAATACATATATACAAGTCACTTAAGACAAATATAACTCATGCCAAAAACAAAAACAACAAGTATCATTCATTTTATTCCAATCGTTCTTATAACCTACGTTGTCCATTTTTACTCATTTCTCGCCGGTACTCGACTAAAGTACGGGCTGTTTTACCTTATTAAACCATGCTTATAAAATTTGACAAAATTTCCAAAAATCCTATATGACCTGTATATAACATGTTTTTAAGCCCAACAAAAGTTTTCACTTTTACGACCCGTTACGCAACTCATTTCCACGACTACATTTTACGGGCTGAAATTGCGCTTCGACCAATTTTGACCACTTTGACCTATATGAAAAATACCTTTGACTTCCTTGATACCTAAGTCAACATATAGACCCATTTACACAGGTTAGGGACCAAATTTTGACCCTTGACCATTTACCAAATTATACTTGTGACCCTCGGGATTTGACTAAAACTTTGCACAAATTCGGATTGTGAAAGTCCTCGTCTCCCGGTACCCGATCTTTAAAATGTCATAACTTTTAGCTCGTTTTGAGTCACGGGCTCTACCTTATACCAAATTAAAGCTAGAAAAACCCTCTATCACTACATTTTGTTTTCAAGACCTGGAACAAAAATCATTTTTATAAAATCGACCAAATGTTTCTGCCTAAAAATGACCATACCAAAAACATGCTTAGACTCGATTCCAAGACTTCTAACCAACACTAAACATCATCCTAAGCCTTCCCAAACATATCCTAACATCAAACTTCCATCCTACCCCTATTGATCAACCAATCTCAATATCAAGAATCAAAGAAAATGAACATGCAAGTAATAAGACCTATATGAATCATCCTAAAACAACAAACCAAACATAACAACAACATGCAAAATCAACAACCACCATGGCTCCCCAAACACCCCCTTTGCCGTGGGGTTTGGGTGACCCAATCACCACAACCAAATTAATTTTGGTGGGTTTTCATGGTGTTTATACTTCCATAACACTAAATATCAACATGCATTAGCTCTTTTAGCCTCAAAAACAAATTTGGATCATATGGAAAAATCTTGAAAAATTTTTATCAATGCATGTTGGATTTGAGCACATGAATATGTGGGGAATGACCAAACTAAGTGTGGTCTAACCTTAGATTTTTGAAAAATCAAGTGGAAAAAGATTTTTGGTGGGTTTTTGATGGTGGTGGGGTGTCCGTCGGTTTAGAGAGACAAGGGAGGGAGAGTGTTTGATTTTTTTTTCTTGTAAATTTTGTGTGTGTTTGTGTGTTTATTCATTTTGGCCCTTTTGATGGGTTAGGAGGGACCTAAATGCAATATTTGGCTTCTTTTGTCCTTAAATGAAAAACATCCTCAAAACTTTGCGGGTTTGACTCATTTGTCAATTTTGAAAATTTTACGGGAGTCGGAAATCTTCCCGAATGCTCCAGAATATTTTTGGGATACTTTAAATGTACTTGGAAGGCTATAAAACTCACCCGACTCAACTTAACACGAACCGTAAATAAAATTCTCGAAAAATTACATTATCGACAAATCGTCAAAAATTATATAAAATTGGGCATCCCTCGGGATCGTAATCGTCATCGTCCTTCTTAAAACGTCAACCGTAAAAATTATAACCTCGAACATCGGCTTTAACCAAAGTACTTATAATTATAGAAATTAAAACTTATTAAAAATTTCAAAAATTAGCGTAATTTAGGGTATCGTTAATGACCTCGATTCTAGGGTGTCACAACTAACTTATGTAATAAATTTATATAAATATGTACAATGGTAAATAAGTGGACATTTTATAAAAATGGTAACTTGTTAAGTTTTATAAGTTATAAAACCATAAACATGATTTTTACGACTTTTTCGGCTATTACCGTAAAATTAACGTTTTTGTTAAATAAAACTTAGACGGTTGGACCCGTCTAATGTAAACTTTATAAAACTCATATACTGATATATAAGTATCTAAAACAAGTAAAAACCGATAAAACCCGAAATATAGGACATACGGACATTAACGAGCTAAGTAAACATATTGGACTAATAATTGGACTAAAAAAGTTAAACTCTTATAAAAAGAACTTATTGGGCTTAACCCATTTGGGCCCAACTTGTAAACTTTAAGTACTGATAATATAAATATGAAATAGATTAATACAAGTTAATAAACTTATAATAGGCTTATTGGACCTAAAACATGTAAATAGGTGAAACTAGTAAACTAGTATAAAAAAGTTACCGACACATAACACTAAAATGAGCAAACGAGAATATGTAAACCCACTTGATCATCATATATATAAAATCATCATATGTATACATAATTGTTATTTTTATAAAGTCATTGGATATGAGTCTAAGATGATTATTATTTGTCTAGGTTTCCGTGATTGAAGCACGTACCGTACATCCGAATTGCCGACAACCCGCCTTCCCACATCAACGTGAGTTCATAGCCTCGCACTCTTTTAAATGTTTTTATGAAATGTTTTATAAACCCGCGAGGGAGATAACATGTTAGTTTTTATAAAATAGGACACCATTTGTCCCGATTGTTTGTTTATTGATTTGGACCCGAATGAATGAATGACCCGATTGTATGACCCGATAAATGATTAAAGGACCCGATAGATCAAATTAAATTGATTATTAAAGTTAGGTTATGTCACTAAAAGTCCCATTAGCATGAATTGTGAACTACCGGGATTTGGTAGACGCTTATGCATTTAATAGTACTATTTGGGGACGATCACCCCAGTTCGCGCCTTGACGGTTGATCCCCGTCGTGCCACATTGATTGGTAAGCGAATTTATGTATGAGAAGATTTCCATAGCGTGACCTTTGTGACGACACTCTACTTTAGATGGGCAAAATTGGTATCGGGTTAGCTACCCGTTGTTGGTTTAGTAAGGTAACAATGTCATGCGACTTATAATAATCCAAAACTAACGAAATACTACTAGACGCTCCGAATTACGATGTATTGCCTGACTAGCAATACAGGGTCATACTATTGATATTATGTTCGTGTTTTTGTTTTTATAACCATATTCATATAACGGTTTTTATTTAATCTATACAACGTTGCAAAACGTATTGTATGGTGTTTTTAACGACAATGATTCGTATAATGATTTTTAAGGCAAATGCCTATATTATGATTTTGATAAAGATTTGTATAAAATGATTTTGGCTATTTTATGGCCTATTACAATGGTTTGTACGAAATGATTTTTCGTAATAATTTTATACCAAAGTTATATTGATGGAATTTATTAAACTCTATGAATTCACTCGGCGTTATCGCTGACCCTTTTCTTTTAACATGTTTTATCTCAGGTACTTGAAGGTAATTCTCGGGAAGACGACAAGAATTCATGGCCCGCACTTAAACAATATTTTCCATTCAAATACTTTGTAAAACTTTGTATGAAATAATAAAACTTGGGACCGATGTAACTTTGATATTTATGAATGGAAATGATTTATTATTAAACGACGCGATTTTTATGCGTTGTCTATGATGTGAGTAATGTGCTATCCCGTAACACCAACGAGTCTTCCGCTGTATTGAGTTGTATAAAATTTTGGGGTGTTACAATAATGACCCTTTGACTTGAGTTGACTTTCTTCATAAGCTTTTAACTTTGATGAATGTACACTTTTAGTCCTTCAAGTTTGGCAGTTTGGCAAGAATGATCCTTTGACATTGTAGACTTCTCACATTGGGTCCTTCTTTTGTATTTTCTTCAATATAAATGCCTTAGAATCCGTGTTTGCACCAAATTGTATCTTTTTACCTACAAGATCACAAACAACAAAGAATACCCCATAATACTGCTTTTACACATAAAATCTAGTATTTTTCTTTGTGTTTTAGGGTTTGATATGTCATAATTTATATGAGATCTCACTCATATCATTTACCGTGATTAAATGCGGCCTTTGAGTACTATTAATAATACCATGCTATGATTAGTTTAACCTAATCTAGCCACAATCTATAATTTCATCAGCCGCCTCACACCAATAATTTATCAATGGCTACTTCCACCAAACCAATCCTCAACAAAATCAAGGAAATTACTAGAGAGACCGAGATAAGAAAGTGTGTTAGCTTCTATATTGATCAGATGAAGACCCAAGAACAAATCTTTTCTAATGTGTTGAGCA
This sequence comes from Glebionis coronaria, assembly GCA_025667525.1. Classification (NCBI taxonomy): domain Eukaryota; kingdom Viridiplantae; phylum Streptophyta; class Magnoliopsida; order Asterales; family Asteraceae; genus Glebionis; species Glebionis coronaria. The sequence continues at coordinate 275,648,387 of CM046875.1, read as the reverse complement.
CTCAGTTTGACAATCTCAAGGCTACGATTGCAAAAACTGTATGTTTGTGGGTGAACTAGAACGTGAGCTACAAACTGATGAGGTTGTTGATGCTATTGAATCTTTGAAGGAGCTTCATGAGAATGAAAGCAAGATGATCTCTACAGTTGTGGGGATACTACAAAAGGCTAAAGACTCAATCAGCCATAAAGATGGGTACGTCAGCTTCATGGCTCTCCATGATGAATAGGCGTTTTCAATGGGTTTTTTGTGTTTTGGGTTTGGTAATACGGGATTAGTAGTATGTTTATGTAATTGTTCAATAACTATGTGAAGTTTATGGTCTGATGATGAAACTTAATATTTTGGGAACAATTGAATCGAATTAGTATGAAGTTTTAATTAAATTGATGGTTTTTAAATTATTTTGTATAATTATTATCTTGAACCAAATCTTTATGCATGTGTTATGATGAGCAAGATGGGGAAAAAGGAATTTATCAGCCATAGTTTCTACAATATGTAGGATAATCTGGAATAACAACATATGTGTCTTATTTGAAAGCATTTGGGTGAAATTTTTGTATTCAACATCAAGTTTTTATATAATGCATTACATGGAATAGATAATAATGTGAACAAAGATTGGCTACATGCCTACTTTTTATTATCAGCATAAGTCTTCTGGATACACATCGCACGTTGTGTAGGAACGTCTTCAATATCTATTAGCTTCCATCGTATATATTGCATGCAATAGTCATCATGCTTGTGTAGATTAGTGGAAGGAACATTTGATATTTTCCCATCATACTTAATGGCAATAAGATTCTTTGGCCAATCGATTCAGATTTACTCATATTGACCTATGTTTTAAGATTCAATATGATTGAGTTATTTATATATAGACAAAATACAGAGAGATTGAAAGTAACTAAGATTTGTAATATGAAAAGTTATTTTGATTGTATTGCCAAAAGTTGCAGATTATATAGTTAAGATAGTAACTGCAATTAGCTGCCCACATACTCACATCCTGCAATATCAGTATATAGTTGCAAAGAGTTTAAGGTTTTAAATATGCTGATACGTGGGTATTAGCTAGAGGTATAAATTAGTAGGTTGTGCAAGGACTTGGCTAAAAAATGCATTCAGATCACTGGAATACATAAGCGAAACAGTCGCAAGCGAGTTGCGCGATCTTTGATGAGACTGATGTATCATAATATTAAATCGGATAATTATTGTACATGGAACTTTTTCAATTGGCATGTGTATTACAATTGAATATTTGGCTTTCTATACTCTTTGTATAAATTATATGTCCCAAAGTATGAGTATTGACATCGAGTGTTACTGTTTACTGAGCAAAACTGCACGCTTATTTTACGTGTTATATCCGTAAGAATACATAAGTTATATCAGCAACCTAACTTATCCGTGTCGATACCTTGGTAATATCAGTTAGGAAATGTTTAAGTTGATATGAATCTTTGTTTTAACATGGTGTTTAGGTTTAGTCTAAATAATAAGTTCATATTATAAGAAAGACAAAATTGAACAAACATCCAATTTGAGGGGTCTATTTAAAAAATACGTCTGATTAAGTTTTATTTTCATGTCCACCATAAATTGTTTCATTTCATTTATGATGTTTGAAAACAGGCTTCACTTGCATAGAGACGATGATTATAACTTGAGAAAAGGGAGTAATGATATGACATGATGCTCTTAAAACCTCAAACTGTACATTATAGGTATACAAATCAATTAATTGTGTTATTTATATATTTTTGAATTTCAATTAGATGTTATAATTATTTAGGGTTATTGTTCGCTTATATGTGGTAATTATAATTTTTATAATCAATTGTAATATTGATCAATTTGGAGTTTATGATATGCAGTAACACGCATGGTTAAAGGAGTATATGGTTAGTTTGGTCATATATATTTAAGGGCACATATAGTTATGTAATAGTAATATAGGCGTTTAAGTAAAAACCTTATTTGGTATTAAAATAAGTTCCAATTGATTTACTAAATATTATTGAATGCCTTTCGTAAAACAATATTTCTAGTTCAGTTTTTAAGTTGTGGGTCAGCATCTTCTATCATGAGGATCTTGAGACCATATAGACTTGTAACCCACAAGAATGCCACATATAGCAGCTCGTGACTAAAAACTGGTTGAGGTAAGTAGAGCCCGGCAAATTTAAGTGATTGACCTTGACTTTTGTTAATTGTCATTGCGTAACATGCTCTGACAGGCAACTACCTTCGTTTTAATATTCCGTAAAAGCATTATAGGTAACTCCTTTTTTAGTTCAAGAGCGTGCGGAGGCATACCTGGAAAGTTCAATGTGTTTAGAAATTCAATAGGGTATTATATGACGTAACACACGACTTATAGATCAAGAAATAAAGATGATGAAGAACAAGATTAAAACTAAGAATGGAATATTAGATTAGATGAAGAAGAAGAAAGAAAGATACAAAGTATGTGTTCCTAGTGAGAGAAAATAAGGAGAGTTTCTCTCTCTAAAACAAGAAGGAATGAAAATACTATGGGAGACACATACACAAATGAGGTTGGATGTGCCTTTTATACTAAGGCTTACAAGGTTATGAGGACTTCCTCATTTATGTGTTCGAGACTAATTCCCGTTACATACATAACAATAACATAGAACTCTCGACACCGTTGAATAGAATTTTCCACAAGCTTCGCAACGGTATATTATATGACGAATACTTTAAATACTTCTAATAATCTCCCCCTAAGGGGTGGTCATATAATATGTGACTTTACTTCTTTGACCACCACTTTAAATACTTCTAACAATCTCCCCCTAAGTAGTGGTCATGTATTATGTGACTTCACTTCTTTGTTGTGGCAGACTTTGAAGCTCGTTGTCTTGAGAGTTCTTTCATCGTTCCTTTCATGACTTGTGATCTTGGATCTTTGATCTTTGCCTTGACTTGATCTTAAAACTATGCCATCTTGTGTTTTTGTGTCTTTCCCCACATACTCAAACTTTGATTTGAGATGAAATCTTGTTAACAATCTCCCTTGATCATCAGAGTAGCGGAAGTCTTTGTCTTTAGATGTTCTTTAGCTTTCTTCATTTACATGAGCATGTGGTCTTGAATTACGACTCTTGAGGTTACGCTACCGTTTGCATTCCTCTGGTTTCCCGTTATACAGTACGAATACTGTACCTGTGATTAGGTAAGTTAAAAGAACTTTCTTGACAGGGTTTTCGGTTGTGGTAGCCGTTCTCAATACTTGAATATATCAGAAGATAATTCATAGTAAGGAGTGAATGATGCAGTTCCATTCTGCTGATTAAGTCGTCAATTCAATTTCCTGGAACAAGTTTGAATTAATTAAGAATCAAACCATTGTTGCTTTCCAGTTGACACAAGTTTGATTCATATAGAATCTCACAAGTTACCTACCACAGTGCTGTTTGATGATGACACTAGAAGGATTTCCATTCGTCACTGTAAATACTAAGGAGTATTACTCTGAATGTTCTGGCAATATCACAAAGATAGAGCGTAGGACTCTGTAAATTATCGCTTGTGTCTAAAGATGAACAACAATTGATCTATGGAATACGTGTCCTAATGAGATTTTTTATGAATCTCGTTGGCTCTAGACTCTTTAAGTGCACGTTTATTTGGTGATTGGAGGCTGGAGCAGATTGCCACCTTTTCAATATCTACTATCTCGGAGTGAGAAAGTTGATAGAAATGAGTTGAACTCTGTGACAATAAAACAAACTTCTTTTGAGAGAAGCTTGAATAGGCTGGAAAGGGTTGTGCATTGCATTACTGGGTCCATGATACTTTGTCTTCAATACGAGAAATCATCAAAGTGATTCTGATAGTAGATGTGTTGACCCGGTTTCTGCCTAAGTTGTATGGAGGGCTATATTTTTTACCCTTTATCCTTACATTTCTTTTTCATTCTTCAACCCCTTCAATGCTTACCAATACGTCATAACTAGCACCTTGTTGTGATTATTCCAGTGCTAGCTTAAGTACTTGGTCAGCATTATTCCCGTACACTTAACTGCTCCATCTTTCCTAAGGACTTCTAAGTTCTAATGGATTGTCCCTGGGAAGATTCCTCCGGTTTTGGTTGGATCATAGGACGAGTACATAACCGCCTTTTGAAACCAATACCAATGTGAATTAATGTGTTGAAGGGTATATATATTGTAACCAGAAAAAACTAATTGAAAATGCAATAATTGTGTTTATGAAATCGATGTTTGTACCTTGAAAGTTTTCTGTATCACCAAAACGCTCCCCTACATATGTGCATCATAAAATGAAAGGTTTTTGCACATATTAGGAAGTGGAAGCACTTATGTCAAAGATCTTATCCAAGATGACATATTTTAATCACTATTCTCCCCCTCAAAAATTACATGTGATTGAAATTTTTGTGAAACTAGTGATGAAACATGGAGAGAATAATGTTGCATGAAAGTTTGTAATCCCCCTTGAAAAGGAATTCTAATTAAAATAGGGGAGTATATGAGCACACAGTTTTGAAATACCTTGAAAAGTTGTGCTCAAACCCGAGAAAACTGAATTTCTCGTTGTTGAGGAAAAATGTACATAAATGAACATTTTCCTTGATTTCATGAGCTTAAAACTTTGAATGTTTTAATATAAGCCCATGACCGAGAAAATTAATTTCCCGTTGATGAGGATAAGTCATAGACTTTCCTTTCTTTTGGGACCGTGTTATAGTCTGACATGTGATTATAAGCCATTATGTTGAGCTCAAAACTTTGAATGTTTTATGACAAGCTCAACCCGAGATAGATTTCTCTACCTTTTATTAGGATAAGTTATCTTTAAATAGACACTCTCCTTTATTTGAAGTTAGAGTTACAGTCAGACATTTAACTGTAAGTCGTTTACATGAACTTAAAAACATGGAATGTTTTATCGAGAGTTCGTGACCGAGAAAATTTGATTATCTCGTTGTTAAGGATAAGTTATCATCCGTGAGCAACTTTCCTTTCTTTGAGACACGAGTCACAATTTGAAGTAATTGCAAATCATATGAAGAAAAATAGAAATGACATGTTTTGAAAACATTTGAACTTTCATTCGAGCTTTATGTACACACCCGTGTCGTTAAAGAGCGACGTTTCTAGGCGCGTCCATATTATCGAGACTGAAAGACATGTGAGAAGAATATTTTTGGTATTTTCAAAAGATTTTTTTATTTATTGATTTTGTATTTTGTTTTTATTTGGATATTTACATTTTATTGTGTTTTTGGATTTTTCAAGTTTTCGGAAATAATCAAAAATAGACTTTTGTACAGTAGAAGAAGGTGATATCGAATGTACAGTGTTGGAACCCTTTGAAGAAATGGATTCAGAATCCGCTGAAGTACCTGTAATGACAGAAGAAGATTTTGCACAAATACTAGTGTTAGGAGTAACAAATGCATTTTCTACATTCGGAACACTCGCATTAGTGCTGGAGCAGGTGTCATCGCTCTTCTTGATAGGAATCCACTTAAGAACAACTGCATTGAAGATCCTACCCGTTGGTTTCCACTGAAGACTAGAGCGAGGAGTAGTGTTCTCTTGCACAGCGAAAGACTTCTTTGGAGAGAAACTATATCTTGTATTGAACCGCCTTGAAGATTTCTTGTCATTTCTTTTCTTTGTGATGGGCGTGAATCTCCGTGTTGTCTTATGTGATTCTTCATTCTTTCTTTGTGAGAAGACACGAGAATTTTCCTCATAGAGGTATTGCAAAATACAATGAGCATGGTTTCCATAGTGAATTCCCTTTTGCACGTGGGGCATACAGGGAATTTGGAATTCTCGAAATTCCTTGTGTACCTAGGGTTTGCTGACCGTTCAGGCATCGTGTTTGAAACACGACTACGACTACTCATTGGGGGTTGCCAATTCCTAGGTTGTTGGGTAGGAGTCCTAAATTTTGGTTGATAACCATTAGGAGTGTGTTGACCTCTAGCGGTAGTTGGTTTACTAGATTTTAAATACACATGGTTTACTTTCTGAATATCCCCTTTTGGCCTACCCTCCCCTAGGTTGATGGTTTGACCAACGTTATTTGAACCTTTAGATTCCTTTGTGGGCGTAAGAATCGCACGTTTGGGAGTACTCGTAGGAGTAGTGTAAGGTGCATTCACCGGGTTGTGTTTAGCAAAAGTGGGTTTTCTAAATGGAGGAACATAGGGTGATATGGTTGGTTTTGGTACAGTCGATGGCACATCGGTATTAGGAGGTAATCTAGAAACATTAGAAGGCGGTTTTCCTAAGATAGATTGTAACACCCCCAAATTTACACAATTCAATACAGCGGAAGACTCGTTGGTGTTACGGGATAGCACATTACTCACATCATAGACAACGCTTAAAAATCGCGTCGTTTAATAATAAAGCATTTCCATTCATAAATATCAAATTTACATAGGTCCCAAGTCATTTTATTTCATACAAGTTTTACAAACAATTTGAATGGAAATTATTATTTAGGTGCGGGCCATGAATTCTTGTTGTCTTCCCGAGAATTACCTTCAAGTACCTGAGACAAAACATGTTAAAAGAAAAGGTCAGCGATAACGCTGAGTGAATTCATAGTGTTTAATAAAATCCATCAATATAACATCGGTATAAAATTATTACCGAAAATCATTTTTTACAAATCATTGTAATAGGCCATAAAATAGCCAAAGTCATTTTATACAAATCCTTATCAAAATCGTAATATAGGCTTTCTCCTTCAAAATCATTATACGAACCATTGTCGTAAAAACATCATACAATACGTTTTATAACGTTGTATAGATTAAATAAAAACCTTTATATAAATATGGTTATATAAAACCAAAACACAAACATAATATCAATGATAAGACCCTGTATTGCTAGTCAGGCAATGTATCGTAATTCAATGCATAAAGCAGTATTTCGTTATTTTTGGATTATTATAAGCCGCATGACATTGTTACCTTACTACAACAAACAACGGGTAGCTAACCTGAAACTCATTTGCCCATCTAAATTAGCGTGTCGTCACAATAATCATGCTTGTGTAAATCTTCTCATACATAAATTCGCTTACCAATCAATGTGGCACGACGTGGATCAACCGTCAAGGCGCGAACTGGGGTGATCGTCCCCAAATAGTACTATTATATGCATAAGCGTCTACCAAATCCCGGTAGTTCACAATTCATGCTAATGGGACTTTTAGTGACATAACCTAACTTTAATAATCCATTTTATTTCATACATCGGGTCATAAAATCATTCATCGGGTCATACAATCATTCGGGTCCAAATCAATAAACAAACAATCGGGACAACTTGTGTCCTATTTCATAAAAACTAACATGTTATATCCCTCGCGGGTTTATAAAACATTTCATAAAAACATTTAAAAGAGTGCGAGGCTATGAACTCACGTTGATGTGGGAAAGCGGGTTATCGGCAATTCGGATGTACGGTACGTGCTTCAATCACGGAAACCTAGACAAATAATACTCGTCTTAGACTCTTGTCCAATGACTTTATAAAAATAACAATTATGTATACATATGATGATTTTATATATGATGATGATCAAGTGGGTTTATACATTCTCATTTACTCATTTTAGTGTTATGTGTTGACAACTTTTATACTTGTTTCACTAGTTCATCTTCTTTACTTGTCAAGGCCCATTAGGACCATTATAAGTCTATTACCTGATATTGATTCATTTTACACTTTTAATATCAGTATTATACTTTACATGTTAGGCCCAAGTGGGTTAAGCCCAATAAGTAAATTTATAAGTGTTTAGCCCATTTAGTTGGATTATTAGTCCAATAATGCTAACTTAGCCCGTTAATGTCCATATGTTATATAGTTCGGGTTTTATCGGTTTTTACTTGTATTAAGTACTTATATATCAGCATATGACTTTTAAAAAGTTTACATTAGACGGGTCCGATCGTCTAAGTTTTAATTGACGAAAAACGTTAATTTTACGGTACTAGCCGAAAAGACGTAAAAATCATGTTTATAGTTTTTATAACTTATAAAACTTACAAAACTACCATTTTTATATAATGTTCATTTATTTATCCTTATACATATTTATATAAATGAAATATATAAGTTAGTGGGTTTTAATTTCACATTTTATACTATATTATTTTGAGTGCTTATATAATACTATTAAACTTTAATTTCACAAAATCTGATTTTTAGTTTCACTTTCACCATTTTTATCATATCTTGAGTTCTATAAGGAGATAGAAGCTCATTTTTGGATGACATAAACTTCATATTATGTGTTACAAATAACTTAGTTTTAGCTACTGCTCAATCCAAGTCTAAGTATCTCTAACAGTCCTCACCAAATAGACTATTCAGATTGATACACTAATTTTGTTTTGATCATATCTCACTCATTATAATGATTCCATTGCATGACCAACTCTCACATGTGTACAAGACATAATACTTACTGTATATTGATTCCACTTTTCCATTTTATCAGTTTAACATATGGTTAGTTACTGTTTTTATACAGCTAACTTATTAAGCAAGATTTAACCATTTTTACATGTGGTTTTTCCATCTTTTTACCCATGTTTATTAAATCTATCAACACCAAATCCCCACATAATATTTTTAATCATAATTAATCATCATATACATATACATAAATGAAGAAAATACAAGATTAAATAATCAAAATAACAAGAGGATAGGAAGAACAATCTTTATACCACCAAGGTTGTGTAAGTTATGATCAAGGCTTGGATTTTGATGGCAAAACTTGTGATAAACCAATATCATCTTCAAGTCCACCAATATTCAAGAACTCCTTGTAGAAAATCAGCCCTAATACTCCATAGAAAATCCTCTTTGGATGTTATAATTACCACCAATCAATAGGGCTTCAAAAGGGCTTCATCATATGTAGAGATAACATAGGATTTGTGGTTAAATTTGATCAAAATGGGGTGTTTAAGGGTGAATATGGGACGAATTTTTTAGAGAGAAATGGGAGGATGAGAGTGGTTTGCATGTATGTGTTTTGGAGAAATGGTTTGGTTAGATGGTTTTGTGGTTTGGTGGAAGAAGAAGCTTACATGTTAAGCTTGAATGGACAAGTGTCCATTCTAGTTGTATAAAAATGACACCAAGGTTATGTTGGTGCTAAATGTTGCCATCCTATATTAGTGGGGTGGGGCAAAACCTGTTTTGTCTCATCCCACTAATTTACGGGTATTCATCGATTCTAGTTTCCTCGATTTGCGTGCCCTCGGGTCGTTTTACGAAAAACTTTTTTATAAATTATGAATCAACGGCACAAAACGAATCTAATAAAAATAGTCTCATTAAAAACGGAGTTCAAAAACATAAATACGTAAACCTAGGGTTTCCAGTTTAGTCGTAAAGGACGTTAAATTATGAACGTAAGTCCTAATCTCTTCTCGTAAATTCGTGAGTTTATGAACCAAAACAAATTTAAAATTCCAAAATAATATTCACGGATAAATTTATTTTCTAAAATATCAGACTGTCACCAAAGACGGTGTATGTAAACGTGAGCACGTAACGTAGAATCCTCTGGTTTAGACGTAGTCGATTCTACTTCAAGACGTAAATCCAAATTTCTTCTCAGAAATAGGTGAGTTCATAATATAACATTAAAATAATGTTTTAAAATAAATATTGAGAATAAAATATAAACCATAAATTGACGGATTGTCACAGCATTTACCCCTAAACAGGATCTTTTTCCTCAAAGATCATCTTACCTTACTACTCGCTTCTTATAGAGTAAAAGCCATGTGGGTATTTCCTCCACATTCGATCTTTTCTCACAAGTGTAATCCATTACAATACGCGAGTTTCATCAAACATAACTACGGGAATAAGATCAGGCTTAATGTTGACTTACTTTCTCTATCCATGATGTTCACGGGTTTTTTATGAATGAAACTTTTCGCCGATCTAAATTTCATCAAGAAGAATTCAAATTTTCACTTGATAGACATTTTATCAAGTTAGATATACGAATCATAATTCACTCAGTTCTTGAAGTCCTAGGGTAGATCCAACTTATATGCCTTTCAAACCAATCATTTACATCATCTCAATGGTCCCATACAACGGGGACTTATATCCCATGATCTTTCAGATCACCAATTCATTTTTCCATGGTTAAAATTTTTGGCATAACTTCGCTACCCATTTGGCACTTCAAGATCTACATTTCATATTCACATAACCTCCTGCCCGCTACCGGCAGTCAATAATCAAATCCTAATTTCAACAATAATCATTTCAGGTCTCGCGGGTCGAGAATTTTGTAAGGTTAGGTTCGCCATCATAGGTAACCTTAAACCTAAAAGACATGTCCAACTCACAATAGGTGTATGTCGGGTGTCTTCATCCCAATCCTTACTTACTGATACACTTATGTTTAGATCCTAACAAGATTCGATCTCGATCCTAATACGATAATTATCAATGATAATCTTTCCTAAGGAAAGCGATTATACGTTTTATTACCAAAGGTCAATTATTCAAGCATAACTCAAGACTTCTAGTGTTTTGTATCGTTACTTTGCCTCGTCCCTTCGATTGGGGTAAATAGTACTCTCATCAAGATTCATTCTCAATGACTTCTGAGCAAATCTCTAGAAATTCGATGCGAAGCGAGGATCTTGATAGAGATGATCGATACAGGCACACCATGTTTACACAACTCCTTTAAATACAAAAGAGTCAATTTCTTCATCAAGAATCTAGCATTACCATTAACGGGAATGATATTAGTAGATTTGGTCAGTCTGTCGACGATGACCCAAATCAAATCAAATTCAGATGATGACCTTTGCAATAGCTAGACGTTTACTAATGTATGAGGCGATCTCTGCCTTCATAATTTGCCATTAGTTCAACTTCTTCTGATAATGATACATTAAATCAGAAATGACAAGAATAGAATACTTATACTTACAAGATTTCAACATAACTAAATCTCAAAATCTCCATATTTAGGCAACCACAAGTGGCCTTTTATACATTTAACGCTATCGGCTTTTCAATTTTAATGGTTCATATTTGCCGTGAACCCCTTTTTATTATCTATATTATCCTTTTTACAAACATTGTTTATTTTTAAATTGTTCGGCAATTTATTTTACACCTTCATTATTAAGGAACATGTCCTAATTGGTTCTTTATCTTTTCTACATATTGCGTCAGCATCTACATTCACTTTCTCCTGATGAAATATATATAACATGACCGTATTAATTCAAAATTTCTTTCTTCATATCTTCTATGTTTTAGTTTCGTCTCAACTATTATTTTTATCTGTTTTACTCAATCCAACGTCTAAAGGGTCGATAGTTATTACAGGTAATTAAATAACAAATATTCAGTTTTTATGAAACGTAAACGTAAAAGTTTTAAATTTCTGAGTTCGACCAATTATATAAGATGTTCAAAATAAATTTGAATTTAATTAAGATTTTTGTTGATTTATCAAAAATAATTAATAAGATTCATAAGTGTTCGAAAAACCTTCGTTTATACTTTGGTCAAAATTTTCTTAGCAAAAATCGTCGTTTCAAATTTTTAAGTCATGGTTTAACGGTTTCCTCAATCCCTCTTAGGTTGTCTTGAGGTATACACGAACATTTACCCCTAAACAAAAGTTTAGTTAAATGTTCTGGGTATAAGGGAATAATCCCTCAAAAGTTCTTTGTTAAAACATTTGTCAAAACATATTTGCACTTTTTTATTTATTTATTTATTTTTATTAGTAATACTCAAAGTCTTAAAAGGGCTCTTAATTTTTGAAAAGTCAATATATATATATACATCTTACCATCATTAATCAAACGATCATTTTATGTAAAGGATCAAGCCTTAAATCACATGTTAATTATTTAAGGTACAAGTTTTCATTGTTCGGCCAATTCAGGGCAATCTATAAATAATTATTAACTCCTTCTTATTCTTATAAACAAACAAATGATCCTTAATGATAACAAGCATGAATTTATCAAATTACAGCCTACACACGTGATTCACCAAATTTATGAATGCTACATGTGCATTGATCAATCCAAACAACATAATATGAAACTCATAATGTTCATCACGAGTTCTGGATGTAGTGATTGGAATAGATAATCTTCTTCGTGGACGCGAAGTTGATAATAACCATGCCGTGGATAAAATCTTTAGAACATAAGCTAGAACCTTGTAAATGACTGAACAAATCTATCATCTTGGGTAGTGGATATAGATTTTGATCATCAATTTACCTAGTCCTACGTTAATTCAACAAATATAAGGAATGATAACACCATAGCTCTTCATGATGACGAGCTTGGTAGAATAAAATCTTTCTCCGACAACTCTCTCAGTTGCACGGTAATTCTTTTAATTCAGATGGTGCTGACATACAGTGCACACGCCACAGGTGCAACACCAGGAATATAATCAATACCAAATTCAACTTGCCTTAATGGCGAAAGTCTAGGTAATTCACCAGCAAATACCTCCTAAAATTTCAGATAACATAAACATCTTTTAATACATGTAATTTTAAGTTCTTCTAGATTATAATATCTATGACTAATTCACAACCCTTCACGGTATAATTTCAAGTCTAAATGCAGGATATGGTCATCCATCAAGAAGTATTTAGATCACTTTTGATAATCAACATCTTATCATTTAGGGGAATTCTACTCGAGTTCCCATCAATTAAGACAATGTCGTCATGTCATAATCAATCAATCCATTCTACTCGCACTATTAACTTTCCAGTTTCATTGTCGTCGATAAGATGTGAACTTCTCAAAAGACTAATAATAACTCATAATCCTTCACAAATTCAAGGATATATGGAGACACAACTACCATTAAAAGAGTAAGGTCAACGCATAATCTACGCGAGAGAATTTCAAATCAGATACAGACGAAAACATTTAACGAATATGAATATATCCCTTGTTTTCATAATTCGAGTACGCATTCGAAAGCTCCTTGGATCGTTACCCAGGTCATTCAAATGAAATCAAATCAAAAGAAATGATAGGAACGTCGATACATCCAGTCGGGTATCAACACTCGGTAATTATATACTTTTCCTAAGAATATCACTACGGGAGAATTGGACAAGAAAGAATTGTCAATTGTCAAATAAGACAATTTCCATAGATAAATAAATTCGACTCAGAAGAATAAATAGTACGGGCACATATGTAGATGTTTCTAACAATATGTCCCTATTTTTCACTTCTTGAAGATCTCATAAAATTTAATCTTTCATAACTTCAAAAAAAGTTTAGTGTTTATTAATCAACTTTATGGTGACTACTAATCAGCCTTGCATGGTCCATTCCAAATTGTATGTAGGCGCGCAACTATATACAATTTTAAGATTAACGATGCAATACTCAGTTCGTTAAAACTTTGTCATCATGTTTAAAACAAAAATATTTTCATGGTTAATACAAAATGAATTTACAGAGATGTTCTTTGTTATGGAAACAATTAAGTTTTCCGAAGTATTTCATAAACAACTTTATTTCGATAACGATTACTTGTAAATTTCACTTTAAGTAATCCTTACGGTGATGAAAATTCAATTTTTCTCAAGGGATACTGTTTTAACTTACAAAAACAATTAGTGATCTGCAAAGGAGTGATGAATAGTTGTTCACCAAGAACTAACTACAATATAATAGGAAATGAGCTTAGCCACTTAATCACGAGGTTCGTTACCTCGATGGCACTAAAAAAAGAATAATCCACAACATAACTCAATTCGAGATGAGTATTTGTTCAATGGTTGAATCACTAATTCAATCATTAGGATGAAGCAATAAAAGATAGATAACATCGATACATGTAGAATTTAGCAATCAAAGGTAGTCTTTTCACTAATCACAAACAAGTCAGAATTGTACCTTAACACATTGTGTGTCACTATGTCATACAATTCCAAGAACTCGTCCTACCAACTGATGTCTCAGTTAAGTTAGGGATTTTTAAAAGATACCACAATGAATACTAATCTACAAGAGTCATTAGGTGTTCCACTTGTCCCAGAAGATCCATCGGTCCCAATTCAGAAGAAGATTTCTTCAATTTATTTATTTTTTTGACACTGGGCATCCTCATCATTGGAAAATGGCCTAGGAACAACACTTAACACGAATCAACAATAAATTAAAACCTTATAATTCAATCACAGGACTTAACAACTTCCTCTTAACAATCTCATATTCCATACAAGTTAAATTTTATTTTATTCAAGTTTTAATCAACTTATACTTAATGCGATATCCTACCTCATTTTCCAATACTTTCAACCTTATTCTTACACCTTAATAGAGAAATAAAAGCTCGATATGATCAACACTTAATTTCCAATACTATAGCTCTTTCATCAACAGTTATCAAATGAGTCACTAGTATGAAATGACTCAATCATTCCATATTTCTCGGAAAGGTACTAGTGGCATGAGGCTTTTGGGTAATGGTTCCAATGACAGCCTCAAGTGCAACATTCACCCTTACGATTTCAATTTAAGAATTGAGTGACAACGAATCAGATGACACCTTTCCAGGTGGTAACATTTTGTCAAACTCCACTCTATAAGGAAAGATCGTCATGACATCGATATAAGTTTTATTCTTGCCAATTCTTCTTAATATCACAATCAACTAATATCTACATTTCTATGAATATCAACCATTTGTTGGGATCATAAATATCCACAACTTGGTTTAGATCTAGAACAGCTAGAATTCCTACGGGAATAGCTTCGATTAATTTCCTAGGGGATTTAGGGTTCCTTGTGACAATCTCCGTCGTATAAATACCTCGTATAAATATTAAAATAATCATCAAACAATCATGTAATCAAATTACATCATATATATATAATCCAAGTTATATATATATATTAAAATAACACTTCTCAGTCTGGCCTTGTCGGTAACTCGGGAATTCTTCGGCACAGTTATAGTCAAAAGATTTTTAGACATTTTGTAAAAAAAATGTTTATAGTTAAAAGATTTTGAAATGTTTTATTCAAAACCTTGGTTTTAAAAATCTTTCGTTCTCTATAACGAGAGCTCTGATACCAAACTTTAACACCCCCAAATTTACACAATTCAATACAGCGGAAGACTCGTTGGTGTTACGGGATAGCACATTACTCACATCATGGATAACACTTAAAAATCGCGTCGTTTAATAATAAAGAATTTCCATTCATAAATATGAAATTTACATAGGTCCCAAGTCATTGTATTTCATACAAGTTTTACAAACAATTTGAATGGAAATTATTATTTAGGTGCGGGCCATAAATTCTTGTTGTCTTCTCGAGAATTACCTTCAAGTACCTGAGACAAAACATGTTAAAAGAAAAGGTCAGCGATAACGCCGAGTGAATTCATAGAGTTTAATAAAATCCATCAATATAACATCGGTATAAAATTATTACCGAAAATCATTTTGTAAAAATCATTGTAATAGGCCATAAAATAGCCAAAGTCATTTTATACAAATCCTTATCAAAATCATAATATAGGCTTTCTCTTTCAAAATCATTATACGAACCATTGTCGTAAAATATCATACAATACGTTTTATAACGTTGTATAGATTAAATAAAAACCTTTATATGAATATGGTTATATAAAACCAAAACACAAACATAATATCAATGATAAGACCCTGTATTGCTAGTCAGGCAATGTATCGTAATTCAATGCATAAAGCAGTATTTCATTATTTTTGGATTATTATAAGCCGCATGACATTGTTACCTTACTACAACAAACAACGGGTAGCTAACCCAAAACTCATTTGCCCATCTAAATTAGCGTGTCGTCACAATAATCACGCTTGTGTAAATCTTCTCATACATAAATTCGCTTACCAATCAATGTGGCACGACGGGGATCAACCGCCAAGGCGCGAACTGGGGTGATCGTCCCCAAATAGTACTATTATATGCATAAGCATCTAACAAATCCCGGTAGTTCACAATTCATGCTAATGGGACTTTTAGTGACATAACCTAACTTTAATAATCCATTTTATTTCATACATCGGGTCATATAATCATTCATAGGGTCATACAATTATTCGGGTCCAAATCAATAAACAAACAATCGGGACAACTTGTGTCCTATTTCATAAAAACTAACATGTTATCTCCCTCGCGGGTTTATAAAACATTTCATAAAAACATTTAAAAGAGTGCGAGGCTATGAACTCACGTTGATGTGGGAAAGCGGGTTATCGGCAATTCGGATGTACGGTACGTGCTTCAATCACGGAAACCTAGACAAATAATACTCGTCTTAGACTCTTGTCCAATGAGTTTATAAAAATAACAATTATGTATACATATGATGATTTTATATATGATGATGATCAAGTGGTTTTATACATTCTCATTTACTCATTTTAGTGTTATGTGTTGACAACTTTTATACTTGTTTCACTAGTTCATCTTCTTTACTTGTCAAGGCCCATTAGGCCCATTATAAGTCCATTACCTGATATTGATCCATTTTACACTTTTAATATCAGTATTATACTTTACATGTTAGGCCCAAGTGGGTTAAGCCCAATAAGTAAATTTATAAGTGTTTAGCCCATTTAGTTGGATTATTAGTCCAATAATGCTAACTTAGCCCGTTAATGTCCATATGTTATATAGTTCGGGTTTTATCGGCTTTTACTTGTATTAAGTACTTATATATCAGTATATGACTTTAAAAAATATAACATTAGACGGGTCCGATCGTCTAATTTTTAATTGACGAAAAACGTTAATTTTACGGTACTAGCCGAAAAGACGTAAAAATCATGTTTATAGTTTTTATAACTTATAAAACTTACCAAACTACCATTTTTATATAATGTTCATTTATTTATCCTTATACATATTTATATAAATGAAATATATAAGTTAGTGGTTTTTAATTTCACATTGTATACTATATTATTTTGAGTGCTTATATAATACTATTAAACTTTAATTTCACAAAATCTGATTTTTAGTTTCACTTTCACCATTTTTATCATATCTTGAGTTCTATAAGGAGATAGAAGCTCATTTTTGGATGACATAAACTTCATATTATGTGTTACAAATAACTTAGTTTTAGCTACTTCTCAATCCAAGTCTAAGAATCCTTAACAGTCCTCACAAAATAGACTATTCAGATTGATACACTAATTTTGTTTTGATCATATCTCACTCATTATAATGATTCCATTGCATGGCCAACTCTCACATGTGTACAAGACTTTTACTGTATATTGATTCCACTTTTCCATTTTATCAGTTTAACATATGGTTAGTTACTGTTTTTATACAGCTAACTTATTAAGCAAGATTTAACCATTTTTACATGTGGTTTTTCCATCTTTTTACCCATGTTTATCAAATCTATCAACACCAAATCCCCACATAATATTTTTAATCATCATTAATCATCATATACATATACATAAATGAAGAAAATACAAGATTACATAATCAAAATAACAAGAGGATAGGAAGAACAATCTTTATACCACCAAGGTTGTGTAGGTTATGATCAAGGCTTGGATTTTGATGGCAAAACTTGTGATAAACCAATATCATCTTCAAGTCCACCAATCTTCAAGAACTCCTTGTAAAAAATCAGCCCTAAGACTCCATAGAAAATCCTCTTTGGATGTTATAATTACCACAAATCAATAGGGCTTCAAAAGGGCTTCATCATATGAAGAGATAACATAGGATTTGTGGTTAAATTTGATCAAAATGGGGTGTTTAAGGGTAAATATGGGACGAATTTTTTAGAGAGAAATGGGAGGATGAGAGTGGTTTGCATGTATGTATTTTGGAGAAATGGTTTGGTTAGATGGTTTTGTGGTTTGGTGGAAGAAGAAGCTTACATGTTAAGCTTGACTGGACAAGTGTCCATTCTAGTTGTATAAAAATGACACCAAGGTTATGTTGGTGCTAAATGTTGCCATCCCATATTAGTGGGGTGGGGCAAAACCTGTTTTGTCTCATCCCACTAATTTACGGGTATTCCTCGATTCTAGTTTCCTTGATTTGCGTGCCCTCGGGTCGTTTTACGAAAAACGTTTTTATAAATTATGAATCAACGGCACAAAACGAATCTAATAAAAATAGTCTCATTAAAAATGGAGTTCAAAAACGTAAATACGTAAACCTAGGGTTTTCGGTTTAGTCGTAAAGGACGTTAAATTATGAACGTAAGTCCTAATCTCTTCTCGTAAATTCGTGAGTTTATGAACCAACACAAATTTAAAATCCCAAAATAATATTCACGGATAAATTTATTTTCTAAAATGTCGGATTGTCACCAAAGACGGTGTATGTAAACGTGAGCACGTAACGTAGAATCCTCTGGTTTAGACGTAGTCGATTCTACTTCAAGACGTAAATCCAAATTTCTTCCCAGAAATAGGTGAGTTCATAATATAACATTAAAATAATGTTTCCAAATAAATATTGAGAATAAAATATAAACCATAAATTGACGGATTATCACATAGATGACTTTGGTACTTTCTACGCATTTGGTTGACGAATAACAGGTTTCACACCATTGGATTCCACTGTTTTCCCACCCATGTTTCCAACAAGTTTCTTCAACTCACTTATTGCGATGTCTTTGTCTTATAACTGAGCTTTCAGATCAGAAATATCCTTACTCTTTTCATTTAATTCACGAAATGATTCAGGGACTTTTACTTGTAAAAAAACTGTCATCGGGAACTTTTCCAACTTTGTTTTGCAAAGCAAGTTCAAGAGAACGACAATTTTTCTGAAGAAAATCATATCGGTATTGAAGAATCGTGAACTCTTTTTTATTAACATTTGTTAAAGGCTCATTGTCACGACATTCACCTCCTAACTGAGCTTGCAACTGTTCGATTGTTTGTTGCATTTCACTATAAGCTTTATCATACGAAAGTTTGTCATCCTTACATTCATCACATTTTTTGACATATTTATTCCAAAGATCGGTGAATTCGTTATCCTTTTTTATGACATGGGACTCTATTTTCTCTTTCATACGATCAAGCTCATTTTGGAGGGTTTCTTGTCTGACACAGAGATGTTTACCGCAACGGGGTTACTATCAACACAATCACGACTGTCACTTGCTTTTGAGAGACATGCAAGGTCGCTTTCCAAAACTTTAATTCTATCAAGAGATTCATCAGCCTCCTTCGCCAAAGATTTAAATTCTTCAACAAATTTGGCTAGTTCTTTTAGAAAAGCGTTCTCAAGATTGCTTATCCTAGCCTCAACTTGATTAATGATCGGATTAATCTCGTTGTGAAGAATTTTCTGAACTTCAATCTGAACGGGTGAAGTAAAGTTTCCTCCAGTAACTTTTGAATTAACAACAAGTTTGAGAATGACAAAGTTATCTTTTAGCTCGTTAAGAAATCGTCGTGCAACACTCGGTTTAGGAGGATCATCTGACAATTCCTCACTCGGTATCAAAAGCATTTTAGTACTCGTTTTAGACCAAACAAAAACAGTTGGAGGATTAACTTTCGGATAATAAACGGGTGTCACTTCTTTATCAAGATTTTTTATTCTTAAACGAGTCTCTACTTCAAGTTCAGTAGTTTCCTCAGAATCATGCACACTAGGAGGATCATGCTTCTCATACAAGAGCACACTTCCATTATATAGAGTTTTATTTGTGGTCTGAACTTTCTTAAGATATTCGGGATTGGGAGGAAGAGGACAACCTAAAGCCATTTTGTAACGGGTGTAACTTATCTCATTCACTTTAGGTGCTAGCATATTTATCGTTTACATAGTTTGGCCACGTTTTACCAAAAGGTTGTCTAATTCCCTAATCCTATCCTAGGCTTTGCAAAAATCCTCAAGAAGCCCGTCTTCTTGAATTTTGAAATCATGTTTCAGGTTTTTTTGTTCTTCTTTAAGTCCAAAATGATAGATTAGTTGAAAGCTGTTTATTAAGAGAGGTGATTTCATCATTCAATTGCTTATCTTTTTAGCACTACTTAAATGT
The DNA here is from genome assembly GCA_025667525.1 of Glebionis coronaria. Classification (NCBI taxonomy): domain Eukaryota; kingdom Viridiplantae; phylum Streptophyta; class Magnoliopsida; order Asterales; family Asteraceae; genus Glebionis; species Glebionis coronaria. Next base: position 275,628,264 of record CM046875.1, on the reverse strand, counting down.
AAGGCATTTAATTTCTTTGTGGTGCATTTTTCTTGATAAACCGATGTAGCATGAGCTTGTTCAAGTTCCTTGATTTTAGCATGATGAATCTCAAAACTTTTCTCCTATTCCTTATATCCCGCAAGCTCAGTGGTCAATTTGGCATTAGTTTCTCTAAACTTATTATTAACCACATTCGCATGAGAAACATACTTGGCAAGCTTATCAAATAATGATTTATAATACGCATGTGTCTCGTTAGGAAGGGTTGTAGGTTGCGCTACTTGATCTCCACTAAGGTCCACACTGGGCGCATTAGAAATAATATTGCTATTATTCGTTTGAACCCTGTGTGTCTCAGTGGAAGGCTCAAGTGACTCAGTATACTCTTCCTCCTGATTAGACATATTATATAACTCATTATCATTGATTTTAGCATGATGAATCTCAAAACTTTTCTCTCTTTCCTTATATCCCGCAAGCTCATTGGTCAATTTGCCATTAGTTTCTCTAAAGTTATTATTAACCACATTCGCATGAGCAACATCCTTGGCAAGCTTATCAAATAATGATTTATAATACGCATGTGTCTCTTCAGGAAGGGTTGTAGGTTGCGTTACTTGATCTCCTCTAAGGTCCACAATGGGTGCATTAGAAATAATATTGCTATTATTCGTTTGAACCCCGTGTGTCTCAGTGGAAGGCTCAAGTGACTCAGTATACTCTTACTCCTGATTAGACATATTATATAACTCATTATCATTGAGACGTGGGTGTACCTCAGAGGAACCGTCTGAATCATACACAGGAGCTCTGTCAGGTTGAACTACCGATGTGGATGATTGCTGCGAATTAGCCATCAAGATGGAGTCGGTAGTCACCTCTTCTTCCTCATCATATACCGATGCAGATGCCATGAGATCAAACTCTTCAGCTAGAAGTGGAATTCCTGCTTATTCCTTTTGTGCTATAAGAAGCTGAGACTGGAGATGGGCAGCATTCCTCTTCTTTCTTACATGGCTATCAAGATGCTCAAAACCCGCAACATCACTGTCTTGTTGATAAGTCATAGTAGAATTCGTTTGAAAAACAGGATCTCAATTCGTAGAAAGCGTGTGTTTGAGTGTCAACAAAATCAAACTTTGCCTTAATTTTCCAGCCCGACAAAAAATTCCTCAGTCCGACAAAATTGTAAGCCGAAAAAATTTTGAAATACTAAATTTTGAAATCGAGTTAGAAATAGCCAATAACTAGTAGGGAAAAAGTTTGAAAAAATAAAAATTTTAATGAAAAATAAAACCTAAAAAATTTGAAATTTGGCCTAAAAATTTGAATTTTGGTCTGAAAATTTGAATTTTTGGTCGAAAAATTTTCGCATTGCCAAGATTTGAAATTGAAGCTTAAATGGCCTAAAAATGGTCTAGGAAAAAATAAATTTTACTATGGTTTTCTTTTTCTTTTTTAATCTTCGTGTAAACTATGTTCCGAGACTAGTATAGATAGTGGCTAAGTCTGAAAAATACTCGAACAAAATATCCATCGAAATGTCCATCGGAATATATCTATCGGAATGTGTCATCGGAATGTTCTATCGGAATATGGATCAGAATGTTCTATCGGAATGTTCTATGGGAATGATATCGGAATACCAGTCGGAATAACCGTCGGAATAACTTTCGGAATAACCGACGGAATAACTGAGTTCAACACCTATCGGAATCCGTATCGGAATATGTATCGGAATAATAGCTTGCAACACCTATCGGAATAGTTATCGGAATATGTGTCGTAATGTATAAACCCTTTTCCGATGGATTCTGTCGGAATATATAAACCCTTTTCTGATGGATTCTGTCGGAATATATAAGCCCTTTTCCGATGAAATCTATCGGAATAAATGCACTGTTCCGAGACAATAGGTAAAAAATGAGATTTTTTACAAGAAATCCGTGATTTTAACCAACCCAAAGCACCCAAATCTCTACCACGACTATGTAGAAGATATATGGATCACTTGGAATAACAAAAACACGGACAACACCCAAGAGCTATCCACGAATCCCTTGGCGAATGATGCCACTTATATGACGTAACACACGACTTATAGATCAAGAAATAAAGATGATGACGAACAAGATTAAAACTAAGAATGTAATATTAGATTAGACGACGAAGAAGGAAGAAAGATACAAAGTAGGTGTTCCTAGTGAGAGAAACTAAGGAGAGTTTCTCTCTTTAAAACAAGAAGGAAGGAAAATACTATGGGAGACACACACACAAATGAGGTTGGATGTGCCTTTTATACTAGGGCTTACAAGGTTAGGAGGCCTTCCTCATTTGTGTGTTCGGGACTAATTCCCGTTACATACATAACAATAACATAGAACTCTTGACACCGTTGAATAGCATTTTCCACGAGCTTCGCAACAGTATATTATATGACCATCACTTTAAATCATTCTAGCAATCTCCCCCTAAGGGGTGGTCATATAATATGTGACTTCACTTCTTTGACCATCACTTTAAATACTTATAACAATCTCCCCCTAAGTGGTGATCATGTATTATGTGACTTCACTTCTTTGTTGTTGCAGACTTTGAAGCTCGTTGTCTTGAGAGTTCTTTCAGCGTTCCTTTCATGACTTGTGATCTTGGATCTTTTATCTTTGCCTTTACTTGATCTTAAACTTTTCCATCTTGTGTTTTTGTGTCTTTCCCCACATACTCAAACTTTGATTTTAGATGAAAGCTTGTTAACAATCTCCCTTGATCATCAGAGTAGCGGAAGTCTTTGTCTTTAGATGTTCTCGAGCTTTCTTCATTTACATGAGCATGTGGTCTTGAATTACGACTCTTGAGGTTACGCCACCGTTTGCATTCCTACGGTTTCCCATTATATAGTACGAATATTGTACCTGTGATTAGGTAAGTTCAAAGAACTTCCTTGACAGGGTTTCCGGCTGTGGTAGCCGTTCTCAATACTTGAATATATCAGAAGATAATTCATAGTAAGGAGTGAAATTTTGCATTTCCATTCTACTGATTAATTCGTCAATTCAATTTCCTGGAACAAGTTTGAATCAATTAAGAATTAAACCATTGTTGCTTTCCAGTTGACACAAGTTTGATTCATATAGAATCTCACAAGTTACCTACCGCAGTGCTGTTTGATGATGACACTGGAAGGATTTCCATTCGTCACTATAAATACTAAGGAGTATTACTCTGAATGTTCTGGCAATATCACAAAGATATAGCGTAGGACTCTGTAAATTATCGCTTGTGTTCTAAAGATGAACAACAATTGATCTATGGAATACGTGTCCCAACGAGATTTTTAATGAATCTCTTTGGCTCTAGACTCTTTAAGTGCACGTTTATTTGGTGATCGGATGCTGGAGCGGATTGCCACATTTTTAATATATACTATCTCGGAGTGAGAAAGTCGATAGAAATGAGTTGAACTCCGTGACAATAAAACAAACTTCTTTTGAGAGAAGCTTGAGTAGGCTGGGAAGGGTTGTGCATTGCATCACTGGGTCCATGATACTTTGTCTTCAATACCAGAAATCATCAAAGTGATTCTGATAGTAGATGTGTTAACCCAGTTTCTCCCTAAGTTGTATGGAGGGCTATTTTTTTACCCTTTATCCTTACATTTCTTTTTCATTCTTCAACCCCTTCAATGCTTACCAATACGTCATAACTAGCACCTTGTTGTGATTATTCCAGTGCTAGCTTAAGTACTTGGTCGGCATTATTCCCGTACACTCAATTGCTCCATCTTTCCTAAGGACTTCTAAATTCTAATGGATTGTCCCTGGGAATATCCTCCGGTTTTGGTTGGATCATAGGACGAGTACCTAACCGCGTTTTGACACCAATACCATCGTGAGTTAATGTGTTGAAGGGTATAGATATCATAACCAGAAAAATGTGAGACCCCCAAAATTAGGCAATGAAACAACTAGGCAGCAAGGGGGTTCCACGTCATGGTATGAGAATCAATGAAATATTGTTCACACAAAGTTGACGTAATAAAAACATATACATTACATCATAAAATATCAGAGTTTTCAAACAAAGGTCCCAGAGTTTTATAAGCGGAAAATCTATTATTTAAACATGGTTTTGTAACATGTTGTTACCAAAAATATGGGATAAACTTCTGACAGCTTTTACTAAAACCAAACTTTAAAAAGTAACACATAAATCTCCAAGCTGCGATAATATCCTGCGGGCTCCCATCCAAGCAAAGCTAAGTAATAATACCTGAGATTTAAACATGAAAAAGGTCAACACAAAGTTGAGTGATATTCATAGGTTTAGTAGTAAAGGTGTGGAACACAAGCATTCATTTGTAAAACAAGTAAATAGGGAGAATGGTTATGATCATTAACCATAGTCCGAAACCATTATTATTGCTATTTAGTTCATGAACTGAAGCTTAACTCAATGTAAGTTCCTCTAGTGAGTATTCAGCCTAAATACTCAAGTATAAACAAATGAAATGCGTCATGGTTAAACAACCGCAACATGGGACGGGGATTGTCAATCCCAATGGATCCACCCACAACATTCGTGCTTAGAAAAACAAGTAAATTAACGGTTCATGATCAGGAGAGGAAACTTAAGGGCTATAACTAAAAGCAATAATAATAATGAAAATCTGTTGGAAATCATCAAGTTCTGGAAAGCATACAAGTTTTAGATAGCATACAAGTTCTGGATAGCATACAAGTTCTGGATAGCATACAATTTTAAATGAATGTGTTCCACCATGTAAAATCTCATCCCGCGTTTAGAAACAATGTATAAGTAGTAAAAAGGGGCTATGAACTCACCTTAACGATAGCGATATCAAACGAGGATAATGATCAAGATGATAGTGAAAGTAGTGAAGCAATCAAAATAAGATAAGACAGGTGGTCGCGAGCTTCTAATGGTGACCTAAATAAAGATGGAACGTCTTAAAAATATAAACGGCAAAGTACAAAATTAAAATCAATTTTGTAAAGGTTTCCTAAAAATATAATATAGTTTGGACTATTTTTGAAAATCATAAAATGAACAAGGATTAGAAGTCTTTCTTTTGAAATCTATAATATTATTTTGCAATATCACTATAACTTAAGGACCATAATGTAAGTATACAATTGAATCGCATTGAGAATTTGACGTAAAGTGAATTCAATCTAAGTATCATTTGTAAAACTACGAGTATAATAGTTCTTTACATGTATTTTAGTCAAATAAGAAACTTGGTAGCTAAATGTAATATTTAGTAATATCAAAAGAATACCTTAGCTCGATGCCGAAGCACGAGTATAAATACCGACGCGAACACAAGTATAAACAAGGATAATTCTGCCCGAGAATTGAACCAAGAAAAAAACGAACTCGTACCGCGACTTACAAACCAAACGCTTCTCAACATGACTAACGATAAATAGGTAGTACTCCGCAGTGATGTACTCATTAGTTAGTTTCATTGTCCCACTTGTATGTTTTACTCAAAATCTACATTTCTTTCGTTGACGTATATGAAACCGTCTTTAGAGAATAGATTAAACTTTAGAAATAAAGGATAACACCAAATGAGTAGGAGATGTGTTTAAAAAGTGAAAATTGCTGGAGGATACGACACGTATAAATACATGTGATGATACATGAACTTAAAATGTTGTTAAGCAACATGGTTGTCAAAATGGATGAATTCACTTAAATTACTATATTTACAATAGTAACATCTTTATTACGTATGTGCAAAATTTAGATATACGCCTAGTGTTGGTTTGAGAAGTGAATCATTATTATATGTTGCTTATTTTAATATCTCTTGTTAGATTTTTGATAAGCAGGGTATTATTGATGTCCGATATTTTAAAAGTTACGCGATTAGAAAGTTACACGTGGAACACGAAAAATAAACGCTCAATATAAAATAAAAACTTTAGCATTCGGACAACGTTGATATTTTGATATAAAAGTTGAGGGCTTATATTTAATAAATGTTAACGCGTCATATAAATAAATGACGCTTAAACGTTTAGCATAAATTACGAAGAATGCTCATAAAATGAAAAATTAGAACGACGACTATAAAAGTATTTCTATGTCATAACAGATATATTTATGGTCGATGACGGACATAAACTTTGCCAATAAATAATAAAAGGCACTCTTATTTTATGTGTTAAAGTCCTAACCTTGCGGTTAATCGAGAATTCAATATTTTTTTTTATATAAAAAAAACAAAGATGATAAATAGAAGTCGTTAAATTAATATTGGTCCGAATATTTGAAATAGTATTAGAACTCGGTCTAAATATTAATTTTAAAGTTCGGGTTACTATAGTAAATAAATTTAGAAAAAATAAAAATAATAGTTTTATAATATTCTGAATAGAATATAATCAATAATCAGAAAAATAATTAAAATATAATTTAATTAAAATTCTTGAGATCTCAGGATTTACGTATGAAAAAGTAAAGAGGAACAAGTAAAACATTGTAAAATCGAGAAGTACGAATAAAAGAATAATTTAATTACCGGGAAAAATATGAGTTCTCATAGTCGCCCCCCCCAAAGGAACTCTGGTCCCCAGAGTTCCACTGGAGACAGAAGAAAATGCAAACAAATGACTAGCAATAGCACGAGGGAATAAAACGAAATTCGTACCAATTCTTAACAAACGTGATAGAATAGACGCGTCGATGAACAAAATAATAATAAAAAAGGATTTAGCCAGTCATCACTTCTTGAGTGCAGTTGGTGTCGCCAACAACGGCTTATTAAGTGTTCGATGGTCGATACACGATCGAAATAGAAAAGCCACGCAATAAATTTTCGAATCACAGAAAATTCTTAAGAAGTTTCTTGATAGTAATTCCAGTAAACTGAACAACACTAGCCATGAAAAACGAAAACAACACATAATTCACACGAATGAATTTCAAAATGATAGAGTCTAACACATAATCATAACAGTTACACGAATTTATCGTTCACGTCCCGTCATAAATCACTATTCACGTCTAGAGGAGTTTCGAAGGTCTACCAAAATAGATAGGAAAGGTTGGTAAATGAATAAGCATAAAAACATTGAAATTTTCAAGTCTGGTATCAATGGTAAGAAATTAGACAATTGGTAACGAGAATTATGTCACGAAAGAAAATGAGGTTACAAGTTAAACAAAAATCGTTGAGTAAGAAAATATGTGCTTGAGGCATGTACTTTGTTCAAGAAAAGATAAGGGTTCATATGTGTATGTCGCGAACTGTTGATACTCGCATAAAATGTAAAAATTTCCAAAATTTACATTTATCTAACTTTTTAAGAAACATAATTATACAGTTGATTCTTGGTTAAATATTTAAGGTGACTACTATTTTGCGTTGCATGGCTCCTTCTAAATTAAGCATAGGTTATCAGGCCATGCATAATTTAGGACTAGCAATGCGATGCTCAACTTCGTCAAATCAGTATTACAGGTCATATTATTTAAAATATGTATATAATGCCATTTGTAAAAAAACAGGAATCAAAATATTTTACGAAACTTTTCGCCAATAAGTTACTGGCTAGATATTTAATTCAACAGTTTTTTATGGTTACAAGGGTTCTTTATAAGTCCAATTGTTGAACAATTTGAGAAATTACATCGTAAAATTAATATAAATTAGTTTTATAAGATAGCATTCAATTATTTAAGAAAGACCAAACAAAACCTTTTGTAAAATGATTCGCAAACAAGACCAGTTTGAGTTTATACGGTAACATGATAATAGTTTACAAAGTAGCGAGTAGGTTACAAGAGGGAAATAAGGAGTAGTTCAATACAATCAATGAAATGGTTACAAAGTGATAGGGTTTCGATAGGTTTAGCCGGAATCGTCAAGAGTCCCGTGTCAAGAAGGATAACGAATGATGAAAATAAGAACTTCAACCTCGGTCCAAATCAGTGGTACGATAGAAGCAAAGAAAGATAACTTAGAATGACAATTAAGTCATATGTAAAAGAAAGATAGAGGAATCCATATGTGTGCACATCGTTATTTATTTGACATAAATATGCACTATTTTAACGTTTTCAATCGCAATCATTGTTTCATGGTTGTAAAATATCAGTAGTTAAACTTTTACGAGCTCACACGAACTCAAAAACGCCTAAAAACCCTATTTCAAAATTTCTACCAGCTTTGACTTTTTAGTCAACTTTGACCTTTTGGGTTTGACCAAACCAATTGATTCACTAAATGATATTTTAAGACTCGAAGTCTAAAGCAGTTCGATGTAAAACGATGTTTTGAACAACTTTCTAGTTTTACTGAGACTTGAAACAGATAAAAAAACGGACGAAAATGCCCTTGCATTTAAATTTGTCAACATAATGATATTTTAGAACTACGCAGAAAGAAATTATTAAATTTTACAATCTCAAATGAGCGTAACTTGCTCGTTTTTAATGTTTACTGGTAAAATATTATGTCCTAAACGGACGTCTCAACAAGTAGAAATATATATTTTTATGTCTAAAATTGGAAAAATATTTTCTCGACACTGATAAATTTCATGTAAAGTTTCTGTACAAAGTATATTTTTCGACACAGTTTGAAATTAAATCCAAATTTCCTAATAACCCAGAATTAATGTACACACAAGAATTGTGGATTCCATAAAGACGAAAAAGAATAAATTGCGTAATTAATCATGTAAAGAAAACACACTATAGAAATGGTTCAAGAATGCCAACGATAAACTAAGAATTCAAAAACGACGCATTACATCCGTGTCTTAGATTTTGAGATGCAATGCAGGAAGGTCTCTTGGTAGTGTGATTTTTTTTCCAAAATCACAAGACATATCGAGAAAGAATTGGAAGATTAACGGGTCACACTCCTAGAGCGAGGAGGTTAAATGAAAAGGGAGGATACAAGTTTATAGAAGTACAATCGTGTTCCAAACAATCGTCGCATAATGGAGGATGAATTACAAGATAGCGGTGATGCTTTCAAGATACAAACGAATGTTGTAATTCGAAATCGAAACGTAGAATGGTCAATGAAACAATATTTAATCGTTATACGAGTGTCGTGTAAAACAGCGACGTAAAGGTAAATCAAGGTTATGAAAACCCTTGATATTATTTAACACAGATTCAACGAATGCTTAGAGATGTGTGACTCACATGATGTCCTTTAGTCTTTTTCGGAGACTCATTGGGCTACACAATGGTCTATAGACTATTTTTCAAGACATCCAGTCACAAATGGTCGGAAAGTAATCTGTATATCTAAATAGATATTTTAAAGAGGTTTAACAATGAAAGTAACACGCACGGTAGTAAAATGAAGATCAGAAGTTTCATTGAAAACAACAACACTTATTTAACCTCGAACAATGGTATCACGAGAATACAACAAAATGTAACAGTGAGTCGAGAAAAACAAGCGGTCCAAAACGAACGAGTATGTGACGTCAGTCGCATCACGCATAAATGAAATAGAAATAGTACTCAGAAAAGTGAGTATGAAAAGTCTGTAGCATACTCGCTCCGAATTCAAGTATTTAACGTCATAACAATATAAAATCAGTGTAACAAGACCAGTTCACAAAAACAAGAATTCAAGATATGCAGCAAGAGCATATGTAATCAAGTAATATCCAGTGATAATTCATGAAACACAAAGGTTTTGAAAAGACATAGTAATTATCGTCATTAGGGTAATGTAATATTTTAACATGTAATCAGGAGAAGAAATACTATGATGATAATTAAATGTAAATAATAAGGATTAGAGAGTTACCCGCGTAGATATCGTACAACAATGGTAGATTCTGTGTTTGACACTTTAAACATGAAATATTTGAACTTTTGGTTATAGACTAAGTTTTGAAAAACAACTTAGTTCCCTATAACCATTGCTCTGATACCAATCTGTGAGACCCCCAAAATTAGGCAATGAAACAACTAGGCAGCAAGGGGGTTCCACGTCATGGTACGAGAATTAATAAAATACTGTTCACACAAAGTTGACGTAATAAAAACATATACATTACATCATAAAATATAAGAGTTTTCAAACAAAGGTCCCAGAGTTTTATAAGTGGAAAATCTATTATTTAAACATGGTTTTGTAACATGTTGTTACCAAAAATATGGGATAAACTTCTGACAGCTTTTACCAAAACCAAACTTTAAAAAGTAACACAGAAATCTCCAAGCTGCGATAATATCCTGCGGGCTCCCATCCAAGCAAAGCTAAGTAATAATACCTGAGATTTAAACATGAAAATGGTCAACACAAAGTTGAGTGATATTCATAGGTTTAGCAGTAAAGGTGTGGAACACAAGCATTCATTTGTAAAACAAGTAAATAGGGAGAATGGTTATGATCATTAACCATAGTCCGAAACCATTTTTATTGCTATTTAGTTCATGAACCGAAGCTTAACTCAATGTAAGTTCCTCTAGTGAGTATTCAGCCTAAATACTCAAGTATAAACAAATGAAATTCGTCATGGTTAAACAACCACAACATGGGACGGGGATTGTCAATCCCGAAGGATCCACCCACAACATTCGCGCTTAGAAACACAAGTAAATTAACGGTTCATGATCAGGAGAGGAAACTTAAGGGCTATAACTAAAAGCAATAATAATAATGAAAATCTGTTGGAAATCATCAAGTTCTGGAAAGCATACAAGTTCTGGATAGCATACAAGTTCTGGATAGCATACAAGTTCTAGATAGCATAAAGATTTAAATGAATGTGTTCCACCATGTAAAATCTCACCCCGCATTTAGAAACAATGTATAAGTAGTAAAAAGGGGCTATGAACTCACCTTAACGATAGCGATATCAAACGAGGATAATGATCAAGATGATAGTGACAATAGTGAAGCAATCAAAATAAGATAAGACGGGTGGTCGCGAGCTTCTAACGGCGACCTAAATAAAGATGGAACGTCTTAAAATATAAACGGCAAAGTACAAAATTAAAATCAATTTTGTAAAGGTTTCCTAAAAATATAATATAGTTTGGACTATTTTTGAAAATCATAAAATGAACAAGGATTAGAAGTCTTTCTTTTGAAATCTATAATATTATTTTGCAATATCACTATAACTTAAGGACCAAAATGTAAGTATACAATTGAATTGCATTGAAAATTTGACGTAAAGTGAATTGAATCTAAGTATCATTTGAAAACTACGAGTATAATAGTTCTTTACATGTATTTTAGTCTAATAGTAAACTTGGTAGCTAAATGTAATATTTAGTAATATCAAAAGAATACCTTAGCTCGATGCCGAAGCACGAGTATAAATACCGACACGAACACAAGTATAAACAAGGATAATTCTGACCGAGAATCGAACCAAGAAAAAAACGAACTCGTACCGCGACTTACAAACCAAACGCTTCTCAACATGACTAACGATAATTGGTAGTACTCCGCAGTGATGTACTCATTAGTTAGTTTCATTGTCCCACTTGTATGTTTTACTCAAAATCTACATTTCTTTCGTTGACGTATATGAAACCGTCTTTGGAGAATAGATTAAACTTTAGAAATAAAGGATAACACCAAATGAGTAGGAGATGTGTTTAAAAAGTGAAAATTGCTGGAGGATACGACACGTATAAATACGTGTGATGATACATGAACTTAAAATGTTGTTAAGCAACATGGTTGTCAAAATGGATGAATTCACTTAAATTACTATATTTACAATAGTAACATCTTTATTACGTATCTGCAAAATGTAGATATACGCCTAGTGTTGGTTTGAGAAGTGAATCATTATTATATGTTGCTTATTTTAATATCTCTTGTTAGATTTTTGATAAGCGGGGTATTATTGATGTCCGATATTTTAAAAGTTACGCGATTAGAAAGTTACACGTGGAACACGAAAAATAAACGCTCAATATAAAATAAAAACTTTAGCATTCGGACAACGTTGATATTTTGATATTAAAGTTGAGGGCTTATATTTAATAAATGTTAACGCGTCATATAAATAAATGACACTTAAAAGTTTAGCATAAATTACGAAGAATGCTCATAAAATGAAAAATTAGAACGACGACAATAAAAATATTTCTATGTCATAACAGATATATTTATGGTCGATGACGGACATAAACTTTGCCAATAAATAATAAAAGGCACATTTTTTATGTGTTAAAGTCCTAACCTTGTGGTTAATCGAGAATTCAATATTTTTTTTATTTAAAAAAACAAAGATGATAAATAGAAGTCGTTAAATTAATATTGGTCCGAATATTTGAAATAGTATTAGAACTCGTTCTAAATATTAATTTCAAAGTTCGGGTTCCTATAGTAAATAAATTTAGAAAAAATAAAAATAAAAGTTTTATAATATTCTGAATAAAATATAATCAATAATCAGAAAAATAATTAAAATATAATTTAATTAAAATTCTTGAGATCTCAGGATTTACGTATGAAAAAGTAAAGAGGAACAAGTAAAACATTGTAAAATCGAGAAGTACGAATAAAAGAATAATTTAATTACCGGGAAAAATATGAGTTCTCACAAAAAACTAATTAAAAATGCAATCAAGGTGTTTATGAAATCGATGTTTGCACCTTGAAAGTTTTCTATGTCACCAAAACGCCCCCTACATATGTGCATCATAAAATGAAAGGTTTTTGCACATATTAGGAAGAGAAAACACCTATGTCAAAGATCTTATCCAAGATGACACATTCTAAACACATTTTAATCACTATTCTCCCCCTAAATACTTCTAACAGGTATAAGCTGTGTTGATCTAGCGTATCTGTTGATGATTTACATATTTCATCGGCACTGTTGTACGTTTCCACCTCACCATCTAACTTAACATATATTTATTAATAACGTCAGCATCGTCATTTCTTGGAGTTAAAATTACCCTTTCCTTTAGATATTCCCTGTCTGTTTGGCGCGCGGTAAATTGCGGGTATGTTTCAGCAAAATCTGCTATATTAGAGAAGTCCTTGATTTAATAAGGAATCTTTCAGGAATGTCAATCCAAGTAGCTTCATCTTCACCGTCTTTCATTTTAGCTAGGACTTTCCCATCACCCACATCTAAAACCCATCTATTAAATTCCTACTTTTGTGTGTCAATATCCCCATTTTGGATAAAATTCATTGACCCTCATGCTGCGTGTGAGAGTGAACACCTTGCAAAATTTCCATAACTCCGAACGGTTTATGGATGCTTGAACTATATCGGCTCTCTTGCCTTTTGGTATCACGGGCAATATTTTTCTAAAGTCTCTGCCTAGAAACACCGTCATGCCTCCAAATATCTCATCTCTGTTTGCTGGCAGTTTATAACCCAGTATATCTTTTAATGTCTTGTCTAAGGCCTCAAAAGCATACTTCTGAGTCATTGGTGCTTCGTCCCAAATGATGAGCTGAACTTCTTGCATTAGTTTTGCTAAATATGTGTTCTGCTTTATGCCACACATGTTGTTTTCTAACAATTCAAGCGGTGTAACAAACCTGCTATGCGTTGTGCGTCCTAATAAGAGCAGCAATGAAGCAATACATGCTCCAACAGTTAAAAAATAAAAAATTATTACATATATTTTTAGGAATATTTCTTAATGACATAGTTACAAACATGTGTATGCTGGTATACCTGAAGATGCAACAGCAAGCACAATCCTTCTTTCGGATCTTAATCGTGCAATTATGTTATTGTATACAAAAGTCTTTCCGGTTCCGCCAGGACCATAAACAAAGTAAAACTTACCCTTTTTATTATGAACCGAGTCAATAGCATCCTCATAAATCAGTCTCTGTTCGGGGTTTAACGATGAATGAAGCTTCCCATATTCAACCTTACTCTTTTACATATCAAATGCAAGTGCTTCCCTAATTAACCGGTTGTCTGTATTCGTTAGCAGCTTTGGGTTAGGCTTTGGAAGATCTTGAAAATCAGATAAAGTTCTCCCATTTCTATTCAATAGTTCCTGAATTTCAATCAGACAATAGTTTGGTGTTGCTCGGGTGTTAACTACAATTTAGGATAGTTATAAAGCTTCCTTTTCTTGTGTATGATATCTTCAAGTAAAAGTTCCCAATTTTGTTCCCAAAGTTTGAGACGTCTACTCACGCCACAGAATAAAAATATCGTAACAAATATGTCACGTAGTTGTGGACCAAAAGCCCACACGCTTGCTTCGGATATAGCGTTAGTCCATTCCCTGTCATCGCTAAGCAACCCATATGCAAAACATGCTTCCTTGAATATGCCGTATAGTTTGTTATTAACAGGCATTAGTTCCTCATATGATTGTGGCCCTTTAGCAACATTCATAATCATTCTGACATAGTATTGTTCTCCCGATGTTGGGCTAGAGTAAACGATCCGGCCAATTACTTTTCTTTGTTTTCGAGGCTGTGAGCGTTTTATCCTATCATGCCATACATAGTGTTCAGGTATTTGGGAATAAGTAAGAGAGCGGGCATCTACATCTCGTTCATTCAACGCAAACTGATCTGTAAACATAGTAACGTCAATACCTTCCTTTTGTAGTAGAGCGGGTAAACTTTAAGAGCCGAGTAGTGTAACTGGATTTTGATTTTTTAGGTGAAAATTCATTGTCATTACTGATGGATATGAATAATGAATGTCAAATGAAAAAAGATGCCAAACTGCTTCACACGGGGCCAAGTATCTACAATTTAGGTAATTTTTTATCTCGTCCACTTCAGTAACATTTTCAGTCGTGACATGGTCACCATTATGTACATTTTCTTGAATGACAATGGTTGCTCGATCAGGCCCCTTGTTCAAGTACTTGAATAAGTACTTAATTGCTTTGGACTTGTTACACCGTTCGACATTTATATGTGCTCTGTATTTAATAAGGAGATAACGGTTGTGAGGGATCACATTCCTGTTGTCATATACAAATTTTCCTTTTCTAAAACTCCGCTTATTATCTCTTCTACGATAAACAGGGTAGCCATTGTCATCAATAACCGTTTCATGGAAAAATGGCTTAGGATAATGTTTTGAACATTTACCCTCCACATGGTAAGGAGCGTATTAGCATCCTTACCGCATGGCCCATGCAACATGTATTTTGTAACCACATTGTATCCATCGGGATCATTTGTAGGACATGGGAGTTCTGCAGATGTCAACTCATTGATTTGATCCCCTGTCTTGCATTTGTAATATTCCTCAAGCCATAGCAATATATGCGCATGGGGTAACCCACGCTTTTGGAATTCAATAACATACACAACTGCAAAATTGATGACGAAATGTTTTAAATAGGTAATCATAAAATTGTAAATATTTTAGGCAATAAGATTATGGGTTGTTGTAAGTTACCTGCACAACTCTCGCCGTATATTTGTTTTTTGGTTATATCATCTAACAATTCAGCTAGCTTCATCTTAAACACTCGTGTCCCAACCTCTGGCCTATCATGTGCTTTCTAGCCAGGCACGTTTAAAAGCATTTCAGTAATCTCAACCCACTTAGGATTAGAGGTGAATGTGATAAACAAATTTAGATTGCCATATACTCGACATAGAGCCATAGCATCCTGATAGTTTTGCATCATATACCTCGGACCTCCAGTAAAACTGCTTGGTAATACTATTCTTTTCCCAAGACCTGCATCGTTTGTGTCACCTCTTGTGACAGCATCACAAACATTGTGATAAAGATCTACGCACAAGGTATCGTGATTGTTTCTCGTCCATTTAAGTTGCTGTTCTTCAACGGCAGTGAAGGCGTCGACTAAATATTGTTGGAACAAACGCCCTCCTCGTAACAAAGTATTCCCCTGCTCGTTTCTTTGTTGTATTATATATGAGTAATACTATTTCATTGTTACTTACCCACGGATAGTCTTTCGTTCTATAGTATTGCTATGATAAGACATCTTATCATGATAACCATCCTCTCCGTAAGGGAATAACAATGGATATTGGAGCGACATGTATGATGGATGTAATTCTGATATTCTTTTTGGTCCAGTGTCTGTTGTGTTTACAATAATATATCTTGAGGGTTCCCCATCGCCAATATCATTTGTTATTAGGCCTGCAACCTCTGAAATTGTTGGTGCATTACACTGTCTGGTTGCTTTTCTTTCACCAAGCAGATGTAACTCAGCATCAACTGTATCATTAGCAATGCACCAATCTCTTGCCATTCAGAATGACTTGGCAATTGCACTGTATCGATCAAACATCTCAATTAAGCCACCTACTACTATATCATCCACCTCGGATGATTGGTCACCATTAATAAAAGACGACATTCTATTCCTGATTTCATTGTCCGTACCAAAAAACCAAAGTTGAGCATATCTGGGTTGAGTACCTTCTTCGGGAAACAGGGAACCTATCCGGTGATAATTCTGCCCATTTATTCTAAATGTATATAGGCACCTTCCTTCCTTCATTAATGCCATGATCTATCCTGGCTCTAAAATATGTGTAGCAAAACATACTACTGTAGATTCTAATTTGGTCTCTAAAGCGTGATGTAGTTGCATCATCATAGTTAAGTAAATCCCTTAATGGTTGTGGAGTATCTTGAAATTTGGGAAGTAGAATTTTTACTGTTGGTGCAGCATAGTGAAAATGTAGGATTTTGAGGCTTGTAACCCTTGGTGTTTCTTTCATAATACCACATGGTTGTGTTACAACATTGACACTAATACGCTGGAGGGCCAAGGTAATGGCACACGACTTCAATACCTTGTTGAAAGACATATGTGATTCATTAAATATATTATTGTTTAATCAAAATTTAAATTATTTATAAATAACACATTACCTGCAGATGTTAATCCTTGTCCTTTGTTCCTACAACGCTTGACTGTTGGTTCTGCCATATACATGGCATGAACATAAATTGCAATACATGGTGTAATACTTTTAATGCTAGTTACATAATTGGAAAAACTATCTTAGAACTAAACATTGCCTTTCGGAGGAGACCGCGTGAATGGTCGCTTTGAAGTAGAAGCTATTGTACTATTGTTCTTATTTTCTATTGTATTGTGTGGGGGTTCCAACGGTCCTGAACATGTCAGGAGTAGTGTCAGTACATAAATACCCATATATATATATATATATATATATATATATATATATATATATATATATATACATATATATATATATATATATATATATATATATATATATATATATATATATATATATATATATATATATATATATATATATATATATATATATATATATATATATATATATATATATATATATATATATATATATATATATATATATATATATATATATATATATATATATATATATATATATATATATATATATATATATATATATATATATATATATATATATACACACATATATACAAAAAATATGAATTATAAGCATAGACTTTAATATTACCTGGTAAAAACGTAGGCAGTTCTGCCAATTTTAAGCTACTAAAGCTCTGTACTCTTCCATTCCCAATAATCGTACATGAATGGATGACAACAGCTTTATGGAAAATGTTAGATAGGGAAGGAACACTTGTAGGATTGTTCAATGGATTTGTAGAGGTAAAGACATACTGATTATTATCCATAAACAAATCAGTTTAGTATATGGAATATATTTTCAGGGAAGAAAAAGGTGAAGATATTCATTAAGATGTAGAGAGTTATTGTCGACGTATAGTCTGCAGTCGGCCCGGCCCGACAGGCCCGTGCCCCACACATACCTAACTTACCCTTCAAGAAACCCTAACACTATATAAACAAGGCTAGGGGTCTCATTCTACATCAGGTTCTCTCTCTTAACCACACCTCTTATACAACATATTGATCAATACTGACTTGACCGTCGGAGGTGGACCCCGGGGCTCCGGCCTCGGGTCCACGTCTAACCGGTTCTTTATTGTTTGCAGCATTACTCAGGATCCGAGAAGACGACGAACGGCCCAAGAGAGTCGTCAGACCGGCCTAGCCAAACTATTCTCCAACAAGTTGGCGCCATCCGTGGGACCCTGACTAATCTGGGGTCTCGTGTTCTCATAATACCGGAAAAAGATCCGTAACGAAAGTCGGTAATTCTATCACCTATCACTTTCGTCCCCTTATTTTCATTAAATGTCATGCGCAAAATTTTTAATTCTCTGGGTCAATATACACCATGTGTTTATGACTACGCATTAATTTATATTCCGTGATAAATGTGTACACACCAGTATATCGCAATGGCTTCATTCATGGAATCATAATCCTCTATCAATTTGATAAGTGACTAATCTGATTTTCTTTTTCTTATCACCAAAAAAAAAAAAAAAAAAACTAACAAACAAACAAGGGTTTCGAAACGATGCGGTTTTATAAACTGTGCTCTCAGACGGCGCAATTCCTAAAGTATCCATCTAAATGCAATACAAAGATAAGATGGAATATTTGTTACAAGGTGTGATACGCATAAAAGAAAAGATCCAAACGCATTTATTAGTCTGTCGAATATTGAGCAAATAATGTATTAAGGTAGATTCTCTTGTGTAATATGGTCACAGTTTACCTTATATTATATACATGGTTCTTTTTCGCGGTAGTCTGCACGACTGGACATATATTATCCGTTGCCTAGACCTATTTAATTCTACTTTTTATTCGTTACACTCCGCACGCTCGGGTAATATTTTAACTTTCGTTGCCGCGGTTACGGATCCGTCCTTCCGCATTATTCCGCAGCCAGACAAATATTTTGTATTTTATTAAAAGATATTACTGATTTTTTTTATATTTCTTGATAATATTTTATCAATATGTTTTCAGTTTATAAAAAATATTATACATATTTTTTTTTTAATTGCTAAAAGATATTGCCTATATCTTCTAAAAAATTATCGATATTTTTTATACTAATAAAAAATATTAAGTATATCTTTTAAAAAAAGAGATATTACCTCTATCTTTTATTTGGATTGTTTTATTTTCCGTATAAATCATGGTCCGATCTACTGATATTGGGTCGCGGCCCGACCTCTTTTTCCGCAGTCATGGTACGTCCATCCGCGTTGATCTAAACTTATTTTATTTTATCTGCGGCTATGGTATATCCAGCTGCACTCATTTGTATGTTCGGTCATATTTTATTACTACGGCCAGGAGCCGCGTCTTTATTAATTAATCCGCATGTTCGGGTATATTGTTTATATTAATAACAGATATTACAAATATCATTTAAATCACTACAAGATATTCTTTAGGATATATTCTGATATTCTTAAAAAAGATATTATATATCTTTTTAAATCGGTAAGTTATATTACATATATTTTTTAATATAATATATTTATCATTCGCGGTCATGGTACGTCCATCCGTGCTAGTCCGTACACTCGGATATCTTCTGCCTACGGGCGTACATGTACACATCGTTCCCAGGCGGAATAAGAGGATTGAGTGAACCTAATAATTTAACTTGTCGTGTAAGAGGGATGCAACCCCAACGACCATGGATCATGTATCCTTGTTAGACACCTTACTATCAAGACGTTGTAGTAAGTTACGCAAACCACATGACTCATGATGGACTTGTAAAAGACACACTGTGCACGTCTAACAAAATTTTGTCAGTCCTTATGGTAGTAACGGTACGCCGCACGTAATAGCATAACGCATCCCATAAGTTAGTTAAGATACGTCTTATACTATGTGACAATTCGCGGTTATGGCAAGATCCATCCGCGTTGGTTTGCACGTTCGAACCTAATCTCTATCTTTTGTACGCAGCTATGGTACGTCCATTCGCGTTGGTCTACGCGACCGTAATTTTTTGAATACTTGATTAATTTTAATATTACTAATCGAGTTTAGCACCATTAAACTTGGGGGGCTACCAGGGTATAATAATACCACTATTTCCGTGCATGACACGCAAATATCTTTGGATATATTTCCGTGCCGCAGAAGTCCGCCTTCTGCCGGGTTATTCCTTTTCCATGGAAGTATCACTTCCATTGGCTTATTCCTTCGCCGCGGAAGTACTCCTTCCGCGTGCTTGTTTCTGTGCCATGGAAGTATCTCTTCCATTGGCTTATTCCTTCGCCGCAGAAGTACTCCTTCCGCGCGCTTCTTCCTTTGCCATGGAAGTATCTCTTCTATTGGCTTATCCCTTCGCCGCGGAAGTACTCCTTCCGCGCGCTTCTTCCTTTGCCATGGAAGTATCTCTTCCATTAGCTTATCCCTTCGCCGCGGAAGTACTCCTTCCTCGCGCTTATTTCTGCGCCATGGAAGTATTTATTCCATTGGCTTATGCCTTTGCCACGGAAGTATCTATTCCGTTGGCTTATTCATGCGCCGTGGAAGTATCTTTCCACGTGTTCGTTATCTTTCGACGTGGAAGTATTCTTCCACGTGCTCATTATTATTCGTCGTGGAAGTACTCTTCCACGCACTTATTATCATCGTTGTGGAAGTATCTCTTCCACGTACTCTTATCTTAGCCGTGGAAGTATCTCTTTCACGGGCTTATTATCTTCGCCGTGGAAGTATCTCTTCCACGGGCTTATTATCTTCGCCGTGGAAGTATCTCTTCCACGTGCTCATTATATTCGCCGTGGAAGTATTCTTCCACGTGCTTCTTGTCTTCGCCGTGGAAGTATCTCTTCCACGTGCTCATTATTCTTCGCCGTGGAAGTATCTCTTCCACGTGCTCATTATTCTCGCCGTGGAAGTATCTCTTCCACGTGCTCATTATTCTTCCCGTGGAAGTATCTCTTCCACGTGCTTATTATTCTCGCCGTGGAAGTATCTCTTCCATGTGCTTATTATCTTCGACGTGGAAGTATCTCTTCCACGTGCTCATTATATTCGCCGTGGAAGTATTCTTCCACGTGCTTCTTGTCTTCGCCGTGGAAGTATCTCTTCCACGTGCTCATTATTCTCGCCGTGGAAGTATCTCTTCCACGTCCTCATTATTCTTGCCGTGGAAGTATCTCTTTCGCGTGCTTATTATTCTCGCCGTGGAAGTATCTCTTCCACTTGCTTATTATCTTCGACGTGGAAGTATATCTTCCACGTGCTCATTATTCTCGCCGTGGAAGTATCTCTTCCACGTGCTTATTATTCTCACCGTGGAAGTATCTCTTCCACGTGCTCATTATATTCGCCATGGAAGTATTCTTCCACGTGCTTGTTATCTTCGCCATGGAAGTATATCTTCCACGTGCTCATTATTCTCGCCGTGGAAGTGTCTCTTCCACGTGCTTATTATTCTCGCCGTGGAAGTATCTCTTCCACGGGCTCATTCTCTTTCGCCGTGGAAGTATTCTTCCACGGGCTCATTATCTTTGCCACGAAAGTAATTCTTTCGTTGGCTCATTCTGTTTCGCCGTGGAAGTATTCTTCCACGTGCTCATATCTTTGCCACGAAAGTACCTCTTTCGTTGGCTCATTATCTTTCGCCGTGGAAGTATTCTTCCACATGCTCATATCTTCGCCACGAAAGTACCTCTTTCGTTGGCTCATTATCTTTGTCGCGGAAGTACGTCTTCCGTTGGCAAGTATCTTTGTTGCGGAAGTACGTCTTCCGCGATAAATTACTTTACCCAGCCATGAAGTGATTTTTCCAAAGTTTATATTGTTTGGCCTTGATTAGACGGATCCTGATCAACTACGTCTAGTTCAGCAAAAACCATAGTAAATTTTTGGCATTCATTATCAGATGTCGTGGCCGCAAGACGGATGTGATATCCGCATAACCTCGCCACAGAGGTACGTCTTCTGTTGGCCTTAAGGCGAATGAAATATTCGCATTATGTTGCATCATTAGTGGGTATAAGAAGTACGCCTTCAAATGTTCACGATGCAGCATACGGCTTCCACCTCCACCTTTACAAAAACTTCTTATCATCCTCACGTTAGAGATGAATACGAATGATACCTTACCAATGCCAGTGTTACCCCGGCTATAGGACACGCTTTCTTCTTACGGGGTCCTTACCGTCTAAACACGGGAAACCAAGCATTCGAGCACAATCACCCGTCTTACATGTTTTCCCATTTCTTTCGACGTGGATATGCTTACAGGTAGCGGATATGGTGTAAAGTCTAGTAACCTCGGTGACAACCTCGCATACTAGACTGGGGGGACATGATGGCGTATAGTGGCTATGCTCACTATTTGCATCCCAAACCATCATCTTTTAGCTAAAAGTGGCCCATTACGAGTGGAGCCATATGTTACGGACAACCCACGAGGATGTCCTAGCAGCAAGCCGCACGCGGTTGTTTAGTGAGCATGATACACGAATGAGTCTAGCATAACATGAGTAATGGACCATATCATACTAGACTGGGGGACATGTCGACGTATAGTCTGCAGTAGGCCCGGCCTGACAGGCCCGTGGCCCACACATACCTAACTTACCCTTCAAGAAACCCTAACACTATATAAACAAGGCTAAGGGTCTCATTCTACATCAGGTTCTCTCTCTTAACCACACCTCTTATACAACATATCGATCAATACTGACTTGACCGTCGGAGGTGGACCCCGGGGCTCCGGCCTCGGGTCCACGTGTAACCGGTTCTTTATTGTTTGCAGCATTACTCAGGATCCGAGAAGGCGACGAAAGGCCCAAGAGAGTCCTTAGACCGGCCTAGCCAAACTATGCTCCAACAGTTATATAGGTTTTTACTTTTATTAATGTTGATCCGACCAAAAGGTCATCACTTATATATCCAATATGATTATTATAAATATTGAATCTACCAAAAGGTCATCAGTTATGTAGGCATCATGATTATTATAAGTAAATACATAAATTAATGTGAACAAAATTAACAAATAGAAAATTTACCAAAAAGGTTGTTGTCAGTTTTATTTTCAGCATTGTCAAAACAATTAAATACCAAATTATAACTTATAAACTTAATAAGCCTTAATAAGCAATGGATCTTATGTGAGCTGAATACGGCATTGCTGATGCATTCACCTCCAAACAAACTGGTTACTTATAGTGATAGGTCTAATGTTTTATGCTGCTAATATGTAAGTTGTCTGATTAAATCAGCTATATTGTTATAATGTGGATGGTGTGAGTGTGATTGTACTCCATTTAACTGTAATATTCGAGCCACTTAAGTGTTTCAATAGGCTTATGACATATTAACTCATCAATATGTATTAGTAATGCATTAGCATGTGCATTCTGTGTTTGTGCAATCTAACGCATGAATTTGTATGAACATAATAGCCAATAGGTTGTTGAAAAAGAGATAGGAAAACATCAAAATTATGTATTTTAATTTAGGGTAAATTAACACGACTATTACATTAATCTATTTACAAACATATGTTGTACACAATCGTCTAGATTTGAAAGCTAAATTCTCGTTGAGCACCTTTATGCTTCGACTGGTTTGCCCGTCACCTTTCTAATTGTAATGGTTATATCATCCACCAAGCTGAAATCATCATCCGATGGGAAATGATTTGTCTGTCCTGCAAAACACACCATGGTTTTGGTAAACTATACTAAATTGCATATCATATAACAATGTGCGTGGTCACGTATGTACAAACCTTTCTGCTTTTCTTGCGGGCAACATGTTTCCGCAAATGGACATCCTAATTAATCATTACCTGCACATCAGTCATATATAGATAATATTCTAACCAAAAAAATCTAAAGTGGAAGCTTTTATGCTAGAATTGCCAAAACCAAACCATTTGTCCAAACATACAAACAACCAACCAAACTGTTCAAATGTCATAAAATCAACCAAAACAAAATGTTTTTTTATCATGTTTAACTCTGGACATTGGTTTTTATTGTGCCAAACAATTGAGTTATGGCCTTATTGCTGGTCCCTTGGCTTTGCGGATGGACATTTATTCGAAAGCAGAGTCTGACTCGATAAACCTGAAAGATTAAGATTGGAGGTAACTTATGTTTGTGACATGTGACATGTAAATGTGGTATTCAACAACAAAGAATGATTGTACCTCCTTGATTTCTTCTTTCCAGATGCAACTGATGTTTCCTCCTCAGTTTCAGAATCATCAAGCTCGTTCTTGCAAGCATCCAGCCATTACAATAGGTTAGGCAATGCTTTATGAGAGGCATAAATTTTTTAATGCATGTTGTAAACAACCATAAAAATATAAACAACCTGACGGGTATGTTGTCTTCAACAGGTTTGGAGGGAGTAGTAAGAGTTGGTTCTTTGCTCAAACGTTTCAACGAAGCAGATTTTGACGGTGGAGGTGTGCTCGTAGCAGTATCTGCATGTTCAGCAATGTCCGAAGCCAAATTGATTCTCCAGCATGTGAAGCTCTCAAAATTGGCGTGCTCGAAATATGACTGACTTTTGAGCTCCAATGTTGGGGAAGTACCAACGATGTTTGTCAACGCGCGAGGCAATTCTCTACCGTCTTCAGCAACCTGCATGACCAAGGTAATTATAACCATTGTAAGCAATAAGTGTATAAATTAATGTACACATTCATTCTCATCAGCTTGTGCTATCGAATCAGCTGAGCATTTAACTAACTCCCTCGTTGTCTTATCAAATAGCACAATTATTACGGACGCGGTCGGGTCCGATACCTACAGTTCCAACCTAAACCTAAAACAACACATATATAGTACATCACCACCCTAATAGGAAAAAAGTAGGTGTATAAAATAATTCACACATAAAAGTGCACATATCGCAACACTGGATACTCAACCGGCTTTTCACACGAACCACAATAAAACCTCCCCTCTTTCCGACCACAACCCTTCTTGCACTTGTCTCCACCACAATGCGGGTAGTTCCAACCCCTTTTTGTCCTGATGTTGTTTATGTGTACTTGGTAGTGGAACGTTGCACTCTGTATATAGGGTAATGAACCACATTTAGGCATGGGTATGGGAATCACATGTACAAGTTATGTAATAGAAATAGGATTTACGTCTTGTGCAAGATTCCGTGACCACATAAGCAAGTTTTCCAGGGTCCCATCTTTTGGTTCAGTGTGATCTATGGGCAACATTTCCCTACCGCCTTCCACACCGCTGTGTTCAATAATGGAACATCGGTTATAATACTATAATTATTTTATACTCAAGCTAAATACCACATACACAATGACCTGTTTCCTCCCATCAAATCTCGTACCGCAGGAATGGCGTCATCATCAAGAATTAACGTGGATGAGGAGCTTGAGATATACAATTTACCTATAATGTAAGCATAAGATATTAGCATTTTATGGTTTCGTTGATTGGTCATTTGATATATTTTTTAACATGTGAGTTGCTATGCAGGATAGAACCCTTACTGTTATAAGATCTAGGGATCATGCACGTCAAAACAACAGCATATACGCTAGCCTGACGGGTTCGTTTCTCAATCAAGCGTTCACCCAAAGCCCCCCATAAGGTAACTCTCACCGACTATCCCATGCATACACAGATAGTATTAAAATTATACAACAACATATAAGCTAAAACACCATCATTTATATATTGAAACATACATGCGATTAGCCAATTTGAAATCGAGGGTTCTTGAGCCTGAACATTGGGTAACCATTGTAAAACCTGCATTAAAAACCTATGAACAGTACACGTGAACAGTAAATTACAAAAACACGGTAAAATTTAAACTTTCCATTTATAATATTAATACACGTGTCACGACAATAACTAACGAACAATCATGAATATTATAAATGTGACACGATCACGAATACCAAAATCACGAATAATAAATCACGAACACACACGCTAATTATTTTAAACACGGAAAAGCTGCGGGTTACCCTTGGTGGGCCCCACATGCCGCGGCATGACAAAGAAAGAGGCCAAGTGGGCCTTTTGTCCCAAAACCAATTTTAATAAACGCATCTGGAGGAAACCTTTTTCATTATTTTAGGTTTACAAAAAAAATTTTGGCTCTCTCTCTCTCTTGTCTCTTTGTGTCACCGGCTACACCAAAGAAAGGGGAAGAACCGGACGATTTTTGATACTTGGTTATTGTTCATGGTCATCTTTTCATTACACACACGTTGGTATAATCAAAACCTTTTTCATCTTATTTATTTTTCTTATGAAATTCATGTTTTAAAATTAATTAATCATAGAGAACATGTAAGAACACATCTAAGATTAATTAATTGTCAGTGGGTTTGGTTTGGTTTGGTTTGTTGTTTGTGGTTCGGCCGAGACACCGAGACCCCCAAAGTGGTGCTCGACTTGCCACCACCACCGAGACCCTAAAGGTCTCGGCTTGGTTGGTTTTCGTCTCGGCGCAAGCAAGAAACCCTGACCGAAGGTCGGGGTGTGTTTGTATTTTCAGTTTGTGTGCACCGAGGCACCACCGAGACCCATTAGGGGGCTCGGTGGGTTTTTGTTCTTCGGACCCGAGACCAAGAAACCCCGACACTAGGTCGGGGTATGTTTTGCTTGTTGGGTTGATTGTTTAGTGTCAACCGAGACCCCTCCAACGTCTCAGTGGGACTTTTTTTATAGCTTATATGGTTCGGCTTATATTGGAACACGGGATCGGGATTCGGGTTTTTATAAAAACTAGTTTTATAAGTCATGTCATATTAAACTTTAGGTTATTTAACTTATTTAAATTAATTCATGTATAACCTAAGGTATTTATACTTAGTCATTTTAATTAAAACATGTATTTTAATTAAAATCATATAACGTATAGTTTAACTAGATTAACCAGTTATTTAATTATTAAGCTATAAACATGACTTGTATTATACTAATTTAACTTCACTTATTATTTATAATTCAGCTTAATTCTAATTATGGAAACTTACTAATTTTGGGAACTTTCTATTTTTGGAAAATTTCTGTTTTTGGAAACTTACTATTTATGGAAACCTACTATTTTTAGAAAGTTACTTAGTATTACAATACAATTATTATAATACTCTAATACATGGATAATACACAACAGAACATCAGAATAACTACAGAATACTCAGTACAACTATAAAACATGACATAATACATATAACAAGATAATAACACACGGAACCAGTAAAACACATGTAATTCAGACAACTCATACACGTCCATATTTCTTATGTAGTGTTATCCGTCAAAATGGATTAGTCATCATAGTTTCCTTAGCTTCTACTGGACATAAGGTACGGATTTCGCGTCCTTCAGTAAGGACAATATCTTCCTTCATTAGGATTTCCCGTATGCAGCCAACTGTTTTCCCCAGTAGTTACAGATTAAATGCTTATGTTTTATTAGTTACCTTAGCCATATACATGCATGACCAGTTTCACCTAGTTATGGAGGTACCATAACCATAACACTAGAGGCACTAGTGTTATGACTTCACCACGGCGTTGTGGTAGCTCGTAGCGTCCCTTTTTAGTTATTTGGCCATTATATTATTATATTATCATGTGGGGCGTATGGGTGCATCCTAGTTACATGTTTCAGTTAGGATTTCATGGTGAATGTGGTGTGTGCCTTGCATCCTTCACAAGGAGCTGATCCCTCCTACCCATTTACCAGTTAATTAGAGGCATCCCCTCTAATTTGCATGATGAGGTCACCCCTCCAAGTATTCATGCACGTTGTTGACCTCGTGACCTATATTGGCTATTATGGTACATTAACTAATACAAATTTTCATAAGTAACATAAGCTATGTTTTCAGAACTAAAATTAGTTAACATGACATACAACTAGGTTTTCCAGGACTTATTCATTTCCACTGCCATTCATACTTCATGTTCTTATATGCTTCCATATTATATGTTTTTCCATGCTTTATTGTATATCCGTGCACTAAGCGTTATGCTCAGCCGTCTACTTTTTCCATGTTCCCAAACGGCAGGTACCCAAGGACGCAAGTAGGAACTCCAGAGTATGTGCATTCGGATTGGAAGCTATCCGGCCTCTTTTACCTTATGCATTTATTCCTACTTATTCATACTTTACTTCTTTTTGACATTGTTTAGTCCTTTCCATTTACAGTACTTACATTGCTTGTGTGTGAGTTACTAGACTACCGATGTTAGATTATGGTATTTCTATTTATGGTCATTAATGTTTAGACATTTACCTTGCATGCTTTGATGATACGCCATAATTTACTGTAGCACTCTATCCTATTAAATGGGGTGTTACAATTATGGTATCAGAGCCCAAGGTTTTGACCTGTAGCTCTGTAAAACATGACCTGTGACTTACGGGTAGTCACCAGTGTCTTCCTAGAACTAACAGTTGGTTTTCATGCATTCATTCATTTTTCATTTTTTTTCATGCATTCATATCATTGTAGCAGGTTTATGACTAAGTAATGGTTGGTACAGGACTGGCCCTATTTAGTCGCATGTGCTTTTATCGAAACTTTTAACTTTGGGAACGACCCATTGGCGTCCCCGCGCCATGTCTTTTGTTTTGAGTGAACTG
The DNA here is from genome assembly GCA_025667525.1 of Glebionis coronaria. Lineage (NCBI taxonomy): Eukaryota > Viridiplantae > Streptophyta > Magnoliopsida > Asterales > Asteraceae > Glebionis > Glebionis coronaria. The sequence continues at coordinate 275,599,822 of CM046875.1, read as the reverse complement.
ACCATAGGCGTTCACTCCCGTTCATATAAAAGTTTTATAAACTGCATCATTCATTTTTACATTATTTCATGCATTATAAACTGCTTCTTTGATTTATATATTGTTAATGCATTCTTATGTTATCTCATTTTAGATTTATGATTTATGTTGCATTTTGTTGTTTTAAAATGTCAGATGGTGAACAATCGCAATACTCTAGATTTGACAGTAGCTGTCAATGCAGCTCTACAAGCCCTCATTCCCCAACTTCGCAATGAAATCAGAGATGAACTTCAGGCGGAATTCCAGGCTCATGGTAATCACAACAACCCTCCTCCTCTTCCACCGGTTACTCTCATGACTTGGTTGGAGAGATTCAACAAACAGCGACCCCGTTCGTTTGAGCAGACGGACAGCCCCAACGAGGCTGAAGCTTAGATTTCTCACATCGAGAATATTTTCGATGCAATGGGTTGTGATGGTGTTTTCAAGGAAAGACTGGCTTGCTATAAGTTTGAAGGTGATGTGTTGTAGTGGTGGAAATCAGTCAAGCAGTCTAACGGTGGTGACAATTGGGTTGCACAGCTGACATGGGACCGGTTTAAGGAGCTCTTCCTTAATCAGTACTTTCCACATGCTAAACAAGAGAAGCTCAAGAGGGACTACCACAACATTCGGTAGATTGCTGGTGAAAACAGCAACGAATTCATGCAAAGGTTTCTCCGTTTAGTAGGATTTCTGGGTCCAGTCGCAGGAACTGCTGCGGAGTAGGCTGAGAAGTTTCGTTGGGAACTTCGCACTTTGGTTGCCAACAACTTGGTATGTGCTACTTTCACTACAGTGGCACAGGTGGCCGATGCAGCCCGTAAGCTCGAGATGCTTCAGGAACGAGAGGAGTTCGATGATGACAGAGCAGTGAAGAGGTATCTTCAATCACCAATTGTAAACAATTCATTTCCATCGGTATTATTCATTTCATATAAGCCTCTGTTCAACAATATATATATTTCAGGCAGAAGACTGACGACCGTAAGTCTGCGGCTTCTCAGCAACAAGCATCCAAGGGAAACGGTCATACTGACGACCGTTCTGGTTCTGAGAGGCGTGGCGGTAACGATAGTTACCGTAACAACGCTAACAACTCGAACAACAGCAGGTCCCTACGTTAACCTTCTTTCATGTTCAACTACTTTATGTTATGGTATTCTGACACTCCAACAATTGTTAATTCATTAACAATGGTAACGGCAAGGATCAGGACCGTAGGGGTTCACAGCCTAACCGTTCTACCTCATCTAGTAAATTTCACATCTTCTATGTAATCATGTTTATGTTCCACGATCATGTCTCATGCATGTAATCCGTAAACATGCTCTCAGCTAACTAGGATGCCTGTTAGAGGATTCACACATCCTGTCTGTCCTATTTGTTCGCGCAGACACTCTGGTATTTGTCGCCGATGTACTGGTGGTTGTTTCAAGTGTGGCCAGCAAGGCCATCAGCAGAAGGACTGTCGCCCGGGTGAGATAGAAGGCACCTCTGGACACGCTGACACCAAGCCACCTCCTACTTCTGGTCGCGTGTTCACTACTACTCGAGATCAGGCGAATAAGACTTCAGGTACCATCACCGAAAATCTCTTTATGAATGGTTTGGCAGCATGTGTTCTATTTGATACTGGAGCGACACATTAAGTCGTGTCCACTACTTTTGCGGTACGTGTTAGGATTTCCCCGATGCCATTTAATAATGCCTTATGCATTTCTACGCCACTTAGGGACTCTGCATGAATCACTCAAGTGTACAGAGATCTTCCTCTAGAATTTGATGACAAGATCCGTAGAGTTGACGCACTTCCTTTGGACATGTGCGATTTTGACTTGATTTTGGCCATGGACTGGTTATCCAAACACCAGACCACGATTGACTACCACACTTATCAGGTTATCTTCGGTGATGTTAAATCTCCAGAGTACATACACCATGGTTTTCTGCCAGGGAGGTCAATACAGATTATTTCATCCATGGAGGCGTGTGCATTGCTATCACACGGCTGTCAAGGCTTCATAGCCAATATTCATGACATTTATGTCGAGTCTCCATCGATCCAAGATCAGCCTATTGTGTCAGAGTTTCCTGACGTATTTCTAGACAAACTTCCGATCATACCACCTGTTCGTGAAGTCGAGTTTAGAATCGAGCTCATACCAGGTGCAAAGCCTATTTCCAAAGCTCCTTACCGTATGGATCCTATAGAACTTAAGGAACTAAAAGATCAGCTGCAGGAACTTCTGGAACGAGGTTTCATCTGTCCTAGTGCATCGCCATGAGGTGCACCGGTACTGTTCGTGAAGAAGAAAGACGACAACATGCGTTTATGTATAGAATATCATGAGCTGAACAAGATCACGATCAGGAATCGTTATCTTTTCCCGTGAATTGATGACCTATTTGATCAACTTCAGGGCGCCATGCATTTCTCCAAGATTGATCTGAGGTCCGACTACCATCACTTACGGGTTAAAGAGCAGGATATCCCCAAGACATCTTTCCGTACACGTTATGGGCACTAAGAGTTCGTAGTCATGCCATTCGGACTCACTAATGCTCCATCTGTCTTCATAGATTTGATGAACCGTGTCTTCCATGAGTTTCTGGAAAAGTTTGTTATTGTGTTCATTGATGACATCCTGATATTCTCCAAATCCAAGGAGGAACATGAGGAACACCTTCGTACAGTCTTACAGATTCTTCGTCAGAAGTAGTTGTACGCCAAGTTCTCTAAGTGTGAGTTCTGGTTAACCAAGGTGGCATTTCTGGGCCATATTGTATCTGCAGAGGGGATAACCATGGATCCTACCAAGGTTGAAGCTATCACTAAATGGCCGAGACCTACATCTCCAACAGAAGTTATAAGTTTTTTGTGTTTAGCTGGCTACTACCGCAGGTTTGTAGAGAACTTTTCACGGTTAGCCTTACCTTTGACTAAGCTGATGGAGGAAAGGAGAGAAATTCGTTTGGACGGAAGAACGAGAGAAGAGCTTTGAAGATCTGAAGCAGAAGTTAGTGACTGCACCTATTCTTACTCTCCCATCTGGCTCAGGTGGATTTCAGATATATAGTGACGCTTCAGGAAAGGGTTTAGGCTGCGTTCTCATGCAACATGGGAAGGTTATTGCATACGCATCACGACAGCTGAAACCTTATGAATAAAACTATCCTACTCACGATTTAGAGCTTGTAGCAGTGGTTTTCGCGTTGAAGATATGGAGATATTATTTGTAAGGTGAATCATGTGACATATTCACCGCCCACAAGAGTCTCAAGTACATCTTCACCTAGAAGAAACTGAACATGAGACAGAGGAGATGGTTAGAGTTATTGAAGGACTACGAAACCAACATTCAGTACCATCATGGTAAGGCGAATGTGGTGGCAGATGCTCTAAGCAGAAGGTCGGGTATGATTGCTGGCATTTGGATTGCAAAGGAGATCATTCGTGACCTAGAGATGACTGATATTGAGTTTTGTGTACGAGGACCGCACGGTTACTGGGCTAATCTTAGAGTCGAACCAAACTTACATTCTAGGATCAAGGAAGCTCAGAAGGACGATGGTGATATTTGGGCTATTATTTAGAACCTTGATCAGCACACTGAGTTTCGTGTTGACGACAATGGTATCTTATGGCATGGCACTAGACTAGTGGTTCCTGATGACTCTACTCTCAGGGAAGCTGTGTTGACTGAGGCTCACAGTTCTCCATTTACCATACATCCTGGTTCTACCAAGATGTATCACGACATCAAGCAACACTTTTGGTGGAGTGGTGTGAAGCAGGATGTTGCCACCTTCGTTTCTAAGTGTATGATCTGCCAGCAGGTGAAGATCTAACATCAGCGAGCTAGTGGTTTACTACAACCATTAGATATTCCAACATGGAAGTGGGACAAAATCTCCATGGATTTTGTTAGTGGTATTCTGGTTACTCAGAAGAAGAATGACGTTATCTGGGTCATTGTGGATAGCGTGACTAAATCTGCTCATTTTCTGCCGATTCGCAAGGAGCATCCAGTCAGCAAATTAGCATACACATTCCAAAGGGAGATCATGTGACTGCATGGTACTCCATCAGAAATCATCTCTAACAGAGATCTCCGTTTCACATCACGTTTCTGGCAGAGTCTGCAGAAAGCTTGGGGCACCAAACTTAAGCTCAGCACTGCCTTTCATCCTCAGACCGACGGATAGTCGGAGCGTACCATTCAGACATTGGAGGACATGCTGCAATCGTGTGCTCTAGAATTGTCAGGAAGCTGGTATGTGTTGGAAATACGTTTTACCAAGGAAAGTCTCGGTCACATCATTATTAGCATAGATCGCGAGCTATAGACTATTTAGGACTTTGTAACTTAGAGTGACCTCCCTTAGGGGGAGATTGTTGGAAATATGTTTTTACGTATTTAGAAAGGATCGGTCACTCCAACGATATATTCAAGTATTGGGCTCGTGATCCATTATGTAAACAAATAGCCCATATAGCCCACATGTAGGGTGGCCTATAGATACCCCCTCATAGCATGTTAGGAGGGGTTGGTCATTTTTTCATTTCACATTTTCATTAATCAAATATCTCTTCCTTTCTCTACCTCTCCTTTCCTCTCCTTTATCTCTCTAGTTCTTTCTTCTCCATCCCTCTTCTTTGGATCAATAGAAACACATCCACAATCCTAACAATATATGATTCTACAATTGGTATCAAGAGCTATGGTTGAATCTTAGGATTGACTGTGTTTTATCTATTGATTTATTGGTCAAATTTTTTTTCCTTTTCTTTAGCTTTAGTTCTGAATCTGATATATCATTTGGAGTTGCGTGATATTTATCATCAGTTTTATAAACTTTTGTGATATCCACATAAATTTTTGTCTGGATCTGGGTTATAGTCTCGATTTGATATTCTCTTGGCTTAAAAAGTCATAAGATTGAAAAGTCATAAGATTTTTTTTGGGTTATAGTCTCAAACTTTGGTATAATATTTTCCATCAACTTTTGTGCAATCTTTTATCAATTTTTGTCTCATCAACATTTAAGTCTATCACTTTTTGTCTCCTGGATAGGAAGTTGAAACATGATGGATTCCAGATAAGGGAGTATTAATATATTCCGACTTAGGTTGGTGTGGCATTCCGACTTATGCTCGAAATCATACATTCCGACTTAAGTTGATAATTACATTGATTCCGACCTAGGTTGGTGACTCGGATTCCGACTTAGGTTCGATATCTTGCATTCCGACTTAGGTTGGTGACTCTGATTCCGAACTAGGTTGGTGACTCTGATTCCAAACTAGGTTGGTGACTCGGATTCCGACTTAGGTTCGATATCTTGCATTCCGACTTAGGTTCGATATCTTGCATTCCGAATTAGGTTAGATATCTTGCATTCCGACTTAGGTTCGATATCTTGTATTCCGACTTAGGTTTGAAGTAAGTGCATTCCGACTTAGGTTTGAAGTAAGTGCATTCCGACTTAGGTTTGAAGTAAGTGCATTCACAACACTCAGACTCGACATCGAGACTCACCAACCTGTCTCGACAACCAAAAACACTCGCACAAAACAAAACCAAAACAAACATTCTCTCGACTCAAAATCAAGAACCTCACTCGACTCTACAGACAATTCCAACCAGGACTCAATCATTCTCGTCCCCACACCCCAACAAACACAACACCCTCGACTCACACGACACCAAACTGACACACCCATCGAATCAACACAAGACTCGAACTCCAAATTGATTCTTCCCAACACTCGAATGATAACTACACCTTGACACAGACTCGCTTATTAACAAGACTCAACAAACAAACAACCAAACAAACAGCCTTATAAACACTAGACTCAACAAGCATCGACTCAAACAAACAGCCTCAACAAATCCCAACACCCAACACAAATCCGACCCAAATTCTCACGACTCCAACACACCAAAATCAAAAGACAAAAAGATCTCAGTTTCATACAAAACCATCCTTGATCACTAACTCGAAACCAACAATTAAACAAAAAGTAAGCACCTACCCGAGACCGGTCAATACGATCTTTTTGTCACATCTTTATCGAGAGCTCGTCGTGGGTTCGAAGATATAAACATAATATGGGAATATTGGGTGGCTGAGTAAATAGAGGTGAATGATTTGTTCATGGTAATGGGCTGATAAGCTTTGTATGATAAACTAGTACCATAATAGTTGGAATAATCAAGATTCGTTCTTGATTTTGATATTATAAAGTAGTGATGCAATTAATTTTGATTAGGTTGAGATTAGTTCATGAGATCAGTTTTGTGTTTAATTTGAGATGAAACAGTTTGGATTTTTAGATCTGTGTATTTGGAGGCGGATGAGACGAGGTTTTTGAGGTAACTACTTTTGGGAGAAGAAAAATAATAGGGAGATGAGGGGCGGAGGTTACAAGAGTATGCTAGGTTACAATGTGCTTTGTTAATGTTTAAGATATGCAGATATAAATGGGATATATATATTAAGATCGGATTTTGTCACGTACAACTTGAGTAGGCCACGTTTTAGGCTCCCATCTATTCTCTAGTTAACCACAAATGCCACGTTTTAGGGTATTTGGCCAACCACGTGGGATTTTTAGTTGATTGAGGCTACCTGGGGCACTGTGTATTTTATTTACCAATCACAATTATTTCGAGTGAGTGAATTTATAACGAGTGAAGTAGATTTATAACAAGGGTTTATTTAGATTTTGAGAATTTTGTGCATCTTTTATACTCGGGTTATAAAATGTTTTGATATATCTATACACGTTTTTGACATATATTACAATTAAAAGTTCTAGACGTTTTAAAGTTATTCAACGTTTTGGCAAGGTTATTAACGTGTTTTGGCATATTTATTAGGCCCGGATGGAGTGAATTTTAAGGGGTCGAGCTTTATGGTATGCTTTGTTTTGGGTATAAATCGTCGGGTCGAACATTATATTATCCGAAGGTGGGATTTATTTGTTGACGGGTTTTGTTTTTAGAGTGAACCAAATTTTACTTGGACTCCGGTTTGTTTTATCAACGTTTGAGCCTAGAAAAAGCTATATTTCTAAACAAGCATCAAAGAATTTTTCATCGACATTCAATGGAATCATTGAATTCGACGTTTCAAGAGGGAGAATTGCATCAAAAGCACGACAAAGCTAGTGAAAGTTGCATCACTTCATTTCGACTACCTCAGTCTCATATAGTGACCATTTCATGGCTTCAAGCAGGGAACGAATTTGTGATACTATTTGGTCAAGATCATCATATATTCATGGAATCGATCTTCATAATCTTGAACCAACTAGTAGATCAACTCTACAATAAAGACTTTAATCACTCTGCATCGGCACTTGCATATAAGGCTCTTGTGACACAATTCACGCCTTTTCTTCAATTCAATATCGTCAAGTATGAAAGTTCAGTGATTTGTCAGTCATTTCTTTGAGATACACATACCGAGCTTCAAGTTTTCCGTGATACACTATTGAAACTCATGACATCGGTCTCATCTACGATTTATGAAAGATCCCGACTTCAGCAAACGTATGATAAGGGAGTGCAAGTATCTACGAGGCAAGAGGAAAATGGTCATATGATTGACGAGTTGGAGACTGTTAAAGATTGAAAGGACATGGAATCAACAGTTAAGCATGACATCAGCAACACGTCAGGGAATGTTACAGATATCTCTTATGGTGACACCATACTCGTTTATGACGAAGAACCTACAAATATGGTACAATGTAATGTTCTATATGATGTATATGCTGATAAAATGTCGCATATTGAGCATTTCGAACCTAATTATGACAAAAATGGGATGGAAAAGAGATAGTGATACCACTTCTGATTCATCCGATGTGCGTCATAATGGGGGAGAAAGTGTTCAAAATGATAACAATAATGATAATTGCCTTATGACTGTTTCATTAACTGCTTCTGATTCCAAGATTAAAGAGCTTGAAACAATTTTAACTCAGCAATCAAAAGAGCTTGAGGATGCCAAAATTGAATTTTCAAAGAAAACGGACAAATTTGAAAAGTATTTTGAAAAACTTGAAAAGTCAAACGTTGTTCTTGAACAAAAATTGGATCAAACAGTTCTAGATTCTAAAGCTTAAAAGGATAATCTTTTGAAACAAGTTAAGTTCCTTGAATCTAAGTTGGCATCCCAAGATGAATTGCTCAAAGAGAATGAGACTTTAAAGGCTCAGGTTCAAGAAAAGGTTTTTGCTATAGCTGCTTTGAGAAATGAATTAAGGAAAACTAAAGGAACTAGTGTGGACACTAGGCTTGAAAAACCATCAATCTTGGGGAAACTGCCTCAAATTCAGTCTGTTAGACAACCGACTGCATTTAGATCCGAGCGACCATAATCCTCGAGACCGCGGTTTGCCTCCCAAGTGGATATGGCTCATATTTCTAGAACAGTCACTCCACCAACTAGGGCCAATGTGACTAAAACAGCTTTTGCAAGACCTAATCACATGATTGCATCTAGTCTCCCTAGACATAATCCAAAGAACACGTCACGAACTAGTTCAAATGACGTTCGCCATACATTTGGTCTAAGGGAAACTAAGCAAAAGACACAAGTAAGAGATAGGGATTTCAAACCTAGTCAGATGCCTTCTAGGTTACCCAACACTGCTAACCGTAGCATGTCATATCATAGGAGCATCAATCAATCACCTAGGAATTCTAGATCTTGTTCAGAATTGAATTATGCTACTTGTAAAACATGTAGGAAATGTGTCTTTAAAGCAAATCATGATTCTTGTGTCAAGAAATTACTTAATGAGGTGAACTCCCGTGCTAGACTTAAATCCCAGTGGGTAGCTAAAATCAAACCCATTGGTAAAATGTGGCGCCCCACTGGTAGAACTTTCACTCTTGTAGGAAACGAGTGCCCTTTAACTAGGTTAGTCTCCGATTCTACTAAGACTACTAGGGAGGAAATGGAAAAGGATGATACATCACTTAAGCCTGCACTTAAGGTTTTCTATAAAAGGAAACGTTAGCCAACTAAGATAAGTGAATCATCTCCTCAGGTCACCTCTAGCACAAGAAAAGAAAACTGTGAATCCCCGAATGGTTCTAAGATAGATATCGCTAACCCATATAAAAGAATACAAACTCCTAATGAGAATGCAGGTACCAAAGTCCACGTTCAACAAGAACACAACGCTCTGATCTTTACATATCGTTTAACTAAGGACACTCTCAGAGTTTGGTTACTAAAGAAGCTGATATCAGAGAAACAAGTGTCTTAGGGGATTCGAAGTTAAACATCGTGTATTCAGGACTTATAGTCACATCACAGACTTTAACTCGTTCATCAAAGAAAGGAAAGTTTATCACCGATGATAAACTTATCCTTACAACGAGAAATTAATTTTTCTCGGGCATGAGCTTATATAAAAAAACATTCCAAGTTTTTAAGCTCATGCACAATGGCTCACAGTCAAATCACAGTCTGTGACCCGAACTTCAGAGAAAGGGAAGTTTATCTCGTCAACGATAACTTACCCTCACAACGAGAAATTAAATTTTCTCGGTCACGAGCTAAAATTAAAACTATTCAAAAGTTTTAAGCTCGTGTAAAATGGCTCTCATTAAATATCAGATGATGACCCGATCTTCACATAAAGGAAAGTTTATCACCGATGATAAACTTATCCTTACAACGAGAAATTAATTTTTCTCGGGAATGAGCTTATATCAAAAACATCCCAAGTTTTTAAGCTCATGCACAATGGCTCCAAGTCAAATCGCAGTCTGTGACCCGAACTTCAGCTTAAGGGAAGTTTATCTACGCAACGATAACTTACCCTCAAAACGAGAAATTAAATTTTATCGGACACGAGCTTACATTAAAACTAATCGAAGGTTTTTAAGCTCGTGTACATGGCTCATCGTTAAATTTCAGACGATGACTCGATCTTCAAAGAAAGGAAAGTTTATCGCATATGATAAACTTATCCTTATTAACGAGAAATTAAATTTTCTCGGACACGAGCTTACACTCAAACTATTCAAAGGTTTTTAAGCTTGTGTAAATGGCGTATAATTATATTTCAGATTATGCCCCCGACTTCAAAGGAAGGAAAGTTTATCACTGATGTTAAACTTATCCTTACAACGATAAATTAAGTTTTCTCGGGCATGAGCTAATATTAAAAACATTCAAAGTTTTTAAGCTCATGCCCAAAGACTTACAGTTAAATATCAGACTTTAACTTCTAATTTTTAGGAAAGCTTATTTTAAAGATAGCTTATTAATAACTGTTATTTTAGTTAATTAAAAATGTTGCTTTGTTTGCAAGATCTTTCTTTGCGTTGCTCGTACCCAACTGATATATGTCGTTGTTTCGTTCTCGGTATCTTCTCGAATTGATCACGGTCAAAAGTGGAATAGTTGTAATTGGTGACTAAAAAGGGGGAGCTTTGGTCTAAATCTACTAAAATGATAAGATTAAACTAAAGATAATTACTGAAAATAAGGATCGAATTTAAGACTAGAAAAATCTGGAATTTTACCTTTACTCGGAATAAGGATTATCCGGAATATGTTGCCCTACTCGGAATATCAGCTCTTATTCGGAATAATACGGCTATGCGGAATAATTGCCCTTACTCGGAATAAATCTCTACTCGGAATAAATCGTGCTTATGCGGAATGTTAAGCTATCCGGGATAAGTACTCTACTCGGAATGTTCATGGCCATGCGGAATGTTTTGAACAAAAAACCTATGCGGAATAAAAGATTCCTATTCGGTATAATTGGAAAGAAACTCTATTCGGAATAACAAAACCCTATACGGAATATGACCACTACTCGGAATATTTTTAATATTCCGAATAAACAACAAAATCCCACCTTGATCCGGAATAATTGGGTATTCCGAACCAACACAATCCCAGACTCCGTATTCGGAATCTGGGAAACTCAGTAACTAAATAGTGAAGAACAGTGGGTTAAGAAACACGAATTTTTACTCAAAATTCACCAAGTATTTAATCGAAACTTATACCAATTTCACCACGAATCATTTACCTAAGGTAAACATCAATTCAAAACAACAAAAACATAAAACCCACTTACTTTTTATGATCAAACCAATAAAATAAAACTTAAAAACTTAGAATCAAAAAGAGATGAAGAACAAGATGATGGAAAGATTAAAAGTAGACTTGTATTAATGATTTAGGATTCAACAAACAAAGTGGAAAGATCAAACTTACAAGATTGGAAGAAATCAAACAAAGATGAAAACCACTCCTTAAGGGAGATGGTTTTTCCTAAGAACTCAGAAAAAAATGTAACTGAAAAGAACTAGTGGAAAGTCTTGAATGGGAGGAGTATTTATAGGCTTCTCCCTTGGTTGGTGAGTGGGCTTTCTTCCTTTCTTTTTGTCTTCTCGTCTTTTCAGAAAAGTTGACGTTTTCGATTTCGATTCGGGATTTGTCGACAAATAATTTCAACTCGTCTTTTAATTTCTTCATTTAATAGACTTGAGTTTCTTCGTCATAGGTAAATCTTCCGTCTTTGGTCCTTTTCTTTGATAAATCTTCAAATAGGCCATTGACTTCAAATCTTTTGCATCTCTTGGACTATAGACTTCATCTTTTCGTCTTTTTCCTTGATAAAACCTGTGCAATCCCATGTTTTCTCCAGTATTTATCCGGTTGGCTCTGAAAACACAACAAACACACAAACCACGCATAATTCCAAACAAATGGCATTAAATACGCGTTTTGGTCTTGTTTTAGTAAGAAATAAGTGGTAAAAGGATGGGTGTTTTCACACCTATCAAATCCCCTACACTTAACCATTGCCATGCCCTCATGCAATGCTTAGTGATAAAGCAAATTTACATTTTTCTCATAATCAATCAACCTTGGCCTTATTAACATACTACTAAACAAAAATTAAAGTACTAAGAGAAATTAAAACTTTAAAATAAACTAAAGGATAGAAAACCATTTTCACTTGAAAATAGCTACATGGAAATAACTTGCAAAGAGATCAAGGACATACATTAGGGCTTTGGTGCTACGAAGATTTATCACCCTCAAGTTTCACGTTCCCCAAACTAAGCTTAAAAACGATATCATTGTTATTATAAGTTAGCAATTCAAACACTTACACACATGGCTTAAAGATATGCTTAAACCCCCTTATTCCTAGGTGTATCTCTTATATTTTATTTTTGTCTTAGAATGATCATGAAGATGCATTTTTGGACTTATTTCGATAGTTTATTTAGGCTGAAAGCAAAGTAGGACGATTTGATTAATAGTTAGCTAAAGGACAAAATCTTTTAAAACTGCTTCTCGAGATATCAAAAAGTTCATATCTTGGCATAACTCGGTTCACGATTTGAGACCTTTCTCGGGCCGATATTTGGCATGTACTTCATACTTCATATCTTCGAGAGACGTTCTTGAGATATGGTCTTCTCTTCGTTAATAGAGTTTCATCACTTGGAGACTTTTGAGGGGTACTCCAACTTTGTTGACCACGACTTCATGATTATTTCTTCAATCTCTAATTGGGATTTTGAGATACAATGATCCGCCTCCTTTTCAAACTTGGATCTATTTATCCTCATACCTTGTTAGGGTCTTTTCGGATAGACTTCTCCATGATCTTTATGGGAGTTGATTGCTTTTCGTCGTGAGTCTTGATCCTTCATATTGATTTTGGGAATAATTCTTTTCACATCACCTTGGATCTTTAGCAATAAAATGGAATCCTCATGCCTTGTTAGGGCCTTTTTGGACTCGCCAATCTTCGCGCCCTGCTTCCTAAGTTATGCCTTGGCTATGAACTCTTATCATTACCGAGCAACTTTTAAACGATCTTGGGATAGAAGCTAAGTAACCTTTCAAATCGTACGACCTTACTTATTGCAGATAAATTATTAGCAAGTGATGGGAGAATAGGCAAATAATTACACCAAGTGAGCTTGTGCAAGAATACCGACTTATAATTTACTCTATCATTTCTCGTCCTCCACAATTAAAATCTCAAGTAATGAGACTCGTGGATGCTTAGCCTAATAAACCAATTAAGGTCTACATGGTTAAGGATACTAGCTAGAATAAACTTGGACAAGTCTATTCGGGTTGAGTCAAAATAATCGCAACGGGCCTAATATGTCAAAGATTTCAAAACTAGCTACACCACTTTATTAAAAAAAAAAATTTGACTTTACTGCGGGATATGTACATATGAAAGTAACGATAAAAATTTAAAAATTACGACTAAATGGCCAAAGTTAATAAATATTTGAAAAATGTTGAAAAAGATGATTTTCCGGTTAAATGAAGGCATTTTCATGGAAAAGTCCACTTAAAACTTCGATAGAAGTCCCCCCTACAATTAAGATAAACATTGTCCTCAATGTTTAAGCATGTGGGAAAAGTCTCCCCTACACTTATGACATTGTGCACGTTGGTTAAATCAAGTTAAGGAAGAGACGACTAACGTGATCAATTTCAAATGTGAGTATGAAGAAAATTGAATCACGATAGTTGAGAGATAGAACCGGATTTCGGATAACACGGGAGCACGGTTCTTCAAAGATTCCAAGAGTGCATTTATCCCTGTAATCACATCACCATCCAAAAACAAGCAACCTATGTAGCTCCCCCTACACTTAAGATGAAAAACGAGAAAGGGGGATAGATACTCGGGTTGCCTCCCGAGGAGCGCTTGTTTTTGTTTGCCAAGTCGCGAGCCTGACTTGGTCCCGAACTAATTCAAGGGAAACGTGGTGAGGGATGGAATCATCTCTTGAGATATGTCCTCACCAAAGTACAATTTCAAACGCTGGCCATTCACCTTGAAGTTGGGCCCATTTGGCTGAGAAAGCTCAATGGTGCCATAGGGAAAGACATTGGCGATGGTGAATGGACCAGACCAGCGGCTCTTCAACTTGCCTGAGAAGATCTTCAACCGAGAGTTGAAGAGTAAGACTTGATCACCAACGTGGAACCCTCGGTTCTTGATTTTAGCATCGTGGATAATCTTGGTCTTCTCCTTGTAGATCAATGAGTTCTCGTAAGCTTGATTCCTCATTTCTTGTAGCTCGTTGAGTTGAATCTTGCGAAAATCACCGGCTTTGTTGATGTCGAAGTTAGCCCACTTCAAGGCCCAGTATGCCTTATGTTCCAGCTCGATAGGGAGGTGGCAAGCTTTCCCGTACACAAGACGATAAGGTGTACAGCCAATCGGTGTCTTATAGACTGTACGGAAAGCCCATAGAGCATCGTCAAGTTTATCAGCCCATGAGGTACGATGCTCTCCCACAGTACGTTCCAAAATTCTCTTCAATCTACGGTTGGATATCTCGGCTTGACCGTTGGTTTGAGGATGATAAGCGGTGGAAAGACGGTGATTGACACCATACTTAGCCATGACTCTTGCAAATTGATCGTTGTAAAAATGAGTCCCGCGGTCACTGATAATAGCACGAGGAACACCGAATCGAGCAAACAGTTGTTTCAAGGAATTACAAACCACCCTCGCGTCGTTAGTGGGTAAAGCCTTGGCTTCAACCCATTTGGAAACGTAGTCAACAGCGACAAGGATGTATTTGTTTCCTTTAGAAGAAGGGAATGGCCCCATAAAGTCGATGCCCCATACATCAAAGATTTCACATTCTTGTATGAAATTTTGAGGCATCTCATCTTTATGTGTGATCTTGCCTTGTTTTTGGCAGTCATCACAATGTTTAACCATCTCGTGAGCATCACAGTAAATGGTGGGCCAATAGAATCCTGAATCAAACACTTTTTTGGAGGTGTAGTTGGGACCAAAGTGACCACCGGTTGGTCCTTTGTGGCAAGCCTGGAGAATGTCCAAAGCGGCCGGTCCGTCAACACATCGGCGATAATCAAGTCAGCGCATTGCTTGAATAGAAAAGGGTCATCCCAAAAGTAAGTCTTAACATCGTTCAAGAACTTCTTCTTTTGTTGGGATGTTAACCCTTGGATGAGAACACCACCCGCTAAGTAGTTTGCAATATCGGCATACCACGGGGTGCCATCAAGATTGAGATTTATAGACATTAAGGTCTCAAAGGGGAAAGAATCATTGATCTCTTTGTTCGGATGATCCCCTTGATATGGATCCTCAAGTCTGCTCAGATGATCCGCGGCTAGGTTTTCAGCACCCTTCTTGTCACGAATTTCAATGTTGAATTCTTGAAGGAGTAAAACCCAGCGGAGAAGTCTTGGCTTAGAGTCGTGTTTAGTCATCAAGTACTTCAACGCGGAATGGTCCGTGTATACGATTGTGGTGGATAAAACAAGATAGGGGCGGAATTTTTCAAAAGCATAGACAACAGCTAAAAGCTCTTTTTCGGTTGTCGTATAATGCAATTGAGCCCCCGTCATTGTTTTGCTAGCATAGTGGATTGGTTGGAAATGTTTGTTGATCCTTTGTCCCAAAACCGCACCAATAGCAAAGTCGCTAGCATCGCACATCAATTCAAAGGGCAGCTCCCAATTAGGGGTAACCAAGACCGGTGCCTTAGTTAGCTTATCCTTAAGAAGATTGAAGGCATCGAGACACTCTTTAGAAAAGATAAAAGGAGTATCTTTTTCCAAGAGGTTGGTCATCGGGCGAGCGATTTTAGAGAAATCCTGAATGAATCGACGTTAGAAGCCCGCATGACCCAGAAAACTTCTCACACCCTTCACGGTTGAAGGTGGAGGTAATTTGGCTATGACATCTACCTTAGAACGGTCGACTTCAAGACCGGCATTAGAGATTTTGTGTCCTAGCACAATGCCTTCTTTTACCATAAAATGGCATTTTTCCCAATTCAGAACAAGGTGAGTGTCTTCGTACCGCTTAAGCATACGTTCCAAATTGGCAAGGCAAGAAGAGAAGGAATCCCCGAAGACCGAGAAATCATCCATGAAGACTTCCATGGTTTGCTCAACCATGTCATGGAAGATAGCTAACATGCACCTTTGGAAAGTCCCGGGGGCATTGCATAAGCCAAAAGGCATTCTTTTATAAGAAAATGTGCCATAGGGACAAGTGAATGTTGTCTTCTCTTGATCTTGGGGATCGATGGGTATTTGGAAATAACCCGAGTAACCATCAAGAAAGCAGTAATATTCATTACCCG